>WHVE01000045.1:0-354790 GCA_015178995.1 Trichophaea hybrida | reverse complement strand
CTAGCCAAAGCTTCATACTCTGGCCAGAGCTTCGTTGGAAAGGGTATCCTAGCGAAAGCTGGAAAGCGATACTGCGAGAAAGGAAAAATGCAGCGAAAGCTGGCGAAAAACCTGAAAGTTTGCCGCACTTTCAAAGTTGGCCCCCTCGTCTGACACCTGCTGGATTTGCTTTCGTGCCAGTGAAAGTCTGAAAGAGTCTGAAAGCGACTCGTACGGTTTTGCGATGTACCTTCTGGACTTATAATTGTTGGAGCGGTTTGTTGAGTTCGTCATCACGTGGTTTGGGTTAGGTTTGAGCACAGAGCCGCTTGCATTTAATTTCTTGTGTACGTGTTATTTTAGATTTATACAATCAACCGTTCAGTTCAGTCAAGAGAGAAGGTTCGGTACAACATTGACAACCAACGCTCGCTTGCAGTGTGTAATTATATCAGAAGTCTTACCCAATGTCCAACAGCTTTCTCGGGTACCAGTCTCACGGATAGCTGCCTGCATAATAAAACCCTCGAACTTGCACCCAAAGCCTCTGAATTTCCCTTCTTGCAGCCGCAGTATCTTGCCACCATCTCCTGCCCCATCTGATTCAAAAAACTCTTTGGTAGAGACAGGATTACCTGACTGGTTGCGGGTATTGCGCTGTGTTCTAAACGGGCCGGGCCGGCCCTCGGGCTTTCAGGCGGGCTTTGGGGCGGCCGGGCCGGGCCGGTAATCTCAAAGCCCACGAAGGCCGGGCTTTTAAATTAAAAGCCCTCGGGCTTTGCCAAAGCCCGCGGGCCGTATGGGCTTTCTAATCGCTTGGGAGATGACATAATTTGTGCGTTGAATGTATGAAATCTTGGGAGAAAGCGGGCATTATGGAGTCAAGTGAGGTCAGGAAGTTGGAGGAGACGCTTTGGGCATTGAAACAACAGCCTGATGTGGTTTGACATAAGGCTAGGAGGTCAGGATTGAGAGGTATACTTGCTTTGTTTTCTTCTGGGCATTTTATGGACCCCACTACCCCACAGCTCATTTCTTAAGAACCAGGGCTTTACCGGACAATCCATCAGGGCAAAGTATTCTTCTTTAGTGTGTATCTGGTCCTCCAATGTATAGCATAGCCAGTAATGATAGCATGGCTCTATGACTTTTTCAATCTGTAGATGCCACCCGTGGATGTGAATCACAAATGAGCACTCGGCCCGCTAGGCCTACAGGCCGGCCAGGCTTAAGCCCGAAAAGCCCGCGCTAAGGGCGGCCGGCCGGGCTTTATATAAAGCCTTCGGGCCGGGCCTCAAGATGTCAGGCCCGGCCCGGCCCGGCCCGTTTTGAACACTGGTATTGCGTGGCTGCTTTTGATGGTGAAAACACTTAGAGCGCTTTCGTTCTGCTGTGCCTGATGCAGTGACAAAAGCAAAGCCACTGAAGAAGGCAAAGACTTCTCGATGCCTTACCGCATCTTCGACAGTAGGAAACTTCTCCCCTGGTTGAGGCTCACTGACCCAACCAAGAGGGAAAGAGATGATAGTTTCTCCGATAAAGGCTGCAATTGCAGGCGGTGCGGGTGGACGAGGCATCACAAGCACAGATTTTGACTTGAGCGTAGCCCTGTCTGATTCCTCAGTTTGAGTTGCAAGCAGTTCAGGTTCTTTCTGTGTGTCCATATCTTGGAATATAGTAGGCATTGATGCTTGAATAATACTTACCATTGGCGTATGCTGTATAGAGTGTTGGTAGGCAGAGAGGGATGATGTGGGATTCAGAAGGAAGAACTCGTGTGGTGGTAGATAATGGTTTGTTAGGGCTTCTCCAATTAGAAAGATACCTATGTACATCCGCACTTATGTCTAAATGTCTGCGTTAGTTACATATGCCGGACAATCAAACCTTGACTGTCCTTAGGTGCGCCGCAGCCGAGTCCAGCCCTGCTCGATCTCATCCAGCTAGCCGAGATCCAGTTCAGCTCGATCACATTCAGCCAGACCTCCCAACGGTGGAAACTGATTGGGAAATCGGCACCAAACTGCACTATACTGTTTATACCAACTGTTTAAGAATTGAAACTGCACTGCATGCGAAATCAGTTTAGTAAACCAGTTGGAACTAGTTAAACTGTTTGTGCTGGTTTTAACTGTTTAACTGAACTGAACCAGTGCAAACTTCTCCATGCAAAGTTATTGGCTGTAGAGAGTGCATAATATCTTACTCAGCACAAATAATTTTGATATTGTATTGACAATTTGCCGAGTTCAGGCAAGTTAGACCCGCTGTAAACCAATTCGCTGTGGAAAAACGATGTCTAACCAAGATTTCACCCTTCCAGAGTCTTTTCTCCATGAATTTTCTCGCATCCATATTAACCGTATAACTATTGGAGTACTGGTTTATTTCCAGATGCCAAACTGCACTTCACCGAACTGCAAAGTCCTATAAACTACACTGCACTGCCAAGAACCAACTATTTAACCCATCAGATTACCGCATCCAACCAGTATACTGCTTCCACAGTTGGGAGGTCTGCATTCAGCCAGCCAAGAGCCCGCCCAGCTCGACCATGTCCAGCCAACCGATAGCCAGCTCGACTTGATCACGTCCAGCCAGGTAAGAGTCAGTCCAGCTCAATCATTTCCAGTCAGCCAAGAACCAGCTTGGCTCGATCGTGTCCAGCCAGCCGAGAACCAGTCCAGCTAGATCATGTCCAGCCAGCTGAGAGCCAGCGCGGCTCGGTCGCGTCCAGCCAATCAAGAACCAACAATGAATAAGATCAGAAGATGGTATTCCTGCTCCCCTTCATGCTAGCATATGAGTAGATATCAATGTTGTCAGATATGTACAAATACGGGAAAGTAAATATTCCATCATATGACAAAAATATGTGAATGTAAGCTGTGATGTATACATAATTGGATTTGATCTACGACCCATCAAAATTCAATGACTAATAATCATTGCTTTTTTTTAATCATACTGTATTCACTCTATTTAGAGTCTGACAGATCCCCTATCCCCGATGCATCCGGGCTAGCCGGCTAGATGGCGAAGCTCCACAACTGCTACCCGTCGTCCCCTCTGACAAAAGAAAGTAAAAGCAAAAATTAAAAAGATTGATAAGAACATATGAAAAGAACCGAAAAGAGAGCCGACTAATAATCATTTGCATCATGTCACCCATCAAATAAATACCAAATATTTTCGCAAATTACCAATACACAATGTACTCTCAACTCAGAAGATTTCAAGACTGCAAAGATATTTATTGCCCTCGGGCATTAATATAGTGCAGATAGCTTCCTTGTTTTTATTCGTGTAATTTTGTCACATGACTATTTGTGTTACTTGGAAATCAAGAGTGGCAAAGGTTACGCAATAGTCGCCACTACTCTCTTGTATATACCTCGAGTCTTTCTCCTTCTCTCTCTCTCTTCTCTCTGTAACCTTAGACTATACACACGGTTCTCCCCTATCAAAGTAACAACTTGAGTGCCTTATTAACAGAGTGATAGACCATGAACAGAGGACCAGCCAATTAATTTTACCAGTGTTGGTGTTTTTCTCGATGAATGATAAGTTATCTCTGCGATTTATCAACTCATGAAAAAGATAAAAATTTGTTTGCAGCACAATGATGTCACTATCTACAGTGCGGTTTATAAAACAGCTTAGTGAGGAATCGCTAACACTACCCTCGTGCCCATCACGTCACACAGATACCGAAATGAACTCGCTATAGTCTACATGCCGTTCATATCGTCGACAACGTAATAAATGAGTATAGTTTTGTTTAACATAGACGAAGTTCCACTTCACAGCACATGACATAACTAAAAGCCAATTCTTGCTAATTGCAACAATTCCATCAATAACCCTACTGCCTATAATGATACCCATACCCACTATCACCATCATAGCCTCCCCCTTGTGATGCCAGGTCATATCCACCGCGGGTACCTGTACTATGCGACTGCTTTGTGTCCGGTCTACGCCACTCTTTAATGTTCACATTAGCTACCAGTAAACCGGCATGAGTATTGCAAAGAGACTCACCTTTCCAAGTGTCATAAAAGTCCCAAATGGAGGTACCAACGGTAGCTAGAGCCAGGATCTGTCCAAAACTCTTCATCTCCTGATCTGCAGCGTGACTTTTGACATGACTGGCAGCGACGTAGATATTGATAGTATCAATGAGGAACACTACCCAAGCAATAATTGTCAATATGAGGAACCCACTTGACAACATTTTTGGCGTCAACCGTGATAGTTTCTCGAAAACCGATATTGAGTACTCCGGATATTTCAACTGCCAGCAAACACCGATTACAACCGGCCAAAGAAAGCCGGTGAGGAAGTAGCTGATATCAGGTCGGAACCACATGAATATCCGACTGAAGGCTGTTAGGTAAGCAGTGAGGCATCGCCGTTGAAGTTCTCTCTCTGGGTGTTCGCTGTCGATCTTGGCTCTACTTCCTGCGATCAGAAGCATGATTGCTAGCGTGCCGTAGAGGATAAAGTTGATAGGACGTAGATATTTGTAAAAGATGTATGCACACCCAGCGACTTGCACCAGTGCTACAAATTGAACATCCGCTATAACTAGCATTTGGTCGACGGTCAGGTCTTTCACCAGGACCAATGTAGCAATCATTTGCGCGATGCAAATCACAGTTTCGACGTTGGTGATCTTGAGTAATGCCTAGAAAATGCGGTATAAATAAATAAACTCGAAGTTGGCATATGCGTATACCTTTTCCAGTGGTATGTGCTTGACATTTGGTCCCTCAGATTGACGCCTGCCATAAAACAACACTGCTGCTAGCGCAACCGCCATAAATGATTGAACAAGCAACGCAATGATCACCTGGCACGGATACACAATTAGTGTGTTTGACAGGATGAGAGAATGTGTGTGGCGCTTGCCCCCAATCCCGTAATATCGGGGTTGGCTTCGATGAGACCTGCGCATTGTTCTTTATTGAAATTTGACGAAGGATTTTCGGCCATGATGGTTTTCTAGCATCTAGAAGCCACTATATCGGCAAATTCTTGTCACAGCATTTATAGTTATTTCGAAAGTTGTTGCCTAGAAGCACTGCAAGTAGTTCGGGAACAGCTGATGGTAGACAGCTCCTGGATTGGACAGGAGGCGTAACGGTAAAATGTTGACAGCATGAACACTGCAGCTGAATATGTATCTCGCTGCCAAACACGCTTCACAGGCTGTGAGGAGAGACAGAACCTGCGCTCTCGGGTTGGCACGCATAAAATTTGAGAAACCTGGCTTAGAACTAAATTCGCCGTTGTTATTGGTGGGCTTTAAATATAGTGTCAACTTCAAGCGCACATTTACAAGGATTTATTGCTTTTTGTGGAATGAAAGTATCCACGTGGTGCGCCACCGGCACATCACAGGCGAGACGGTAGACCTCAGACCCCATGTTTTGCTTTTCTTGCAGCCCGAAAGTGGTATTCTGCAGGTCAGCGAAACCGTACCCATATCGAGGGGTTGTACAATAACCAACGATAATGATCTTATTAGCAGCATATAATTACTCCTACCCGACTTTCCGTTTGGACGAGATTCAAATGCATATAATACGAGGTATTTGTGTTTGTGAAGCCATTTCTGTCAAGTCATTGTAGTCCGATTGGGTGGTTCCGCATACACGAGTTACAGACCATGGTTGGTGGATAGGAGTGAATTAGATTCCCTGATTTTTGATTGCGTCTTGAAAATGACAGCGCTTCATAGCGGTACGGTTAGGCGCACCCCACCATCCTTATCGACGACATTGAGAATCGGTGGGTTACCGAAAAAGGAAACAGATCTTAAGATCTTAGTTCGGCGATCAGTACACTGCTGCAAGCTATTTCTATTTTCGTGAAGAACTTACAGGGCCCCCAATGGTGTCCATGTGCACAATAATTAGATCTGCCTAAGGCAAAACTGCATTGTTGTCCTTCTTTTGGCGACCTGTTGCAAAAGTATTGTCCGACGCCAAAGCCGCAAAATCTCGGAAGTGAGACCGGTTGCACGGGTCCGAGTGAGTGCTATTACTGTGTCAGTAATTTTCCTACTAAGTCATCATTTCGCTACTTTCTTCCTAGTCACAAGATCTCACCCATAATGTCCCAGAACGTCAATGTTGCTGTAAATAGACATCTGTGGGTGTGGACAAAGCCCTGCCCTAAGAGGTGGTGACTGTTCTTTAGAGATGTTCCGAGCTTCTCTGCTTGGACTCATACACACATTGATTCACCTCCTATTCTTGTCTCTTTAATAGATTTTATCCATCATTCTCTCCGGCTAACGTGACAGGTTATGAGTCTGGCATTCACCTAAACTTATAAACCCAGGATCGCCATTCTGTACCTTCATCTGTTACATTGTATGGAGAGAAGATGACTTCGAATATAGTAGAGAGAAGAAGAGAAAAGAAGAAGAATCCATATGTGTATGGGTCTGAGCGAAGAAGATTGGACTGGTTCTGGAAGCAGTCCCTACGGATCAGGGTAGGGTTGCTCTCGCACGCACAAATGTCTATTTACAGTACCACTGTAAAGGAGAGTACGGCCCCGTACTCAATAGTATGAGTAGATACGGTTGCCCACGAGAATAAGTGATAAAGTAAGAAAGATGATATCAATTGTGAAGATGTAGGTAAGTAAGATCGCTAGAGTGCAATTGCACTCGTGCGAAGTGACTATATACTGGATGGTTAACTACCCGGCCATGGCCGGCTGTCGTTACATCGTCCTCTCTAGCTGCAGACCCCATGGGCTGCCATACCCGTATATGAGAAGAGAAGGAAAGATCCAGGCTCACACTGATGAGTACAAAAGAAGACTGAGACTCTAATTGTCTACCGTACAAAGGGAAGAGAAAGTATCTGGCTTATATACGAAAGAAAAGCACACCTTGTTGCATATATACATTAGGATCGTGTATCAGGATCTTGTATGAGATCTTGTATGAGGATATGAAAACAAGGATATGCAATGGCGCATAAGCACCTGAGTTCTACACTGTATGTCAGGCTGTATATAGACGATAGATTTCGATAGATTTAGACATCGTTATTAGAATAAAGCAACCATAAAAGTAACAGGTTATGAGCCCGGCGGTCGCTATCATCTGAAGTTCTACTCTACTATTCTATTTATATCTCATGATCTACGAGAGCCTCCACAATCCTAACCCTCACTGAAAACTCACACGGTCACCACCGTCATCTCAATTATCACCATGTCTATCGAGACCTATACAGTCATGGACCATCCAAAAGAAGATGCCAAGTCGGCAACACCTGCTAAAGAAATCGGTTATGCACCTATCGGATTGGCTGTCTACACACAAGGCGGAAACAGCAGTCACAGCCATGGCCATGGCCATGGCCGTGGCGGATACGGAAAAGGAAACGGACGACATGCAAGTGGACGGCTCTGGTCATGTTAGGGTGCGGCTCTGCGGGAAGCTCGCGTAATTAGTTTTAGCGAGACTTCGGCTCGATCACCAATAATATCCACTTCTATACGTACGAAGGGTCTACTTACCTACACGACATATGAAACACTGGTGCACCTAGTACTGCAGGTTGAACAGCCATACAGCAGGAAGAGAAATGCAGCTCAGAGCGGGTGTAGAAACAGAAAAGATAACCACGGAAAGGGAGGAAATGGTGAACATATATGTTACCAATGCGGACTCCCTGGTCACTTCAAAGCTAATTGCATTCACCACAAATGAGTTCAGGAGCAGGGTACTACAGTTAAACAAGCCAGCCAGTGATCGCAAACTACTTTGATTAGTCGATCGTGAAACTACAATCACCAATACTCGTCGAACTTGGAAATAGAATAACACAGTAACTGCAAACTATCACGGTCGACATCCCACAGGGTTACCAACTCGATGCCTATACATACCTACGATTCGACTATCTCTACTCTCAATAAACCAAATAGCTTCGGCTGGATACATGGCCGCATTTCAAAGCGGTACATGCTCCATATTGTCACCAACATAACCACCAATCATCACTTCCAAACGAGCATTCATGTCAGCGGCACTCACATCATTGACATTGTCATCGCCCCCCAAGAAAGGGAAAAGAGAATGAGAGAAAAGAGAACGAGAGAAAGAGAAAGAAAGAAAGAGGAAGAAGAGAAAAGAGAATGAAAAAATGATAATGAGAATGAGAAGAAAGAGATTGAGAGACAGCGCACTTGCAAGTGCACATTCCACTGCATCTGGCTCACAAGGCCAGCTCCAAGCCAGGGGACTTATCACAGCTGTTCCTCCAAGCATACCTACAACCGCGCATGCCGCGACTACTTCATACGTACTTGTCAAGCCCACCCAGGAGTCTCTTACTATCTCAGCATCGAGGAATAATCAGTCCACACACCGCAATGTCAGTGGGAGCTACCATACACCATACGAGCACCAGAGATGGACATCTCCAAGAACAGAGTGATGGACATTACCAGGCACTCACATACATACGAAATGCGATAATCTTTGCTCCACACACAACAACAAGAATTTCCGATTGGTACTCGTATCGCGCGGCATAATATACAAATCATCTCCTCCATATATTTACTATCAAAATGGTGTGGCTGAACGGATGATGAAGACAATCACAGAGAAATCCCATGCAATGATAATCGACTCTCAAGCACCCATCAAATCCTGGGGAGAAGCAGTCAACCAGTGTTGTCAACCATCCCATCCATCCGCAATATCTGCAGGAAGGACGGGACGGTGCCAATGCCATCCATCCCGTCCTCGCCCGCTGAGCATGGCATGTTGGCCGAAGATAGCCAGAGATGGCAAAAATGCCGTCATCGGCCGTCATCCACCGTCACCAGCCAACATCGGGCACTTACTATTAATTCATATACTGTTACTGTAGAGTACATGATACAAGATATAAATGGATTAATCTATATTTCTAGACCCTCAATTAGTAGTAAGCATTTAGGCTTAGTTTGAGTATATAGTTAGAGATATAAATAAGGATCTTGCTTCATAGTAAAGATAGTGGAGAAATCTACATATTGTAACTGAATATCTATTATGTATGCTGATTTGCAAATCATTAATGGATGTTGGCCAATGATGGCTGGGGACGGCCGGGAACCGAAATTCACTGTCAACAGCCGTCCCATCTGTCCGTCCTCACCTAGGACGGGGACGTGACGGCAAAACGCCGTCCGTCCTAGGGCAGGACGGAAACGGCGCCGTCTTTTTGGAGGAGGACGGTGACGGACGGTTAGGACGGCCGATGACGGAGTTTTCACCGTCCCCGGCCGTCAACTACCGACATCCATGGATGTTGATTTCTCAGTGTACATAAAACATAATCTCCTCAAAACATCCATTTGTAACCCTTGTCCCGTGCAATTAGGACTCGATTATCAATCACGATTGTAAATTATCTAAATATACTCATGTCGCCGAGTGCTACGTGTCATTTTAGACTTAGACTTAGACAGTCAAGAGAGAAGGTTCGGTACAACAATAATTAACTTCTCTAAACCCCGCCTGTGGTCTGCAATAAAAATGATAAAAGAATTAGATTCTCTCTCTTTTGTATACATTTTGCCTTAGGAAACATTAGCAGAGGATTGATGTACTCAGATTGGGTCGATTGGAACATGTCGGCCAGCCATAAATGATGGATAATAATAGTACAAGCTAATCTGTGACTGGTCAAGTGTGAAGCTAATTTAAATTGACAGTAAGCCGTCAATCCAACCTTAACTTGACTTCATCGACTTTTCCTCAATCTTCAGTGTACACCTACAAAAGCTACCGCCGATCCACACAACACCTAACACCACACTTTGTCACTAGCTTGCAGTACTCGCTTACCTTGCAACATGGCTGCCGGTCATATTACCCCGTCAACTCCTTCGGATCAGCCTGCCTACGTTACCACCGCAAAAGTTCATACCGCCCAGTCAACTCCCGAGATGAAGCCATGCCTAGATTCCATCGACAATACCATGGTGGACAGAGCGGTATATCCATTACGCGAAGGAGACATCACTCAGACTACACTTTTTGAAGCATTGTCTCATATCCGCACAATCCTGCAGCGGTATAACGAGAACAACAGTTGGGGAACAGTGCTTATGGTTGGTGATCGCAGCAATTGGAATCCAGTGCCTACGGTGGTGCTCGGATTTCCACAGACAACAACAATTGAACTCCCGATGGATATTGCGATGGAAATAGTCGTAACGAATGATTTGTTTTCCAACGTTGTCACCGCGCCATCCACTTGGATGAATTCGGTATCCGTCGACCACAATCGCTTAAATGTTTCCGGTGTCTCAGTCGGGGTTACCGGCCTGACCACCGAAGCTAGTACCTTCGGAGGTTACGTGCATACATCCGGACGGATCTACGGGATCACAGCCGCACATGTCGCACCGGCGCCGATTCGAAGTGAAATTTGTTCCCCAAGTACGGTAGAGTTAACCGCGCGTTTTCGAGCGATTTTACCGTACACGAACCTCGATCCAAACCCCATACGCATCCGTCCTGTTCGGCAACAGGAAGCAGACAACATGATTTCCAAATACCGCCGCGGGTATGACTCGATTAATGGAATTGAAACGATTGAGGGAAAGATTCTATTGTCCGGCGCTAAGCTTGGAAACTCTGTCGCAAACAGGCTCACGTACTGTGAAGGAATATTCCGATCGCACAATTCTCGCCTGGAACAAGCTGGACGAGGCACGTTTGTATATCCTAATGAGGCATCTCAAGACCTCACTAGGTCGAAACTGGATTGGCTACTATTTGAAGTTAATGACGTGAGGTAAGCAATTCAATGACACCTTGTTGCCGTTATCAGGCTGCAACTAACGACTTCGTATGGGTCGTTGTAGGTTAGGAGGCAATATTTACGATCCTGATCAAACCACCCTGGGACAACCGGTGGTAATCGGTCCCGGCGATTCAGTCATTAAAGTCGGTAGAACAACCGGCGAAACCCGGGGGGTTGTTAATGCTGCTGTTATCCAGCAGTGGCATGACAACCAACTAACCATCGAAATTGGTGTGATCGGCGTCGGCGGAAAATTCGCCGATGTGGGTGACTTCGGTTCGTTGTGCGTTGTGGAGATGTCTGACGGAAGTTTGCGTCCCGCGGGGCTCGTCGTAGGGAAAAACAACTTCTGCGATGCTGCGTTGGTCACTCCGATGTGGGCAGCCTTGGATGACATGAGTAGTACGATCGGAGAGAGAGTGGAGTTTTTATAACAACGGATGCATGTATGGGGAGGATGCGGGGGTTTATTTTCTTATGCGATTTACCTTACAACATGTACGGAGTGTTAGAGAAAGTTTGGTTAGACAATTCTCACAGGGCGTGAAGACATTAGATGTGCGGGTTTGTTTCATAATCACGAAGACGACAGCTGTAAGGAGCGTCATTAGATAATACAACAGGATCGGACATTGCTTAGGGGCTGGAACTTGGGATAGTATTGCGTAAAGTTACGACCTTGATAAGCTATCAGGTCGGTGATGTTAAGGTTAATGTACACATCAGGGCAACTGCGATTAGGTATTGATAATTGACTTTATGTTGTCCATTTTTCTCTCTCCCCGATCCTCATGTCTCGCGCGCTGTTGCCGCTAAAAATCCTTATTTCGTGTATCTTATTAGCCGCCGCATCAAGTGGGCCAATTGCCGCGACCCCGATAGACAGTTTTTGTCGGGTAAGCGCTGGTGGTGCTGGATGGCCCGCCGAAACTCGAACCGTGGGAGGAGTCAAGGTGCACTACCACTTATGCCGAGTCAATGCAATTCTCACCATACTACGTCTCCAGAACTCCCTTGAAAGAATGATCTTGCAATTTCATATAGTTATTTGTACATCTTTCTTCAATTTTTAGTACTGTTGTTGACTTCGAGCTAATATTTGTGCAGGGGTATCAGCAGAGTAGCTAATAGAGCTGTATCCGCAAGCACAGATAAAAGCTAACAGTTTTGGTACTGCAATGCCGGTGCAGTGCCTGTATACGATATACAGCATAAAATTACATGATTTCCACTAACCTGATGCGATTTTATGGTGACATAGAGACGACAGAGCTCTGAAGGTGTATACTACAAGATCCGTTTACTCTAGTCTTGAACGATCCACAATCCTCAGTCCTGAAAAATTTTGTCTCCTTGAGGGTGTTGTTTCTCTCGCGATTGTGTTTTGCCCCTGTTTGGAAGAGCGTTGTGCTCTTCTTCATATCATGATTTATGATTGACCAAAGTTGCATGCTTCCGTAATTGCTCAGCACGTTGTGAACAATCCCCGTTGCCGGTATTTGGGTGGTGAGTACTCCTGTTCAAGCGGAGCAACGCTGTACTCGTTTTTGTCCAATAGCGGCAGGCTGGAAATATTTAAAGGTTGATATTTGTGAAGTTGATATCACAATCGATGTTTTTCAACTTTTCTTCGAGTTCATCTGTACCCTATTGGGAGGGGATGCCAGTGATCCGGAAGCACATTGGTTGCCACAATGAGCTCGAATTGAAAGACGCTGTGCACAGGGTTCGGACCAATGTTGTGCTCATCACTCCTGTTTCCGTTGCTCGGAGGCGCTGTGGCAGGCGTAGCATCATGACACGGATTGAAGACTAACGTTTGTACGAAGGTTGAAGCTGAAGCATCTGTTCGTTGGGGCTACTAGCACATACCTGTCAGCGAGGTAATTAGGAGTGCCAGCCTGTACTGCGGTGTCTTGCAGTTTTTTTTGGCTTTGCTGAAAAGCTGGAAAGATAGCTTGGTTCTTTTCGTTTGGCGCTCATCTTCGGAGGCATGTTGATAATTTGACGGCTGCCGGTTTAGTCGGGTTGCGGGATAATTCAAACGGAAAACAAAAGGATCACCACCGAAGACAGGGAGGAAACGATTGTTCGCGGGTGCGCTTCTATAATTCTAAGTAAATGGAGCCTTTCAGATGTGCAGCCATTAAGACGCGGCAGTGTAGCCTAATCACCCAGCACATGCAAGATAAGATGCCAAGTCATGCACAACATGCATAACTATAAACACGTGGCTAGTTGTGCCTATCAGGCGTGTGCGGAAGAAAAGCTGGGCGTTTGTGAAGATTAGATTTTCCGACGAGGCGGCCACAACCGCCATAAAAAGGCAGCGTTGGATGATACATGCAGGTTCTGATTGAAAACCGAACTACTGCAGAATTTGGAATCTTCATTGGCACGATGCCTGCCAGTTCCATTGTTTCACAACGAATTAGGATAGGCATGTTGCACTTGCTGGCTTGGCAGATCGAACCAATCAATGCTTTGCGAAGTTCGGTACCACCTGTCACTGCCACAACAAGGTTTTCTAGTCGAAAAACTTTCTCATACAACACACGGGTGAAAAATTATGCTTGCGAATTAATTCCGTCACCAAATGCATCGGTCACTGTACAGCTCGCTCGATCAGGGATAGGGTTAACATTGTAAATTCAGATATCATACATTTGAATTTGTGTGCTTAAGCAGACATTTAGCGGTGAGAGCAAGGGAGAATGCACACATTGACCGTAGACAATCAGTGGTCCTCCAAGTCTACCGAATAATGTCTACCAATACATCTATCACAAGCGTGGGGTACGAACAATATATGTATCTACAAGTCAAAATTATTACTCGTACCATGGCCAGCAACTGCGGCCTACCTGACAAATATGGCGTTCATAAAGGTATAGAGCACAGAGATGACGCTTGAAGCAAGAAAAATTCAGGCGCACCTGAGTTTAGAATATGGTACGTACAATAAAGGGTCTCAATAATCCGGGGAGACTGCAGTCTTTCTGGGCCCGATATCGTGGTCTCGTCTGGGATGTGAATTCAGAGGATCGGTCCGTCCGGGGGACTAGGGCCCTGTGCGGGTATGTATATTGGCCGCCGCTGAGAACGGCTTAACAGATTCACAATATAAGAGCTCCATCATTTAGAAATTGTTGTGTACATCACTTGACGTCAAACAAGCGTATCATTTAGACGAATATTGACGAAGTTGGCATGGGTGGATGGTGGAGTTGATGGAATCCCCCCCTGGTAACTATCGACCACCCCATGTCAATTCCATGGATATTCCTCTGATTAAGACACTTGTTTGACAGGAAATAATATACTCGACAAAATCAACATTTTCGCGCTCTCAGATTAGAAATTGACCAAACCGTTCAGATACGATGGCAAATTTTGAGTTTTCGGAGCGTACCGATATAAACTCCAGATTCCGGACTGTGAGCATGGCGTCGTGCAAATTTACGCAGTGAAGTGCAAATTGACACAGCGTTGTGTTATTGTGCACTGTGCAAACTTGATTTTGACAAAATTTGGATGCTATAAAGCTTATCCCGCCACCGAAGCTTATCTCACTACTGAAGTTTATCCCACCACCGAACACTATCATGCAGTCCAACGGTGAACTTGAATCTCACGGTGAATCTTATGATGTCCAATGGCCATGATGTTGAGGAATATGTTGTACCGAACTTTCTCTCTTGACTGTCTAAGTCTAAAATGACACGTACACAAGAACTAAATGCAAGCGGCTCTGCGCTAAAACCTAACCCAAACCACGTGATGATGAACTCAACAAACCGCTCCAACAGAATACACATAGCAAATGGAGGTGATTCAGGTTTCATGAAGAGCAGATCTCCGAGTCAGATTTCACAACGAAATCCGCAACTCGTCTCATGCAATTTCCGTGTATGCAAGTGCAGGTGTGAGCGTGCTAGTTTGAACTGCTCACCATGATGATGGTGATGGTAGACTGTCCACTATATCTTCAGGATAGTAGTAATAGTGATAGTGAGCATCCCTCAAAGTCACCTGTCTAAGGTGAGCCGACACTGAAACTTGAGTGTCAAGTCCACTAGGCAGTACTTGTTGATGCCGGGCTGAAGATCCCTGGCCAGAGCTTCATATGCTGGCCAGTATCACACAAAATCTTGAGTTAGGCGTGCCGATGAACCTGGGGTTTAATGATATTAAGCCTAGGTACTTTACTCTGAACGGGTGAGTCTTATCATAGCCTCGATTCCCCGAAAGCTGGAAATCGAGAAAGCGTGGTGATGGGAAAATAAGAAAGGAAATACAGAGCGAATGCCGGCTGATAGCCTGAAAGTTCGCCATACTTTCAAAGTTGGGTCTCGTCTGGGTATCCGAGCGTCAATAACTTCACATCTCATGGTATCGATCACTGTCACAAAGAGGTATATTCACTAGGTATCATACACAAATCAGAAAACATCCACGTCAAAAACGGCATCATAGAATGATAAACACCTGAACCGCCTTCACCTGCCCTTCAACCTAGCAACGTGCATATCGGGCGCATTTATTATCTCATCATACAACCAATCCTCCTCTCTTCGATCCTCCTCCTTTGTCTTCCCCATCCCCTTCCCCTTCTCCCTTTTCCCTCTCTTCCCCCTCCTCATCAATCTCATATCCCTTCCAAAGCAAGCACTCCCTCCACAGCATCAACACAGGCATCCACACCTTCGGCATCTCATCCTCTATCTTCATCACGACCTGTTACCTAAACATATTCTTCGCCGCACACATAAAAATGGAAGCGACAGCAAGATGACCTATGGAAGGAGTTGAAGAAGAAGTGCAAATGGAAGGAGAGGATGAAGGTTCTATGTCGCAGGTATTCGATACAGATGATGCAGTGCAAACCGTATCGATGTTTTTGAAGGATACGGATATCGGAAAAGTCACGGGGGTGAGGGAGGGGGTTCAAGATGAAGGGTAGAGGAGGGTGGAAAGAATGTAGTTAGTTCGTTTTTTTTCCTTTTGTTTGGCGGAAATGGGGGGAAGGAGATGGGGAGAGTACGACTTGTATACAAAACTTTGCGATCAGAGTAATTGTTAATTTTGCATGACCATAATTAGCACTAGTCAGTTCACGGAGCGATGATCTGACTGGTTGATTCACGGAAGGTGGGACTCCATGAACTGACCGGTTACTCTGCGGACTGACATTCTCCGCAAACTGACTAGAACATGCTATAATTGTAAAATGTTGCGCTACAGAGCGCGGAAGGAAGCAGGAAATAGACCTTAGCAGCTTCGAATCGTAGGAAGGAGCTGGCATTGAAGCAGCTACATTTTCTGAATGGTAGAGTCGTCTCGGTCTCGCTTACTTCTCTTCGCGCCGTCGACGTCCGCGGTACGTAACCACCCAGATTCTTTATGTTCCACACGCACAGATGTGCGCTCAAACAGGGATTATCGCAATTTAAGGCTCACAGTCTAATGCATGTAACCTGCAAGGGACCGTCCTTACAGCATTCCTAGGGGAGCAACGGGTAAACCCGCACGCTGACAGCTCTACAGGGAGCGGTGCTTCCTTTGAGTTGTAATCAGCTCACATACCACCAGGAACAGCTTCGGGGGATGAGAAATCGTGGCTATGTACTCTGCCGAAAGTCGGGCGCACCCATAAAATGCAGAAATTCAACATCTCCACCACAACAATAGAGAGGATTTCCAAAAGAGCAGGGTGTTAGAATAGGTTATCAGAGAAGATTCTATGAAGTATTCTCAGAAAAAAATTTGTTGTGGAGTGAATGATGAGGATCTTGGCATTTCTCATTGTATTGGGGGAAAAAAGTTGGGCGCTCTTTGCCCTATGTCACCGCGCCCCAAATACCCTTGAACCCTAGTACACCAACAAACAACCCCGCACTTAACTCCACACCAGGCAGCAAACCACCCCACACCCTCACATTCCCTCCTCAGCCCCAGAATCAAGCAAAAACCTCGCGAGATCAGGCTCAAACCCCCGGTTCAAAACCATCAGCGCAGTTCTCCCCTCCGCATCCTTGGCATTAACCTCCGCCCCCCTCTCCAACAGCATCCTCGCAGCCTCAAGCTTCCCCACCGCCATATGCCCCAATGCCGGGCGCGAGTTGAGTGCGTGTAATACCGTCCTCCCCTTACCATCTGTGGCACGCACATCCGCGCCTGCATCGAGAAGGAGCTTGAACACCTCCAACCGGGTGTTTGCGCCTTCTCCCGTGTTATGAAAATTGTTCAGGCAGTGCTCGGAAATGTTGCGGGCGTAGGTGAGTATCGGAGTTTCTCCGTCGTCGTTGCGAGCCTCGAGATCGGCGCCTGCGGTGAGAAGGTGCTGCACTACCCCCGCATCGCTGCGCCACACTGCTTTGTGCACTTCCGGCGATTAGATGACGCGATATGAGAGATGAGAAACTCACAGGCTGTGTCCCCCTTCCTACCCTGCGCTGTAATATCCGCTCCCTGACTTAGCAGCAATGCGACGACACGAGGATATGCCCGGTTTGCGGCACACACGGCTAGTAGCGGAGTATCGCCGCTGCTATCCCGCGCATTGATGGGAAAGTTTTGGTCTAGCAATAACTGGACCATGTCTACGTGACCTGCAGCGGCGGCGTGGTGCAAGGCGTCGCGGTGGGTGTAGACTGTTGACTCGGAGGCGTCGCGGAGGAGAAGCTTAACCATGTCTATCCGTCCACTGTACGCGGCTCTGGGTATGGCCGAGAAACCGTCAAGCGGTAGGTGGATGTTTGCGCCGTTGTCGAGGAGGTATTTGACAGTGTCGTAGTCTCCGGAATCTACGGCGCTGCCAAGAACTGATGACGCACTGTGGTTGATGGCGTTGATGTCTGCGCCCCGAGCTAGCAAAAGTCTGATGAGACCGATATGTTTCAAGCCCGCCGCCTGGTGGAGCTGTACCCTGTGAGCGTTAGTCTTAAAGCTGGATACGGCCCCACTCACCACGGTATTTCCCAGCTCCACGTCACCGAAATTAATATCCAGCCCCCGGTCCAGCAGCAGCATGATTGTCGCGATATGCTCCTCCTTCACCTCAACCTTATTCTGCAAAACCTGATGCAGCGCCGTCCCGCCAAAGCCGCCTACGCTATCCGCCGTCGCACCGTTTTCCAACAGCGTGGTGATAACGTCATCATGACAGTTGAACGCTGCATAATGAAGCGGGGTAGAGCTGCCGGAGATGTTGCGGTCGCGAACGTCGATGTCGGCGCCGCTGGAAAGGAGGAAGTTGACCATGGCGACATGTCCGTCGGAGGAAGCTATGTGCAGGGCTGCCATACCCTCATAGCCATCGCCGCTATGGCGTAGGGCGTTGATGGCGAAGTTTGGGGATGATGTGAAGGGTTTGTCTATGGCCGACACGTTGCCGGAGGACACGGCTGCGAAGAAGTTGGTGTATGAGGGGTTACCGGGGGCGTAGGTTCCGTCGTCTGCCATGGAGTTCCTGGATGATGTTTAGTGCATGAACGGAGGAGAGCATGAGGTCGGCCTTACTCGGTGGACATTGTTTCAGTAGTGGGAGTTAATATCTAGAGAGAGTAGTTGTGCGACCAGTGTGTTGAAAGATGGAGTGGTATAATAAGGGGACCTAGGTAGTTGCTTATATCTAGTAGGGGAGTGTTAGATGTGGTGCTGTTCTGCTTCTATATATGGAAAGATTGCGGGTCACTACCCTGTTCCGCAACAATCGGGTAGTTCCGATTAATTAGTCTCGGAGTGTACCACAGCCGATTCATGCACTTTACCGGGCGCTTCTAACAGCCTGACTCGAGTGCGTCCTTTAATCAGCCCAGGTGACATCGATCTAGGCTGAACAGATACTGGGCTAGGGTTACTAACTTGGCAATAAGGAAGTGTACTCGGGTCTGTGAATAAAGGATCGGACACCCCTGTTCTGGCAGGTAACCACATAAAGACGGCAAAATAGGGTGAAGTGCGATCTGAAAAATGGCAAAAATGGTAACGCTGGGGAGTGCACTGACTTCCACCTCAGCTTTCCCCCCCGGTTGACACCCTAGTCTCATCTTTCTTTTGTCAGCGGGGATGAAGGGTAGCGGGTGGGAGCTCCGCCACCTAGCCGGCTCGCCCGGAGGTGGGGGTGTGTTTAGACTCTGTCATACTCTAGTAAGAGTGAATACAGTTTGAATAAAACAAAAAAAAACACCCTGGTCTCACAGCAAAATTTAATACCAGAAAAGCAGCGTCCGATCCTTTACTCCCAGACCCGAGTACTAAAAATGTAGCGAAGAGACTGCATTAAAACCTTTGATGGCAGGTCAGCGGTAGCATGTTCTACTGACTCCCTTTCTTTCTAGGTAGATGATCGTTGCGTCATGACGTCACGGGTAATTGTGTGTGAGCTACAGCGTCAAACTGGGGTCACGCATATTAGTATACTACGTCTTATCGAATCGATATGGTAGATACACCCTAGATACATCCATGACCTACAGGGATAAGATGGTGTCACGGGATCTTGAGATAGACATCCTTTTTTCCCACACATATTCTTAGGCAGAGTGTTCAGCGCAGTTAGGACTGCGCTATCCCCTTCTCCCACTCAACCCAAGTGGACACGCTTAATACTGAGTTTGGATATGAGAAATTCCTTATTCCTGCTGCGAATATGTTTAATTGATTAAAAGATCAAACTGATAAACTTCGAAATGATGCCGGTTGTTATGATGACACGGGTATCGGCTCGTTTCTCGATGAAAAACAAAATGATATGAACAAAAACAATCTGCACCACTATCTCCGTACTCTCACATCCACCACCACTACCCAGCTCGCCCGCCCGCCCGCCACACATCCCGCCAACTCCCCCGCGCCTTGTGACAGCTGGCAGCGGTTAATGGTTGCACGCTTGCCGCAGGCTCCTCCTCACAAAGTTCCAGTTATCCTGTCCAGTGGTTACCGGCTGAACATCGAAAACAGGTACAAGGCCTTTGTCCTTAACTAATTCTTTGCAGCCATATCCAGAGCCGTTTCGACTGCTGCAAGGTTTGTAGTTCCTTTCCGTTCCAACAGCATCACCCGGAAAGCGCAACCAGGCAGCAATCCTTGGCTGATGGGATACCGTACTCCCCGAGGGAGGGTCTGCATCGTTTTCTCCATACCACAGGTCCAACACGTTGGGTTCACCACAGGCACCTCCGGTGCGATGCGAACCGAGTGAAAAAATGAGGCAAAAGTCAAAGTATTCCCTAATCTTCGAATCCCTGGCGTAAAATTCCACTGCCTGAATCACTTTGATTGACGACGCGAAGTAGATCTTCTTTCCGGATGCGAGACCGATCATGGCTCCTGGGAGTTGGTTGTCACCTTGGGGATGTTCGCTTCGGTATTTCGCTACCATTTCGTTGTATGCTACTTTTATGAGGTTGACGAATTGCCCGTCGCTCATGGTTGAGGCTGTGGTGTCCGAGAACTCGATCACTCCCGAATAGCTTTGCACACCGGCCGTAGGCCCCTGGCCGAAATCGTGTGTAATTCCGAGATACGGAACCGCGAGCGTTTGGGAAAAGAAGCAGAAGAGAGCAGCATAGGTGAATAGTCGGCTTGGATTGAAAAGCATTTTGGTGGTAGGAGAGAGCAAGTGAGCGAGAGTATCGATAGTGAAGTTATTCAAGACTGTGAGACAAAACGAGGCCGAGGAATGTGGAGAAGGAAAAGAAAGAAATAGATTATGCTATTCGATGGGTGCCGGGGGCGTTTAAGGGAGTATTCAGAGGTTATAGGTTATGCAGAAGTGTAGATACCGCGATATATGCGTCTTCCTCGTTCTGTGAGTTCTGCCCTGAGTTGTAATCGATATCATCCAACTTGTTACGCAGTCTATTCATAGATAAAATGTGAGGGGGCGCATCTCACCAAATCTCATAGATGAACTTCAAACTACGTTAAGGTTAGCATATGCATTTGGGAGTAAGTGCTTGTGATTCTTCTACTCGGTACTGGGATTGTATAGATCATTGCCGCGTGGGGTGGGGTGCCTTGATGAGATATCTTCTAACCAGCATTCTGAGCTTAATTAGACTCAGATTGCACATATATTAGATAGGGCTGTGTAGATGTGGTAACCGGAAACAGGAGGAGTGATGCACCCGAGAACCAGGGTGTAAGAATACATGCTCCATTCTAGTACAACGTCATACTACGTGTATTAATTAGTTACCACACTGGACAGACAGCCTTACCTGGGTAATAAGCGCTTATAATTGGCTCGCTTTATGGTTAGGTGTTTAATTAGCGTGTCCGAATAGCACTGAGCCTGACGAGTATTGATTAACTTCCACACGGCTGCTAGCGGTGGGATCCGAGAGACCCGATTACTGGGATATCTGCCGAATAGGCGCCCGCCCTGGGCCCGGTGAACTTCTGATCTCAGACGGGTAATTGATTGTCAGCCGCGTTCGTCATGAAACTAGATGAGCAAAGTGATCATAAGCCGTATTAATATATTTGTGTAGAAATCAAGTGCATAAAGATGCGCACATTGAATTGTTAAACTTCATCACATTCGTTTCTTCCGTCAATCACGGGCCAGTATGTTTTCTTTAAACCCCATCATTCTTTACATCGGCTTGGCGGCGGCACTCACCCCTTATTCCGATTTACACAACCGCTACAATTCTCAAAAGCTTCGAGCACGAGCAGGTCCCACGGATGCTAAAAACCCATTTGACAATTCATGGATCGATGCCTATGCTGCTCTGGGAGATTCATACGGTGTTGGAATCGGAGCTGGACATGCTATCAAAGGTACCAATAAAGTGAGTGGCGCGTACTGCCGTTCCTAGTTGCTATATTGACTTCCTGGTTCTAGATCGAACTCAACACAGCCTGCTCGCAATACAGTTACGGCTACCCCAACCAGATCAACACAGATGATAATCTTGGCGCCAATCCAAACCGAAAATTTCAATATCTTGGTTGTTCGGGTGCCTTAGTTTCAGACGTTTTGCAAAAGCAAGTGCCAAAGCTCAACAGCCCTCAACTTGTTACTGTCTCGGCCGGAGGCAACGACGCAGATCTGTCCACAATCCTTAACTACTGTGTTTATCAGTGGGCCGCGTTCAAGTTCTGGTCGTGTGAACGGATCTTGTCCGACGCCAAAAATAAGATTGAGAGTGCAGACTTCTCGAAGAATATCGACAATCTTCTCAGTGCCATCAAAGGAAAATTGCGTGATAATAACAGCCGCATCTACTACACTGGATATAGCAAATTTTGGGACACTACCGACACAGCTTGCGACAAGGTCTCTTGGAGTATTGCAAGGCTCTCTGGCTACCAATATCTCACCCAGGATAGGCGGTGAGTCTTGTCTCTTCCCCTCCTTCTGCCCTCTTCTAATATTCTGCAGTAAAGCGATGAATGATTTGGTCGATTCGGTCAACTCAAAAATCAAGGATGCTGTTGCCCGAGCTGGATCACAGGCCGTATTTGTTGACTGGGATGCGGAGGTTGAAACTAACAAAGGACGCTACTGCTCTCCCGGAGTCGACGAAACATACAACAAAGGGAATGGAGAGGGCGTAAACCGGGAACGGACTACTTTTTACGAATGGGGTACAACAAAAGATGACGATGCTGCTGATGAAAAGGGACAAGACCATTTACGCAAACGATATCTGACCAAAAGATTAGACCCAACCACCAACGCAACCTTCGAAGGGCAAATTACGAATTGGGTCGTGAAAGGTATGCAAGATAGTCCTCAAGACTACGCTTCCTTCATGCCCGGTGATCAGTTCAGCGGCAGTTGGCTTCCCGACAAGTACGGACGCGTCTTTCATCCAACAAAATTTGGCCACGGCATCATCGCGAACAAGGTCATTAAGGCCATGGCTCAGGAGCAGGGCAAGATCATGAATCAACCAGCTACCCAAACAGTCGTCGGCTGCGCAGGGCAACCCTCCTCTACTCCCAGCATTCTACCGATTCCTAAAGACCAGCAAGCCGTCTGCGGTGGTGACCTCAACCCAAACTTTCCTTCGGCGTGGGTGCTTTTGGACGGCAAATATACGGCCTCGGATATTCTTTACAGAATGCGTGACCAGGCGTGTCAAAACCTGTGCCAGGACATCAAAGGAGTGCCCGGGCACCTGGTGCAAGCAAAGAAGCAGAGTGACAACGGTTGCGAGTACGCCGTGAAAATTGCCGCCAAGAAGGAGCTTTACCTCTACGCCACCTCATCGGGCCAGAATTGCTATGATGCTACTGAGAAGGCAATCAACAAATGCTTGACGAAGACTGGCGGAGCTAACGTCAAGAACGCCGGCTGGTTGAACGGCCCCAACTTTGGTTAGTGGAATCCCTTACCCCATTTATTATCCTAGCCACTGACATGTCGTTTAGGTGAATTCTACCAAGTAGGAGTTCGAGATGTGAACGGTAACGGGAACCATCATAACCCCTTTCCTGACACGAATGACCACCTTGGCTACCGGCAAATAGCCTGCAAGACGGGCGAACCCGCCCTCGCACCGTACTGGAGATACAGCGTCCAGATCTCAGAATGGGATGATGGGAACTATGGCAGGTCCATTCGAGACCATGTTAAGGACTGCAGCAAGGCGTTGACCGACTGGAAATACGAGGACACCGTTTTCAATTTTGCTGACGGCTATGCGGCGCAGAAGGTTGCGGGATTCAATATGCCACTCACCGTCGGAAGCTGTCCGGAGAGGAAGATGGAGGAGGTGTTCGGGTTGTCCTCAGGCAGCATCACGTGTAGTGAAAAGGGTTGGACGGAGGTTAATATGTTCTGAGGCGGAAACTTCCCCGCCATGTCTGTGTTATGTTCCTTCGCTTGAAATTATTTGTATTGTATTTCTAGCTAGACTAGCAGCGGTCACTGCGTTTTGTTTCTATGACTTTTATTCAAGATAACCTTCCGGAACCTCTTTACCGATTTTATGTAGGATGACCCTCACCAAAATATTGAACCAAACAGCAGGCAAAACGAAGAGGAAAAGTGTTATGTATTTAATTAAAGCCATCACTCAATTTTGTGGTGGTGTGAGTGGTCATTGTGCGTTGCAATTTAATGCTGGATTCAGTGAGTAGTCATGACAGGGATAACAGACCAGACATCGGCAATTGATGTGTCACCAATGACTGCTCATTACTTTTGCCACTCACAACCCTAGAAGTACCAAGAAATTTTCGACCAAATGAATCAATCAAACCTTTAATTCTCGATTATTTTTTCTCTATGACAAGACTATGATAGAAAAATATTGTGGTTATCCTAGATAAACCCAGATACGAAGGCGCTAACCTGCAGTACAGAGATTAGGCTGCATAATAAGTCCTAGAGGGTTATCCTGCATTAAAAATCATTCCTATTTCAATCCTAGGAACCATTCTGGTCAGTAGGTCACCGATATTTGATGTATCAGATCAGACTCCTATGCCTAAGTCGAAACATTGAGAAGACCCTTTTCTTCTATACAAACTCCATGATCCATTGGAAACTGTTTCGGTGTCGGTCTAAATAAAGTACGGCTCAACGCACGTGTCCCGTACTCGGGAGATCGAAGTGGCCCCAAAATGATCCTTGTAAGGGTAGGATTTGTCTAACCGATGACACGACGGCATCACACAACCATGACAATAAAGCAAGTCGTTGTGCAACAAACGTCATCCCAAAGGTACGGCTCCCTGCATACAAGATGTCTTTTGGCCATAGGGTTTCATCCTGCAGTAACAGAGAGCCGGCGGTGATAGACATAAGGTTTCAAACCAATATTTGATCCCAGTTAGGCCCTGCCCCACTAATTTTGGTCTATTCATAAATGCGTGTGAAATCACACACTGAGCAATGAAAAGGTTATCGGTAGCGTTGTAGCAGACTGAGGGGTTACTGAGCAGTATTCCTTTTCTGCCGGTTAATTAACCGGGAAATTGAGGAGTCACATATGTTGAAAGAAATGAGGCTCTAATAACATGGTCGATCTGTATTAATGTGCTATCAATTTTGCAAGCGTTTTCAATCTTTTTTAATGGTGTTCGCTACATATTCTGACGGTTGACAGAATTGATGGCACTTTAAGCAAGATAGGAAACGTTAAAAAAAACCCCATTTACAACTAACGTATTTTACCGAGTGACCGATCATGACATGGTAACCGATCACCCCGCCGGCAAAATTTTATTGCTCCAAATGACCTGTTTTTACAACTCTTCCTGACCTGGTGATCACTGGGGGTTGATTAACAACCCATTGTCCCTGCTCTCCATACTCTCCATCATCATCTGAGCCCTGCTTATCATCATCATCTATATATACAAGTTGGTTTCCAGTATCAATTTGCCCAATCTCACTCCCAGACTCCCCACACATCTTCAGTCTCATCCTCCCCATCGTTTATCACAATTACAGAGGGTTTTCCCCTTCCTTTGCCCTTCTTTCCCCCATGTTTAGAAGAGCTGGGGACTGCTGCTCCACTTGCTATCTTGGCTGCAGCAGTTATCTGGCGCTTTTTTGATTTCTCATCCTTTTCCACTTCTTTTCTCAATCTCTCTTCTCTAAGGCGCACCACATCCTCCTGTGTGATCACTCTAGCTTTAGTAAGGTGGCGACGGTCTTTTACAGCAGCAACTGGCACATCCTTGGCCTCAGAGCGAAGATTTCTGATAATTTCCACCCCCAATTCCTTATCGGCAAAGGCATCCTCTGCAGCTCGCCCCAATAGCCCTATGAGATTTCTCAACCGAGAAGATGATGGTGAATTACCCTGGCACATAAGCATTGCTACTCTGTGAACATGACTGACATTTCTCCCTCGCCTGGGAGTGGCAGATGTTGCAATAATGAGGGGAGAACCGTGTGTATAGATTAAGATACTAAGTGTAAAGAGAAAGAGAAGGAAAAGACTCGAGATATATACAAGAAAGTTGTGTGCCTTGTGCCCTACGGCTTACAGTCAGCTCCGTTATCGGTCAGGTCTATTTATGCAACAGCAGAGGGTACGGTCAACCGAGTGATATTACGTGATTGGCGTTCAAAAACTTTTCATGAGTTTAAAGGCCAAATACCGGTAGCTGCAAATGCGCTACATACATTCTCCGTTGTATATGTTTTATCTCTTGCACGTATAACTAGTCTACATCAATTAGGACTAGCTAGTACATACTAGTAATTGAAGTTACAGTAAAACCCACTCATGAAACTGGCTTTTTTAATTACATACCCCCACGTCTCATCCAATTATCCAACTCAGTACTGTATGCTCTCTGTAGTGGTCCAAAGATCCCTACATCAAGTGGCTGTAGGATATGTGTTGAGTGGGAGGGAAGACAGATGGGGTGGATATCGTTGCTAATACAGTAGTCAAAAAACTCCCAGGTCAAATGCGAGTCATGGCCATCAAGAATCAGAATTCTTGGAGCACCATCCGCACTACCACAACAGTTAGCCCTGGAAAATATAAACCACAAACACCAGTACCAGTATGATAATACTTACACGATTCTTCGAGGGCTTCAGAGGCCCCTATGGCAGTCATAACAGCCCCGACTCCGAGCATCACTCCAGAGGTTACCGAGGCCTACTTGAGCATTCGGCAATCCGTGGACGATAAGGATATCCTCACATGGCATACTCGGCTCGGCCACCTCTCAAATCCGGCTATCAAGCGACTCCCGAATCTAGTCAAGGGCATCGAACTGCATGCAAAGAGCCCATTAAGTTGCACCTGCGAGGCCTGCATAATGGGCAAGATGTTCCGGAAGCCATTTCAACCCTTGAAAGCCGAACACAAGGCTAAAACACGACTTCTCGAACTAATTCACTCCGATGCGATTGGGCCAATGCCGACCCCGACGATGCGAGGCTTCCGATTCGTTATTATGTTTACTGATGACTACTCAAGATACACCGAAGTCTACTTCATGAAGGCCAAATCTGAGGCCCCTGAGAAGTTCAAGGAATACATCGCTATGGCCGAGAAACAGCACCCCAAGTCGAAGGTGTGCCGAATCCGCGTGGTTGGCGGGGGAGAATATGGAAGCCGAGAGAAGTTTCTAGAGTACCTGGCAGGGGAGGGCATTATTAAAGAAACCTCGGCACCATACTCGCAGCAACAGAACGGGATCTCGGAGAGATGTAATCAGACCGTTCTAGACCCAGCACGATCAATGCTCAAGCATGCTGGAATGCCGAACAAGCTCTGGGCAGAAGCAGTATCTGCGGCCGTCTATATTAAGAATCGGCTACCGACCCGATCGACCCTGAACTCGACCCCTTTCGCACGATGGCACAGAAAGAAGCCTGACATTTCCCACCTCCGAACCCTCGGTTGTCTAGTCTATGCATGGATCCATGGAGACCTCCGAAAGAAACTCGACAATCATGCCAATAAGTGTGTCCTTCTTGGATACTCGGCAGAGACTTCGACACAGTATCGAGTAATGGACATCACTTCGGGTCGAGTTTTCATGGTTAGAGACGTCAAATTCGACGAATCGACTCTCTACTATCAACTTCTAAAGTCGCCACCAAGTACGAAAGTCATTCTTGAACCAGCTGCAGAACCAAGCATCCTCGACAACGATCCAGTGCCTGCCACACAGCCCCCGAAGGTGTCCAGTCAGCAGTGATGTCAACCGTCCCGTCGGACGGCCGGGGACGGTGGGCCGTCCGAGATTTCCCCAGGACGGACGGGACGGCGCCAAGGCCGTCCGTCCCGTCCTTACTCCACAATGACGGCAGGACGGCCGGGGACTTGCCGGGGACGGCGACTTTGCCGTCCCCGGCAGTCATCCACCGTCCCCGGCCGACATCGGGCGGTTACAATATGAATTTAAATGAAATCGAAAATAACCCTGAGAGCGCACGGTAAGAGACATAAATGGACCCATGCCAGGGTGCTGTGACACTTGTATCTAACTACAGTGCTATAACATGAGTAGGTGCGAATTATATGTACTTATAACAAATTCGTATAAAACTAGGTACAACTAATCCAGTCTATTCTCTTGACCTCAATGCAAGATCATTAAGCATCTGTTCCATTCGTACCATATCAGACTCCGTTGCTCCAAAGATTAACCCCTGCTCTACCCATGATTTCAGGCTCCGCATCTATTTATATCTCTTATAGCGCGCTCTCAGAGCTATTTTTAATTTCATCTAAATATATTTTGTAACCGCCTGTTGTCGGCTGGGGACGGTGGATGACTGCCGGGGACGGTGACTTCACCGTCCCCGGCCGTCTTTGCCGTCCGTCCCCGTCCACGTTCAAAAAGACGGCACCGTCCCCGTCTGGCTCAAGGACGGACGGCGGCAAGCCGTCCGTCCCCGTCCTTAGTGATCCCGGACGGACGGGACGGTTGATTTCACTGCCAGTCAGCACTCAAAAATCCGTGCAATCAACCCGATAGACGACTCCGATGATGATCTGACTCCGCCTCCCGAGACCCCGGAACCAGAGGTCCCAACGTCCCGAGTGATCCAGAGCGACCTAAATGCTCCCGCATCGTCTAGAACCAGGAGCAAACAAAACATTGATAGTACGGCAATGATGATCGAACCTGGTCCAAAGACTTTTCGGGCCGCCATGAATAGCGAAGACGCCGACCAATGGAAAGAAGCAATCAATAAGGAAGTGGCTTCAATGGAAAGCCATGGAGTATTTACCTTTGTCGAAAAGGTTCCGGAAGATGCTCTTAATTTCAACAATTAAACATGGCCTTGACTGCATCTTCTGTATCAAATACCTGCGATTTAGGAATCTTCACTCTCTCCTTCCACTTGCACTTCTTCCTTAACTCCTTCCACAAATCATCCTGCTGTCGCTTCCACTTTTTGCACCACTTGAACAAGTGGTCTCTTGTGTGTCGCTTGCGTCCACACCAGTGTTCTCAACCGTCCCGTCCGTCCGAAATTCGTCAGGACGGGACGGGACGGCGAATCGCCGTCCGTCCGAGGGTAGGACGGAAACGGCGCCGTCTTTTTGAGCAGGACGGTGACGGACGGAGAGGACGGCCGGGGACGGAGCCTTGCCGTTCCCGGGCGTCATCTGTCGATATCCATGGATTTTTCTCAGGGTACATACAATTTATATAAACCAGCTACAATTATCCAGACTGTGAAGCAAGATCCTGTAGTTTCTACTCCATCCAAATCATATCTGGTTCATCATTCACCTCTCCTCGCTCTCTAAAATTGATATACAAGCTATGCATAGATGTATTCATTTATATATCTCTTACCGCGCGCTCTTAGGACAGAATTGAGTTACATCTAAGAATATACGGTGGCCGCCCGATGTCGGTCGGGGACGGTGGATGTCGGCCGTCCAGCCGTTATTCTTGTGCTCGGACGGGACGGACGGTTGTGGCGCCGTCCCGTCCGTCCTGGCAAGATCTGGGACGGCATGCCGTCCCCGGCCGTCGGACGGGACGGTTGAAAACACTGGTCCACACCACCAACACTGCTGACTTTGGTTTTTCTTTATGCGTTCCAGATAGACTGCAGTAAGGGCGTGCCCCACTTTTAATTGGAGGTATCTTTTCGCAATCTTGTTTTTGGCTTTTCCCAACTCCTCATTCATCCTCGTCTTTTTGTTCAATCTGTACATTATCTTCGTACTGTCGAATTTTGCCTTTTACCATTATTCTGTCTCGGTCCATTGCGCTTCACTGACTCTCCTCTGTACTTTCGCTATGAACCATTCTTGAAAATCTTCATGCGGCCTTAAAGCTTCTCCATCCTCATTGATTGCTGCTTTGGCCACTTCATCTGGTCTTTTATTTCCCTCAATTTCTTCATGCGATAGGATACATCTGTAGTTGACCTGCATCCCCATTCATCGCAAAACCTTCGCGTACTTTGAAAGCTGCTGAAAGCGCCGCGTACTTTCCAGCTTTCAGCTGCTTTCAGGCGGCTTTCGTTGCAGTTTTCCTTTCACTCTGGATCTCATTTCGCGATTTACCACCAGCAAGGCTTTCAGAGTCTCTCCGCCTATTTCATTCTAGATCCCATTTCGCGATTTCCCACCAGCGATACTTTCAGCGTCTCTCCCTCCTTTCTGCCCATGTCACTCTAGATCTTATTTCACGATTTCCTACTGTCAAATACTCCAGTATTCTCATGCTCTTTTCTCACTAAGACATTACATTGCGAAACCGTTCACATTGCTTTCAAATCCAGAGTCGATCGTCAGCAACAGAGACATCAGATTTGCGTCCATCTTCTAGCAGCACTTGAACGAAATATGAAGGACTAAGCTGCGTATGTCGACGGCTTTTCATCTACAGACCGATGGACTCGCAGAAAAATTCAAAAGCATTGTCAAACAATATCTCCGCACCTTCGCCGCCAGAAACGAGAGAAACAGGGACAAACTGCTGCCACTGGCAGAGCGCGCATATAATGCAAGCAAGTATAAGGCAACGCAGGAGACACCATTCGAAGCAGACCTGGGATACATTCCATGGATGCCGCTTGATGTCATAGCCGCAACAACCTCCGTCAACTCTTGGGAGTCGAACTGGAGGACAACAAGCAGTCAGCTTCGCGACGACCATGGCAGATATTCTGGCCCAGCAGCAGGATAAGCTTGCAATCACCTAAGACTCACCGCGGGCAGCCAAAACCACCGGGCTACCACCGACGAGAAAGAGCGCGAGGATAGCGGCGAAACAAGAGTGAGGTTCCGGGAGCGTTTTTCCTTGGTTTTCAGGTGGAATGCTTTTTGTAGGAGGAGGTGGATGTAGGGTGTACGTTGGTCACATGTGCGGCTCAACTGGTGTATACATAGATCGTGACACTTAAGAATACACACTACGCTTCTAGCACACCACAACAGGGATGATATTGATGATAGGATTAAATTTGATGGATTGGATAAGAGCAGGGAGCATTTGCACTAGCTAAACAGAGGCTAACGGGTTGCTTAAAGTTGGAGAATAAATGTTCCAGTCCATTCACGGAGGCGGTTCCTCCGCGGAGTACCTAGTCAGTTCACGGAGGCCCACCTTCCGTGAACGAACTGTCCGTTCACGGAGTCTGTACCCCACCTCCGTGAACTGACTAGTTCGTTCGCGGAGTCAACAAAAAATTGTAAATACTCTATACATCATTGTGATCCCTACAATTAGATGCGTCTTGGACGTCCTGACGCAACTACAATTACACTGTACTCCATGTCATCGTTTGGAACCGGCTCATCTTCCTCATTTTCCTCCTCATTGCCCTTTTCCTCTTCCTCTCCCTCTTCCTCTTCCGCTTCCTCCCCAGTGACCTCTTCCCTCCTCATCCTCAGTATCCAGTTCTGTCAAATCACTGCTCTCATTAGCGGTATCCTCCGCAGATATGGGATCAGTATGCGCGCAAGCATCTCCTTCTGTATTCGCTCGACGGCGTTTTTGATTGTGACTTGGCTTCGGTGGAGCTGATCTTGTATTTCGTTCGAGATTGAAAGTACCTGATGGAACCGCAGAAGCACCAGTATTTATGCACTGCGTACCACCATCTTGGCCGTGGCAATGAAGTGTGCACTCGGCTTTTGCTTTGAAACACTTGCAACGAACAGTAGTAATTTCTGACCCAAGTGGCGAAAGTCAATAAGATCAATCTGAAGTCGTTCCCAGAGTTCCTTCACAATTATAGCTTCCAGTGGAGCAGCAGTTTTTGCCGATCGTGTCTTTGCACAGGTGGCACAGTGTTGGAGTAAGAATGCGACTTCTTTCTTGGTAATGCCGTAGTACTTGCGATCGATTTCAGCCCATGTCTTGTCCCGGCCTGCATGCATTAGTTCACTGGCATGCTCTTTGACAATCAAGTCAAACACTTCGTGTTCTCGAGGGCAATAGCGTGGAGAATTGTATTTCTTGTCCTGTTGACGGTACAGTTGACCTCTAATAACTGTGCTGCGCTGAATGTACGCGGTTGCGCTGATTGAATTCAGCTGGATAGAGCCAGCTGAGGGTACGTACATGCCAGTGCGTGCACATACATGCGTGCAGAGCAGAGTATTTGAAATTTTTGACTGACTCCGTGAACTGACTAGGTACTCCGCGGAGTAACCGCCTCCGTGAATGGACTAGAACAATAAACATCTCTCTCACTATCTTATCATACAGGACGACTTCAAGTGATGTTACGATGTCGAAGGGATACTCTGCTCTGGACTGATGGATAGCGTAGTGGGCTGGAAGTATTGTGGGGTTTGCAGTACAGAAGTGTCCTTTTTCAATCTTCAAATAAGGCGAGGTGACTAAGTGAATGAAAATGTAGTGCTAAACCTGCAGGAACAATGCGAATGCCACATCCCGCCCACTGCCATGGTGTATACGAGTTTAATTGTGACGCACTCCCGAAACCAGTGAGGAGAGTCAATATGCCGCGATTTTACAAAGACCCAAACCAAAAACTCCGGACTCTTGGTCAGTTGACCAGTCCACCCCTCTGTGAGCACCAGTCACTGAGCAGCTGCACCTCCGCCATTATACTCATGTAGCTCCAATAACAGACTATTAACTAAGGTGTAACCGCTGTTGCACGTCTCGCTTCATTCTCATACCCGAAGCCGAACCTATCAGTTGGTGGAATATCTCCGTTAACGTCTGGCTCTGGTACCGGTCTTGTGGGCCGGAGCGAATGCGACGTCGCCGGTAGAAAACGATAATGAGGATGACTAGAGTAAGTACAATTGCCACTGCGACTGCTGATACAACCTGTTTGAAAAGCCGAGATGAGGAGGAGGATGAGGACGATTGCGATGGTTTATCCCCTGAGGACGGTGGAGTTGGCGCGGCCGAAGGACTTCATCGAGGTAGCACGGCACAATCTTTGCCGATAACGTAGGTTACCCTGCCATGCAACACGACCGGGTGATGCAACACCCTCGATGACACCATATCTTCGGGGTAAAAGCCAGGCTGCAACCACAACCACAGCCTCCACCCACAACCACAATGCATAGAGTCAAAGGAAGTAAGGTACAGATGCAGGAGAATACCATACAGGAGGCTATGAGGGACTACAGGGGTGTGCAAATTTCCAAGCATTAGAAAAGCGGCAGCATACCACAAGGTGGACTTCATCACTCTTTGCAGAAGGCTAAGTGGCACAAAGCCAGCCCCCCAACCATTCCCTGAGAGTGCCCTCATGATGCCAAAGCAAGAGCAGGGCATTGTACAGCTATAGCTGTAGTTTAGTAGCTGGGGCTTACCTCTAAAGCTTGCTAAGGTTAGGGGTCTCGCATGACATATGCAAGAGTCAGAAAAGCGAAGGCAACCAGGCAAACATTGGATGTCACACTTTCTAAACCACTATCTTATCCTTGCATGCAAGATAGCTAGCCAAATTGACAGGCAGAGGGCCCAGATTGATAATCAGAAGGTGCTGGCGGAATTTTCCAACTGGTATATAATCCCCCCCGAAAATGTGGCACTCCGCTCATGAACTCCCTCTAAGCTGAAGAGAGCTCTAGATGAGCATGGGGTTGAATCCCACAATATATGGAATATCGATAAGAAGGGCTTCCAGCTTGGAAGGGCACTCAAGACCGCTGATATTTGTATAAGAGCACAGTGGAATCTGAAATTGGTACAGGATTGCCAGCGGAATTTTGTGAATATGTTGGAAGGTATCTCAGGAGCAGGTGTCCTGCTACTATCACTCATCATCGACAAAGGGGTGGTACATTGCATGGGCTGGCATGCTTATGTCACTGAGGATGAGCCTGCTCCATTAAAAGAGGGGAGTTCTACAAATAAGTTCTCCCCCTTCGAGATTTTTGATATTGGATTGCTGTGATATAACTAATGCCCCTAAGCTTCTGATGTTGGCACACAAGCTTACCTACAATGTGAACTCCATTCTCTGTGCTTTTAAAGCCTATGGTATCTCTTCTTTGAACTCTAGCAAAGTTCTCAGGAACCGTCACGAAATATCACTCGGCTTGTACCACCCCCCCTCTTTGGCCCCCCAGCCATCCACTCCGAAGACCCACAGCGAGGCTTGCAGATTTGGGAGGGTGGCTCTTGGTCTCATAGACTCAAACTCTCCTTGCTCCCAGTGCATCAAGGGAAGCATTGAAAATATATTGAAGTTTGGGAACAGGGTGCATGCAGAGCTTGATATTGAGGTCTTCAGGCAGCAACTGCTTTGCTCCCAGGTCCTTGACAAGTCCAGAAAGGCTCTACAAGATTGCCGCATGCTTACTACAGCTTGTCTGTCAGACAGCACAGATATAGTATGCTTGAGAAAAGAGAGGGAGGCAAAAAAGTTCAAACCCAAAGGGAGGAAAAAAGGCAGAAATGCGCCCTCTCCCTCGCCCAGCATAGACAATACAGAAGAGGAGGAGTGGGATAAAGGTGTAGAGAAGGAAGAGGACGATGATGAGATTGCTGTAAGTGAATCTGAGAGTGGTGGGGACTCAGAGCTGGAAGATGTGATTGTTGGGAGGGGGAGGAAGCACGGAAATTTCAAGGTTTTCTTGATTGGATCATGAGTTATGACATTTCTTTTGGTTCAATAAATTTAGTTCACTCCCATATCAATCTAAAGCATCTAAATATGGCTCCCCTTGTGTTCTAACCCTTCGGGTTTTTTTTTGGTTGGGCTACAGAAGGCTGGGAGTGGGAGCGGGCGGGTGTTGCATTGCCCGGTCGTGTTGCATGGCAGGGTAACCTACGTTACCTGTAGACGAATCGAGAGTCACAGCAAATAATCCCTCATTCGTCCATTCATTTGCTGTTACCACTAGCTCTAGTTTACCATCTTCGGTGACACTTAGGGCTGAGTGACGTTTCCCACAGGGTAAACGGTAGCTGCTATGTTGGAACTAGGGCCACCACGAATGGTGGAAGAAAGTGTCTGCTTGCTTAGGGAATGGATAGTGAACTTCAATTTCTCGCCAGAACTTGCGTCGTAGGTGAACCTACGAGACGAGGCAGTCGAAAGGACACCGGTGAGTGAGAGTCCAAGGAACATCTCCTTATTGTTAGCACCATCGGAATCGTCAAAATCTGTTGGTCCGCGGGCAACGACAAGATTTACAAAGCTTTGGTAAGCTTCAGGGTAATTGACAAAAGCATAAGCGCCGCCAGTTTTGAGCATTGCAATTGTCAGATTCTGGTTCGGCGATATTTGTGTGTCTGTCGGTTTTAAATACTCGAAGGAAACCCGAATGCCCAGAAATGCTGCTCTGTCGAGTTGATCTACCAGTGTGTCAACAACTGGGTCTTCTCCATCCGTCATCAGAACCACGCCTGTCCGATTTGCGGTCAGAACCTGCTCGTATGCACCCACTCATTGATTGCAACCCCGAGACCCGGGGCAATATATGATTCACCCTTTGGTTTGATAGTATCAAAAGCCGCGTTCACTGGATCGCCGAGAGAGTATACAACAGTTCCTTTCGTATCAAACTTCACTACTGTGACAAGATCCGGTTGACCTGTCTTGTCCTTGGAAGTCAGCCGATTGCTGAAACCTTTGGCGGCGGCGATACGGAGATCCTGAGGGTCCGTTTCTGCATTTGATCCAGAGCTGTCGATCACTATTCCAATCTTTTGCCTATCTCCAGCTCCAAATGTTGTTCCCCGAGAGCAATGTAACGAAGCAGGAACCGATAAAGCCAAAATTATGCAGATTATAATGCAGAACACTGATGATGCGCGCAAAAACCTGAACAATGTCCAATGTCTGCTATTAGTGCTCGAATGCGACCATGGTTCGTTATGTTTTCCTCACTCACATTTTGAACCCCAAGCTGGTGCAAATATCTTCTCCCAGCTTTTTAACCTCGCTCCCAAGCTGGCGGTCGACTGCAAAATTTATTTGTGGAGCCTCAGCACGAAATAAGCAAATATCTTGATGTTCTAAAATGATTCGTAGAGTTGCGTTCAGGTCTCGATGCTGACTCGGTGACCGCTGCAGGTGTTATCCCTTTGGCCCAAACCAAACGAAAGATAGAGGTAAACGTAATATGTAGAACCCCTTTCCTTCGGATATAACTAATCGCTGGTAGGTAGATGTGTACTGATATGGTAGAAGACGACTGGTTGGAACGGTCGGGTACAAAAATATACTTAATTTTGATGTTGCGCACTGTTATCCAATTCCACGGATTTGATGCATCTCTAGCAAATTTGGGCGTATTCGTATAGCCTACTACATATTGTTAGACACTTCCCGCATGTCAAAAGTTCTGTAACTTGAATGGGAATGTATCCAATCAGGCTGGACTTGGCTGCGTACGGCCGAAGAAAGTGTTGAAACAAAGAAAAGAATGGACTGGCTAGGAGTCAAACCTAGAACCTTTCCTATACTAGAAGGATGCACTACTATTGTGCCACTGGCCCTTGATGAGTGTGGATTGATATGTTCTAACAGAAAGCATGGATAGGGCGATCGTTCAGCCTCATAAGGCGCTTTCTTTTCTGCAAGCTTTCATGTAGCAGCGAGACATTCAAGCTCGCGATTCTTTGTTGGGCCTTCTTCCCGCACGTGCACGTGTCGTCTAGATTAGAGGATTCTAATGCATCAATGCATTTTCCGCCCAAACGAAGATTCATCCCTGGCCCCTGATAGTCGCATCTCGCTGTAACCAACTGCATCGTCAACTATCTGAAATGAGTACCAGATGTTTGACGAGGTCCATCTCATGAATGTAAAGGAGTTATCTGCTCCATACTGGGACTTATCGTTGTCGTTCTTAGAACTTGACACTACCGGCGCTTGGTGCTTCACAACCCGAGTGTCAGTGTATGACCAGGTGATTGGATTTGGAATCGGTTTCAAATTGAGTTCATTTTGCGCTGGAAGCATAACGCGCATGTTTCATTTCATTGGCTGGAACTATCAGTATTCCGTCTCGAGCAATAAAACAATGCCCCATAGCAAAGATCCCAACCCGCTAGTACGGTTCTGGGTTAGGGTTGGGACTGTGGCAACGGGTTTACCACACCAAAAACCCAAACCGTTGCCCGTTCCCCCACCAAAACCCGCCATTGCAAGCCCATAATTTTGGCCGCAATTAAATTTTTGAGTTCACATCGTATCGTGACATGATCTATACGAGCAATGTTCAGTTTTATACCCTCTTGCACCTCCTGCTCACAGATTTTTGATCGCATCAAAATTCGTTATGTGGCTGTGGAAAACCCGCGCTTTTTGGGCTATTTTTGATCGTTTTCCACAGCCGCTTAGCGAATTTTGATGCGATCAAAAATCTGAGAGCGAGGGCATAAAACAGAACATTTCACGTATACGATACTGTTGACAGTAGTTGTCTGACGTCACTCGGATTTAGTCCGGGATCATTCGACGTCACTCGGTGATGTCTCCGGTGGCGGCCCCGAGCAGTTCCGGACCTCAAGCCATCAAGCCACCAAGCCATGGCGCAGGCTCCGAGCACTTCCGAGCCGAGCATTTCCGCTCCGAGCACTTCCGGCTCTTGGGTCGGGTATGATATTCGGCACCTGGCGATGCCTTCTCATTCTTTATATACTGGTCACAGTGGTTCAGACGCAGGTGGATGCTGACAGGTATTTTCCCATCGGACAGTTATTGCTGATGGCCTTTAAATAATCGGACAACGTGATGCTGTCGCAAAACTTTACGGTGGTGTGGTCATGGAGAAGCAGCAACCGTTATTGGTTGTTGAAAAAGCATGGCTAAAACGAGGGTTGTGAAAGATAGACTGGCTGGAAGAAGGAATAGTACCCTTGGGTGTTTTAGAGAGAACAAATACCATCATTATATCAGTGCTGACAGATCTAACTCATCGGACATTGGCTTCCTGACGCTGACAAGTACATATATTTGGCCGGACGAACACCCCCTTCTGGCTGCTGACGTCCGAACCACAGTGGCCAGTACAGTAAGTAAATTGTTTTCTCTCGCTTTTTAGATCTTTAAACTGTGTACAATAGACAATCACTTTACACTGCTCTCAACAGATACGATGAGAACTCAAAAACTTAATTGGAGCCAAAGCTGTTGAGCCCGCCCAGTGGGACCGCGGTCCGGTTCCAACCCGGTTTTAGGTCCGGTCCGGGTTACAACCCGGATTGGCTTACTCGGTTCGGTTCATTGGCTAACCGCAGCCGGGTAACCCGGGACCGTTGCTAACACTAGTCAACATGGCAATTCGCACACATTTCAAACTATGCAGCGGTTAAGCTGTTCTATACAGAAATCACAAAAGAAGATCGCTCGCTGATTTTAAAGAAACTTGAAACCGAAAGTAAATCAAAATGATACCGGCCATTCTTTGAAACCCCCGATATCATATTAGAAGTGCGGCCAATACCCGTTCCACGAGATAGTTGAGTAAGAACCTATCGGAAGACTTCGGACACAAATGAAAGGCTCGATAGTTAGGAACAGAGCAGCGGCAGCATAACAAAGCAAAAAAATGAACCCGAGATAAAACAGCAACACACGCCTCCACTTCTCTCGGGACTCCAGCCTCGAAGCATCTCTCCACATAGCATCAAGAAGCATCCAGCTTCTCCACCGTTGGTCATCAAATCGTGCCTCCCAAGTTTGTCGAATCGTCCATTTTGCGTAACGATGGGCAAACGACAAGAATCCCAGTGCACAACTGGCAATGACTATGCAACTTATCCTCCAGAGCAACTTCTCGATAGGTGACGGGAAGTATGCGTGCCAAGCAGTCGCGTGGAGTAGACCATTGGCAACAGCTCCAACCAACGTAACCCATGATCCCAAGCTTCTGGCAACACTCCCGCCATGAGAAAAAAGGCTCTTGACACATGTATGTGCAACGTTCCAGTACATGGGAGTAATCCCGGAGCGGACTTTCTGTGTTGTAAACAAACCGTTTGGTCGATACTCGGAGGTTTCTGTTGTGTCGGCAAAATCGTTAAACATGGTGTTCGTTCCACTGTCGCTAATCTGTGCTGGTGATGTTCCTTCGGCCTCGTTTCGTCCAATATCTTCGTTCGCTGCCACGAACCGGGGCCAAATCTCTGTTCTCATGGATATCCGTATAGGTGCACAAACACCCAGGGGCTTATGCCACCAAAATGCATAAATAAAAGCAGTATATGCTATATGTATCAAGACATGAATTTCCAATAACGTCACGGGAAGTCCATCAAGCTTCCGCGCAACACACTGAGCTGTCATCCATAGTGCCTGAATAGACACGAGTGCTTTCGATATGTCGTCTGCCTTCCCCTTGTCCTCGACTTCTTTCATATCGAACGGATTACGGGAAAGTAGTATGGTCTCGCATAAACCCTTCAAATTTTCTTTCTTCAGCTGATCGATGGGCGTTTCTACCGAGTTGGTGCCCCCGTGGTGGAATACCTGTCCAAAAGCGACAGAGATGGTAGAGAATACATGAACGAAACAATTGTACCACTTGTGGGTTACATTTACCGAACTCGATGGGCAAGCCGGGGTTGCGTGGCACACTAGCCATTTAAAGCCTTCCGGTGTCAACGTAGTCGTGAATGGAACAGATTGTTTGTTGTCAGTAGCGAGAATATCGTCCGCACGTTGTATGATGTAACCCCCCATCAACACAAAAAAACCACCTTGTAGACCCATGGTATCCGGGTATTGTTCGCACCAGATGTTATGCAGTTCGTGTGCCTGATGATATTGGGAGAACGCAATGACGAGAATGATTTCGGGGAAAATAGCCGCCAGCACCAGCCACAGAAGTCTGTTCCAGAAGCGATCAAGAGGCTTTGAACAAGGAATCACGTCCGGATGTATCGCCTTCCAAATACATAATCCGAAGGTGACGAGACCACTCCAGAGTAGACCCACAGTCCCGCGGCCCCGAGGCTCAGGCACATAGACTGGTTCGGTGGTCTGGCGTAATGGTGCACCAAGTATGAGGTTAAATGCTGCTAACCCAAGAATTATCGAGGTTCGAGTTGTTTGCATTGGGGTACGGAGCAAAGAGTGCAGTCAAAGACTTCGATACCGTTGTGGAAAGTAGTCGCTGATCGGTGAGCTGCTCTCGTGATTCTGCGTTTTGAATGTGCTACCTTTCGCACAACTGATATCAGACTTTATATATGCAAATTTCGGACATTTAACGGTCACTGCGACGGCAAAAAGCCAATGACTGGATCCATGTTAAGGTCCATCGGGAGTGAGTGAGTGTCGCCACGTTGAACGAATGATTTTCATGGGCGGTATGCGCAAAATATTTGAGATGCAGACGCCCGTTTTTTGTTTTTCTCACATGTATACTTTGAACGGATATCCAGCAAATGTGTACTTGGTTCTTTGGTTCTTTTCTTCTTTTTACTTATACTTTATCTCAGAACTTATTCCTCAGTCCGAGTACACCTCATGAAGTGGCATGTTCCGAGATATGCATGACAGCTATAGTGTGTGGTGCAGGACTCTATTGGCTATTGTGAAGTCATGCATCAGCCTTATCTAACTACCTAGAGCTAGGGCCTATTCTGCTGTCGTCATCGTCTTATGCAGCTAAAATGCTGAGCTGAACTTTGACAGGCAGCAGCTCTAGCTCTGACATACTTATGTATCTCCTCCACAAAGATCCTTTGGTTTCCCAGGGAAAACTCCCCTTAGTTGTACCGAACCTTCTCTCTTGACTATCTTAGTCTAAATGACACGTATGCAGAACTTAAATGTAAGCGGCTCTGCGCTAAAACCTAACCCAAAACACGTAATGACGAACTTAACAAACCGCTCCACCTTTAGTTGGTAGCCCAATGGCTTGGCATTGCGCAACTCAATCCCTGCCGACATTTTAACCTCATCTCAGCAAGAATTATCAGGTACTTATGAGCCACTCGGTGAGTCGCCAGTGTACGAGAGGAATCTTTACACTTAGAAGCAAGCATTCACAAGTATAAATTGTATTATTTTACGGAATTGTTCAACGCAAGATTGTACATTACCGAGTGACAATTTGTGAGGCTAAATTTCGAGTGATGGGCTACGACGTCTAGAACTCTGTGCCACATCGGGAATAACCGTCCACACCACCAACTCCTTTGTGTCTTCTTTCAAAAACAGACCCTTGCATAGCGTGTCTTCCAACTAAATTTCCCGTTTGCTCGTGTCGGCTCATAAAACGATACAAATGATGATGTTGGACGTATGGGACAGTGCAGCACTGCCGGTCCGAGCCCCTGTCCCTTTTCTTACCTTAATATTTGCACTTTTGCGACATCTTCTGATACCAGTAGTCAAAGCAGGGTCACATAGCTGGCTTTCCGGTATTCGTTGTAGGTTTCCCGATTCAAGTTTGCCTGCTGCTTTTTGTGAAGGGCATCTCGACCCGTATATTGTCGGTATGTTGCGTACTAGAAGTTGTTTCTATGACGTTCCTATGGAGAGTTGAATGTACGTTGTACATAGTTGGGTTAGGGTTACGTTCCGAGTCACGTGGGCTGCTCAGTGCTGTGTACAAATAGAGAGCTTCCTCCTGACTATAGACATCACGTTTCTAGTCAACTACATCTTGGTAGCAACACGTCAACACTCTTCTTTGCCTTCGATTCCCTAACTAGAGGTCGTTAGCTGGCCCGAGATTAAGATGTTGACACTGAGATTTGGATGCTAGCTAGAGGATCGGAATCTAAATCTTGAGTTAATATGCTGGTGCCGGTAAATCTACTTTATGCCTGCAGCCTTGTTCCGGCGAAAGCTGGAAAGCCAATCTGCGGGAAAGCCAATCTGCGCTTCAAGCTGGAAATCGCGGCGATGGGAAAGTCTATCTGCGTGAAAGGAAAAACGCAGCGAAAGCCGCCTGAAAGCTTAAAAGTTCGCCCTACTTTCAAAGTTGGGTCTCATATGGGTATTCGCAGATTCGCTTTCGTACCAGTGAAAGCTGGAAAGAGCCTGAAAGCGCTGCGAACGGTTTCGCGATGTTCGCACGCCTGCGATTCCAGATCATAGTTTATGAACCTTGGCCATTGGATACGCTCCACCATTTTAGTTATTAGAATTCGCCTGTTTAGGTTGTTTTTATAACCCTTAGAACACCGGGCCTCGAACCCTTGACAGTAGTCACCGTAACAGTCACTGTTGTTGAAGTTAGCACTGGCATTGCCGTTGCTATTGTTTTCGTGCTCTGGGCCATTGTAACATCCTCTGCCTCCGATTGCACTTCCTCTACATCCGCCATCTCCTCTTCGCTTCTGCCTATTTCTCCTGCCTCTGGTCAGTGGTGCCCTAGCCCTCACAACGAGTGCTACCCTATGCACACCTGTAGCTGCTTCCATCGCCTCCGTGGCCCGTCCTGCCGGTTCTCTTCTCCTGCTCTCCCATGCTGTTCTGCTACCTTCTGCCTTCTTCATGCACCTACTGCTGAATTCGATGTGATTTTGTTTGCAGTTGGGGCACTTCTCTTCGGTGTGGCCGCAGAGAGAGCTCTGCTTTGCAGTATACCCCATGACGTTCCACTTATGGTTGCTGGTACGGTGCGGCCCTGAGCAGTAGCTGCATGTGAGCTCGCTGCTAAACTAGCTCTCTATGTGGCCCCATCCACAACAGTGCTCGCACCTGCTGTCTGGGCCTGAATTCGTGAATCGTTCGACTCGATACCACACTGTCACAACCTTGAATCTTGATGCCTTCCTTGACTAGTCTATGCACCACCTCCAAGTTACTCCCCTTGACCACAAACACCACTGACGACATAGAGATATCCTCCCTCTGTCTCCTCTTCGTGACAGTGTGGTCAACCGTCCCGTCCGTCCGACATCACCCTGGATCAGGACGGGACGGCAACTCTCCGTCCGTCCCCGGGACGCTGCCGACATTTGGATCACAGACGGGGACGGACGGCAAGGACGGCCGGCGGTCATCTACCGACATCCATGGACCTTGTCCAATGTACGCCATAAAAACAAAATAAATTTGCTATAACTACTCTGCTGACCTCGAAGCAAGATCCTTCAACATCCGCTCTATTCGAACTATATCTGACTCTGAAGCTCCAAAGACCGACTGCGCATCGTCAACCCGTATCTACAGCCTCGTACCATCAGCCCGTATGTCAGCCGGTACCTCCAGCCTCATATCCATAAGCCCGTGTGTCAGCCCGTATTCATAAGCCTTATAAAGTTCTAAATATGTGAAGTTCTCGGGTTTCATCTAAATATAACTGTAACTGCCCAATGACGCCCAGGGACGGTAGATGTCCCCCGGGGACGGTGATTCTACCGTCCCCGGCCGTCGTCGGTCCACATGCCGTCATTTATAAGCTCAGACGGGACGGATGGATTTGCGCCGTCCCGTCCGTCCTGGAAAGAACTCGGACGGCACTACCGTCCCCGGCCGTCGGACGGGACGGTTGACCACACTGCTTCGTGATGGTGCAGGGGTTCCAGCCACCGAACCTGAGCGGAGATCGCTACGGAGATCGCTATATCCTCATTCTCAGTATAGATGTCCTTGCCCATGTACCTTACGAGTGGTACTGCAAGGATCTTTAGCCTCTCCCAAGACTTGTTTCTTTCAATGTTGTTTACTCCCTTGTCGACCATCCACGACGGAGTGATGATAACATTGCAGTACAAAAGTGTCATCGCTGCTGTTGCATTCTGGTGGGTAATCTCCGTAATAGCCCCCCGGGCGTTTCTTTTTGCGTTCATGATCTGAATGCAGTGTTCCTAAGCGGCCCGGCCTGCACGTGATTTAATGAGCCGGAGCCGGGCCGGTCGAAATTGCAGATATCGATCAAATGCAGCAGTTTCAATCGACGCCAGAGGCAGAAGATGTTACAGATCTCATACAGTACTGAGCGAATAGATTGAACTCACCCCAATGGTCCCAGCTAGCCCGCATGGCTCTTACGTTCCATTCCATTCCGGCAATGTCATCTAAAGTAGAAAGAGTATTCAGTAGTTCAAAGTTATTGATATCTGATCGTCGCAATCGTCTAGGGGATGCTGTGATATCTGCAGTTGAATGTTTAAAGTCCTGGGAGAGGGCAGGATTAATTGAGATGAAAGGGATCCGGCAGGTGGAGGACTTACTGATTGCGCTGGAAAAACGGAAGGAATAGGTGAGGACTGGAGAGGTGGATATTTGGAGTCTTCAAGTTGGACTACAGTGATGGGCCGATGGTAGGGTTATGAACTTATGATGGACCATGGCTGAGTTTACTTTGGTGGCTTTCTGAGTTTAAGACTTTAGGTAGCAGCAATGGGTATCATTTAAACAAAATATGCTGTTTATGCTTGTTCTATTGAACTTATAAGTTGGCAAATAAAGCCTGCAGGTCGGCCGCCCGGCCGCCAAGAAAAAGCGTGCAGGCCGGCCCGGCCGGAAAAGCCTGCAGGCCCGGCCCTTATTTAAAAGCCGCCGCTAAGGCCGCTTAGGAACACTGTCTGAATTTCGGCTGGTGCCTTCTGATGGAAGAGCGCTCTGTTGATCGCTGATGCAACTCCCTGGCCTATCATTTTGGGGAGCGGTACACTCTCGTTTCTCCTTAATATCAGCCGTCTCTGCCATATACGATCCAGCCTTAAGGGCTGTACCTGGGCCGGCGGTCTCGCCCATTGGCCCCTTCTACCTGTGGGTTCAAGGTGGGTCCGTCTCCCGCTGTCTAGCCGGTGTGGGTGCTGGCGTCGGCTTTGGTGTGGGTTCGTGCTGCGGTTTGGGCTGCGGTTTGGGCTGCGATATCAGCTTGGGCTGCAGCTTGGGCTGCGTTCTGGGCTTTGATTTCTGCTGCAGCTGTCAGCGCTCCTCTGGTTCTCCTTCCGGCATCGTGTCTGCATGTTGCGAGGCCTCTAGACCCGCTCTGTCCAACCTTGCTGTCTCCTCTCTCACTTTTTCTCTCGCCTTTTCTCCCATGGTCGCCATCGTTCCTGGTTTGGTTTGGTCGTTGAGTCGCGGACGCGTGCTTACTTCGTTGGAAAGTGCCCAACATCCTCTGACGATCCAGAGGCGCCGGAAATACTGTATCGGGTCAATTCGATGCTAGGAGTCGATTGCCGGTGTCCGTTTGTCAATCACTGCCGTGGTTGTCGACTTATTTCGCAGTTCCGTTTTGCCAAGACCTTTTTTTCCCTCTCTTTCCTTATCGTGTTAGCCCAAGGCTTCCATTTTGGCTTTGACGATGTAGTCCTGAATGTCGCCTTTGTACTGCAACTCCTTCATTTTCCGGAGGTTTTCCTTTTTTTCCCCTGTATACATAAATCATTCCTCCTTATGACTGACGAAGGTGATGAGGCAATTATTAAGTACGGGTATCATTTCTTGCATGACGTGTCATGCCTTTTGTATCCTAGTTCAGTGCTTGGCGCGATGACTTTAGGCTTCGCACTCCAAGCCACGTAGACACAGAGTTAATCTATTCAGTGCGAGTGTCACCTTCTCCAAACGTCTCCACTCTCCTTCGTACGCACCTAGACGAGCATCATTTGGGTCGGTTCAACAGAAGGCTGGCTAGGTATCGACTTAGAAATGCTTCCTTTGTTACTCTTCGCAATTATTGTACTAGGCCAGTGCTTTATCTCGAAAGAGATTTCCAACGTAGATGATCTTGTCCTCATCGTCGCGTCTACACCATCTCAAATGACTGGTGAGGATAAGCCAACGAGTGCTATTCGATGTCGTTGAGGGGAGAACCGTGTGTGTAGATTAAGATACTGAGTGTAAAGAGAGAGAGAAGAAGAAAGACTCGAGATATATAGTACAGGAGAGCAGTGTGCCTTATGCCCTACCATCAGCCAGCTTACAGTCAGCTCCATCATCGGTCAGATCTATTTATGCAACAATCAGGCCGCGGTTTTGCTGCGAATGATCGCCGATGATGCCGCGTCCAATGATAGCTGGCGGTCCTGACATGTGCTTCGATCGTGAGGTGTAACACGCACTGCAAATACCTCTGTAGCTTCACGCTCCTGACGAGAGAACTGCTCCGGCAGAATGCTGAACTCGGAAACGCGGAGTATATTGGACGCTTTGGGCTTATAACGTATTGGGTCAAATGTTGCGATTAGTGCACCGACTAAATCACCAGCACTAGCCTATCATGGAGGGCGTTTGTGGAGCCGAAGTTCACAAATTTGCTGAAGTTCACCACACATCTTCGGGGACGGGGTTGTGCACCATAGCTCGTGACCTGCTGGTTTCATGATATGTGTCCATTGTGCTTCACTGCAGTGTAACCGCTGAAATAAGTTGTTTTAACTTTTCATTAACCACCGCAAATTCTAAAGCTATATTTGCACCAAGTAGCACCTAAGTCTACTTCCAGATGTGCTGAGTATATGCTTTGGCTAGCTTTCATCTCTAATTTGAACTAAACTCCGTTAACGGTCAATCTCAAGCGTGTTCCTAACGTTGGCAATTTCCAAATTGTTAGAACCGTTCTTTGAATTCATCATCACGTGGTTTCGATTAGGTTTGAGCGCGGAGCCGCTTGCACTTTAAGTTCTGCATACGTGTCATTTATATCAAGCTAGTAAAAGAGAGAAGGCTCGGTACAACACAAATAAACCGTCTGTTGACTTGGTAGTCCTACGTCAAGGCCTTACGGTATACACGAGCGGGTCCAGTTTAAATTTTTTCGAAATGTGTTCTGTACGCTTGGAAGACGAGTTTACCGACTTAGGGGATTTTGGAATAGATGAAGCTGTACTTGATAGTGAGTTCTGCACCTCTAAACTCTCACTGGTCAATCACTAAAAGATTGACTACACGCAACCCCAAAACCAACGAAGAAATCAATTATTTTTTAAAGGTATTTCCATTCCAGTGGGGCGTTCTTGCGAACAGAAAGGTTGATAATCAGTGCGCGATGGGCGATGACGGTATGTTGATGATGCGCGGCGAATATGAGTCCATGTCTACCATTTACTCTGTAATCCCCAGATTCTGCCCCAATCCAATCGCTTGGGGGGAGTGTAAAAGCAAACAGGCTACCTACTTTTACATTTGCGAGTTTGTGGAGATGGGGCAGTCACCACCACCGGCGGAGCAGTTCTGCACCTTAGTTGCCAACATGCACACCAAAGGGACGTCTTCAAACGGGAAATTCGGATTTCATATAACAACATGCAATGGAAATATCTCTCAAGATAATTCTTGGTGCGATTCTTGGGAAGTGTTTTTCGCTGCGGGATTCCGACATATGTTGAATCTGTACAACAAGGTGAATGGGGAAAACAAGGAAATGTCGGCACTGTTAAAACCGTTCTTCGACAAAGTCATACCTAGACTGCTTGGACCTCTAGAAGCAGAGGGCCGCAGGATCAAGCCAGCACTGCTTCACGGGGACTTATGGTATGGAAACACAGCAATTGCAGTAGAAGATGGGGTCCCGGTGGTTTTTGATGCCTGCTCCTTTTATGGACATAATGAGTGAGTAGATTCTTAACAAATCTTCCTACACATGTCAAAATTCCATAACATTATACAGATACGAACTCGGAAACTGGAGCCCCGCGCGGAATAAACTCGAAGATTACATTGGCAAATATGTAAAAATTATGGGAATGAGTGACCCGGTAGAAGACTTTAACTATCGGATCATTCTTTACTCAATGTTTGTTCCGTCCGGTAAGTCTAGGAAAGGTATTCGGCTGATAATTTAAAGGCGATTCAATTTGCACGCATCAATTCTCTTCCAGTCAACTGAGTATCAGAACATGTAAGTTGGCATACCGTTGAGCTCCAACAAGAGTATACCGGCTCACTGGTTGGGGATAGGGTAGTACAAGACATGAGGAAACTTGTGGATAAGTTTGGGTAATAGCTGGAGCAATGTATGTATCAACCACTATGCGGCTCTGCATAGTAAAGTAGCGCAAATTAATTTGTTTTGGTTGCGGAGAACTATGACGAGGGATACAAATGCAACTTCGAGCACCTGTGAAAAGGCGTGATTGGTGGGCGTACCCCTGCATCACCTTGTGCCTCACAGTTCAGTTGTCGGAAGTAAATATGGAAAAGCAAAAGCAGCGTATGGCTTCCTAGTCTAGAGCTGCCTTTCGCTAATGTGGCAATATTGCCCATATGAAGGAGAGAGCCGTGAGCATAGACTATGGGAGCCTCTCAGGACAGTCCCCGGTAACTGTTCCACGGCAATTTCGGACTGTTCCCGGCGATTAATTTAGTAGACGAAGCGCCTTATAATGCCAACACACAACAAAAATAATCAAATATTTACCATTGATGGTGTAAGAGGAATAAGTGATAATTTAAGTACTATTCAGAGCAAATTCGGCCCAAATTATGGATGTCAGTATCGGAATCCCGATGACCGCCAGACCGCAGTTAGGCGAATGCAGTATAACACCTGCGAAACTACGACCAAACATGATACTACCTACCTACAAAACCAATAAGCTGCGATGACGGACACCTATTTTCGCCATGATTTGTAGACGAAGTTTGCAGTGTCGCCCCGGGCCATTTGTCGCTTGAAACCTGTGTCTAATGACCGCCGGGTAGGCTGCGATGGCCGCCGGTATTGAAGACCGCTTGGAAATTCTTGATGTAAGACATCAACCAGTTCAATCTACTGTAACTCTTTCTATCACTTGCATTAATGAGAGTTTTTAACATTTTCCTAAAACTCTGCGCGCTTCCTCTACTAAATTAACCGCCGGGAACAGTCCGAAATTGCCGTGGAACAGTTACCACGGACTGTCCTGAGAGGCTCCCTAGACTATGGTATATGAGAAGAGAGAAAGACTCGAGATATATACCGAGCATTATTGGTAAAACCTTCGGGTATGCCCGCATCACCCTATGCCACCAGCCTCCTGCCACTTGGATATTTAACAAAGAACCATATTTGTTCAAGTGATTCCGAATGACTAGAAATTCCAAAGGAAATTGATTCCGTGAACTTACACTGTTTTTTTATTTCTCGTCCACTTTAATAGCTTCTTCCAGAACCTTCATATGGCAAGAGTAGTGAGACTATGTGAAACCGACGGTTTTTTTTTTGTTTTAATCATACTGTATTCACTCTATTTAGAGTATGACAGACCCCAAATCACCCGCGCGTCCGGGAAAGCCGGTTAGATGGCGAAGCTCCACTCCCGCTACCAGTCGTCCCCTCTGACAAAAGAAAGCAAAAGATTGATCAGAACAACAGAGACAAACGAAAAGAGAGACCACTGAACCAAAAGACCTCACTCCTCCACTCGCTTGGGCGGGAACTTCCCGACGTCAGTAGCCTCCAGGAAGTCGATTACCGCTTGGTTGCACTTCATCATGGAAAACAGCTCAGAGACGTGCACGTGTCGACATCTGTCCGCTTTCTAGCTCGTCGCCTTCCCCACCGCTTTCCAGAGCACTTTCTGCTGGTCTTTCAATCGGCTACAGTGGTGGAAGAGGTGTTCTCGCGTCTAGGTCTGGGCCGTTCTGCCGTCACCTCCGCACCACCAGCACTTGTCGTCGTCTCGGTGCCCGAATCGTTTTAAATACGTGCCGACTGACGCGTGCCTGAACTTCAGTCGGTAGAACCTGGCCGCCAGTGATTTCACACTAGTCATGGGAATAGGTTTCTTGCTCCCGGCCTTGCCCTTCAGTCTGTAGCAGCAGTGCTTGCTACACTTCCACTGTGCTTTCGCCGCCGATCTCCCTTCGGAGATTCGTGTGGTTCTATTCGCTGCCGAGGTGTATACTCGTTCTCGTACCGTGCTTGCTCCACGGCCTTTTCGGGCCAGGTTCGCTTGGCGATCGGCCTCTTCATTCCCGGGGATTCCGGTATACCCTGGAACCTAGTGGATCTGTTTCGATCCCGCTTTTGCGAAGGGCTCCTGCGTTGCGGTTGATCCACCTGGCTGGTAGCTGACTTGGCCCAGGCTCCAGGTACCCTGTCCGTCGGATGGCAGCCTGCGAGTCGCCGAAAACTGCCACCTTCGTCATTCCATTTGCATACAGTGCGTCTCTCTTCTTGACTGCCGGTTCCTCACTGGTTAGGCCATTACATGGTCTCTGCTTCCCGCCCTCGTTCATGCTGTTTTTTTTTTTGTTTGTTTTGTTTTAATCATACTGTATTCACACTATAGTTATAGAGTATGACAGACCCCCAATCACCTTCGTGCATTTTTTGATCACTCTGCATATTGGTAAAACCGACGGTACCGCAGTACCTTATTGTGCATTAGCCGCCGATAGGTGTCATGTCCATTGTCTAATAGGTGCTCCAGATTATATTTTGGCCAGCGGTAGCCAAATATGCGCTACTCGGCGATACAATGGCGCTGACCGTGTTTTGAGCCTAGCGTGTGCGGCCCTAACACCACAAGTACTAGAGCAGAGTTCTAGTTAAGAAAGTACTCACGAGATGCCAATTTACATTGATTGGTTTGCCATGAACTCAGCATCAACGCTAACCTCACGAATACCGCGTATCCTTCTCGGCTGACTAGCGAGTCCATCTATGTACTCTAACATTACAACTAACCCACGTACCGCCGGATGGACGCGAAGGACCTCCGATAACGGGTTGCAGACCTGGAAGGAACAAACCGGAAGCTCGAGACAATTGTTGAGAATACTGGTTGAGGCTAAAACAGCAGAAGAGATGAAGCTAGCGGCACTCAGGCTGTCACACCACCCACGACTCCTCGAAAAGAAGTTACGATTCGGCCAGCCCCACCCAAAACTCTGTTGCGGGTGGCAGCCCCATTGGCCTAACATGTTCTAAAACGAAATATGGCTAAACGGAAGGAGCAATCCGGAAGCGACTCCATGGAAATTGACAACGAATCGGCACCAATGACTGGCCGACCGTCGAAGGCACCACAACAACTTTCCCCCACACCTAGTTTAATGCACTCGAAGCATGCAGCAGGAGTGGACAAGGAGAAGGAAAAAAATATGGGTGGAAGGGATCAACAGCGCGAGACCTGGAAGCCCGGAAAAGACAAGAAAGATGTGGGCGGAAGGAGCCAACGAGAGGCCCGGAAGCCCGGGAGAGCAGTAACAGAGAGGGAGGAATCCGGGAGAAACCGGAGGAATCGCTCAGAAAAGAAAGATGATGCAGGGTGGCAAGAGATCAGGAGACGTTGAAGACCAATTGGACCCTGCACGAAAGTTAATGATAGTCGCGGCGTCACCACGGTGTGGGACACACGCGACGGAAGATACGAAGTTGGCGCCCTCTCAAGAGGGAGTCGCGACAGCAGGGAGGGGACGGGGAGAGGAGGTAGAGGTGGGTGGAAGAATGTAGTTACCATTTTTCTTTTGTTCGGCGGAAATGGGGAGAAGGAGACACGACTAGGATGCAGGAATGGTTGGAGTGCTGTGGCCTTGTGTCCGGCTTTGGTTGGAACTGGTGGCGGTACGACTTTGCTTCAAGAGGCAAGAGGGGACACTCAACGGCCACACTGGAGAAGTATCGGCAAACTAGGGTAGATTATGTCATGGCCGCAAGCGGCCGAATACATTATGATTCAAACAAAACAAAACAAGCTGACGATATCTAATACATCTAATCTACACGTGACTCTCCGACTAGATGGTCGTCACAATAGGAAGTTCCGCCACCTCACCTTGAAAACACTCTTCAAGCTTCCAACTCTTCACCTCTTCACCTCTTCATCATGCCGCATGTCGACGCTGAAACCTTCGAGGCGCTTGAGCTACTTGACCACTACGAGCCCGGAGGCCTTCACTTTACATGACGGCAGGTACTAGGTCCTCCACCGCCTCAGCCATGGCGCATACTCCACCGTCTAGCTCGCCGAGAACTTGCGCTATAAGACCATCGCTTCCAGTGATCTCAACCGTCCCGTCCGACGGCCGGGGACGGCAGTGCCGTCCGAGATCTTGCCAGGACGGACGGGACGGCGCCAAGACCGTCCTAGCATATGAATGACGGCTGGACGGCCGTTGTCTGCCGATGACGGCGTTTTCGCCGTCCCCGGCCGACATCCACCGTCCCCGGCCGACATTGGGCGGTTACAGAGTACCGAGTGCTAAGCTCGCCATGTGATGTGGCACAGTGACTGCGCAGCGTTAAAGCCACATCACGTGGCGAGCTTAGCACTCGGCAACATGAGTATATTTAGATAATTTACAATCATGATTGATAATCGAGTCCTAATTGCACAGGACAAGGGTTACAAATAGATGTTTTGATGAGATTATGTTTTATGTACACTGAGAAATCAACATCCATGGATGTCGGTAGTTGATGGCCGGGGACGGTGAAAACTCCGTCATCGGCCGTCCTAACCGTCCGTCACCGTCCTCCTCCAAAAAGACGGCGCCGTTTCCGTCCTGCACTAGGACGGACGGCGTTTTGCCGTCCGGTCCCCGTTCTAGGTGAGGACGGACGGACGGGACGGTTGAGAACACTGATCGCTTCTACCGTCAATCAACCCCCCGATATACCCACTGTTGCCGCTCGGTATGTGGCTATCAAGATCTTCGCCGCCGACACCCCTGCAGACAAACTCGACTGCTGCATCCGACGCTCTCCTCCACAGGCCAATACCAAGGGCGTAATCACCGCGATCACCGAGATTGTCTCTTCCCTTGCAGATTTGGCCCTCAGCTAGTTATGTCCAGAAGCCGATGTCGAGTACCGGCGAGGAGTTTGTCGTCTCGTTGCAGGAGGAGTTCAAGATCGACGGGCCGAACGGTGAGCACAAGGTTGATGTAATGGACCTGGTGGGGCCCAGCACCGGAGAGGTAATGCGGTGTAGCGAGCTCTCTCCTTTGCCCGTTGAGGTCGGGCGACAGGTGGTGGCGCAGTGTGCAAAGGGGCTGGCTTATCTTCACTCCATAGGCCTTGTTCACGGCGGTACGTATCTCGGAGCTGAGCCGGCCGTGTACAATGAGTGGGTTGGCTGACCGTATTGCTCATGGAGATCTTCACCCGGGCAACATTGCCTTTGCGCTTCCGAACTTGGACTCACTGAGTGTCGAATAGCTTTGCAACAGCATCGGAGAACCGCTGCATATCCGGCTTGATATAATCGACGACGACTACTGACGATGACTACTGCTGCTACGACAACTCCGACGACTCGGACAGCGGCGACGAAGCAAGCTCTAAACCTCCCCGCCCTACCCGCCCAGTCTCACCGCACGAACCACCCTACCTCATTGTACCCCCGAGTCCAGCGCGACTGTGGTCTCTCTGTACCACTCCGACGTCCTCGAACCCCAACCTCCTGCGTATCCGTATCCTGGACTTCATCGAATCCTTTCGTCCGCCTATCACGACCCTGGAAGTCATCCCTGGTACGCTTGAGCGGTACGCCTCTCCCGAGCTCATCCTCTCCGACTTCCTCCTGCTCGCTGCGATCACAGCCAGTATCGACATCTGGGCGTTCGCCTGTACGGCCTTCAGGCTCCTCGGCAGACCTCCCAACGGTGGAAACCAGTTGGGTTTCCGAGGGAAAACTGCACTGCACCAACTACTTGACTGATCAAACTGCACTGCATGCTAAACCAGTGCAATGAACTGGTTGACAACTGGTTCAACTGTATATATTCAGTTCAACTATCTAACTGGTTCGAACCAGTGTACAGTATGTACAACCATGAATTTTCCTTCGCCAGCTCTAACCCTTGCCCACTGTGGCGATTTGAAAGATGTGTGGAGGGAGATATCCCCAGTGACATCCGTCTCGTCACCCTTCAAAAGCCTTTCAGAGGAATCTCTCAAACAAGACATTTGGCTTGAGGAGTATAGGAAGAGGATGGGAGTGTCAAGGTTATCCGGCAGAGAAAAAAAGAGGAATATACTAAGTTAGTGGATTTGCAGATTATCTAGAACATAGGTAATAGGTGGCATAACCATCAAGATCATTCGTAATGGGTGGTAAAGAACCATCAAGAAGTGGAATGGGTACTGGGTCGCAAACTAGCTAACCAGTAGTGAACCAGTGGATTTTGAACTTACAAACTGCACTGCACTGCACTGCAAGCCCCCACCCACTGCACTGCACTGCCAAGAACTAACTACATACCGCACTGGTTAACTCATTACAAGCAGTGCACTGGTTCAACCGTTGGGAGGTCTGCTCCTCGGTGACGAAAGTCTGTTCATCATGCCCATGGGTACGAGGTCGGAGGTGCAGGCGGACATGATAGTTGCAAGGCGCGAGATTGAAGGGTTTCCAGAGCGGTACTGGAAGGTGTTTTGGGAGAGGTTGAAGCCGAGAGAGTGGTTTACAGAGGATGGGGGTTGGTGGAGCACGGTACCACACACATGTAGAGCTGGAATAAGAAAATTAGCATGATGGGAGGAGACAAGAGGCATATTCTGAAGCAGGAGGATGAAGGCGTGTTGAGGAGGATTATGCGAGTGGCGCTGAGGTTTGAGCCGGAGAAAATGGCAATAGCGGAGGAGATTGTGGCGATGATTCCCGTGAGCTGGGAGAGGATGAATGAAAGTAAGGAGCTGAAGTAGAAGGGGTCGTCATAATCGCTGGGTTATAGTGTGGAGGATAACAGGAGTCACGGGTGAGAGATAGGGAAAACTGACTGTAGAGTATGCTGGTACGGGCTTGCAGCGTACACAGTGGCATGATTTTGTTTGCAGTAGGGTCTGGTGTTCTGACCCAGTTCTTTCCTTCCTTCGTGTCTGCTAGCTATACATATGTTTTCTTTTATTGCCTTGTCTGGTAGAACATGGGTTGATCATTGCTCTTCACTTCAACAAGTTCACACTTCCACGCCTGTTCCCTCACGAATGTTACGTCGATCCCTTCTTGCAGCGCTGGTCACACACTGAGCTATGTGTTAAACCATTCGCGGGTACACAATTCTCTGCCTCTAATATGTCTTCATCAAAACACCGTCGCCTGTACGTACCAGAAACCAGCCGCTATCATTGCCTTACCCATTGCCATCCAGATGTGGTTTTGCAGGCGCATTGCAGGGATATTCGCGCTTCTCCGCGTGAATACCTAAACTTCTATAAAGTTGACTGGCTGGGGAGACATCTTGTCAGAGTCGTCTCCCGCTGCCCTTTATTCGACCGCCAACAGCGACCAGTTTTCAGCGATTCACAGGTGTTGAGACTAAAGAATGATGAGAAGAGAGAAGAAGAGAACGGATTGTCTACCGATACAAGAGAAGGAAGAACAGTAGACTTATATACGAAAGAGAGAAGGAAAACTACATGCCGATTGCCAAAGCCGGAGCCGAGTACCAGTGCCGAGTCCTCCTCCTCGGCATGGGGGCATGCGAGGCCAATGGGGGCAGACGAGGCAGGTGAGGGCAGGTGAGGGCAGGCGAGGCCAATGGGGGCGGCAAGCCACCGGCCTCATGCCTGAGTCCACCAGCATCGAAGACTAAGGAAGCCACCTGGCCAAATCCCTAGTCAACAGAACTGTGGACAATTGGAGTTGCACTCCGAAAGTCAGCCAAGAAGAGAGACGCACTGAATGCAAATGGAGTGACGAAGGTGGCAGTTTTCAGCGACTCGCAGGCGGCCATCCGACGGACGGAGCATCTGGAGCCTGGGCCAGGGCAGCCACTGGCTAGGTGGATAAACTGCAACGCAAGAACCCTTCGTTCTAACATGTATCCATGGAGACCGCAATCAGAGAAGAAACAAGTCTACTCTAGATACTAATATGCTTCTACTTACCATCTATCCACCAAACAGAGAAGAACCAACATGTCTACTTTACATATGTTTCTGCCATATGAATCTTGGATTTTCTTCGCAATAGTTAGATGATTGGTACAGGGATTAGATGACAAATAGTGCCGAGACCTGCCAAGACATGCAGAGTCTAAATTGAAGGTCATGGGCTTCGCGAACGAGGAACCACATGTGATAAATTTCCATAGGGCTACTTTTGCCTTTATTGTGTCACGTAGTTAATGTGACCGGGACTGACTTTATCTTGCTCGAGACTTCTCTCTAACTTGATCAAAAAAGAGTTTTTCAACAACTGTACCGTATCGTGCCGCGGTAGGGTTCAGTCTAGACTTGAATCACGCGGCTGAAACCATTGAGCGATTTTCGAACATTGTCCTTGGCAACTGTACATAGCTTACCACGTGTGAAATGCAAATGGGTTCAATATAGTAATTGAATCTAACCTTCCTGTGCAAAATATTGAGAAAAGCAGCATACAAAAATTCTATTTAGTTTAGCATTCGTGCTATGTGCGTCCATCTAGCAGAGCCGCAAGCGCGCTTACGAGGTATGTAGGCTGTTCTAGTCAGTTCACGGAGAATGTCAGTCCGCGGAGTGACTAGTCAGTTCACGGAGTCCCACCTTCTGTGAATGAACCGGTCAGTTCACGGATCCGTGAACTGACCACTGCTAATTATGCTCAACCAAAATTAACAGTTACTCTGATCGCAAAGTTTTGTTTATATGAAATATGCATAATTCATCGCTCTTTCAATTCCTGGTCTTTAATTTACAATATCTTTAATATTGATAGAATGGTTGTGGAAAAACATCAATTTTTGGCGTTTTTTGGGTGTGTTTTTAAAGCTGCTCTATCAATTTTCAAGATATCATAAATCAAAGACCGGGGATTGAAAGAGCGATGTATTATGCATATTACATATATACATCTGTTGGTAATTGGACAAATACTCGCAGACTTAATTGGACCGAGCTTTTGTCATTTTTGTCAGCACCGCCATGGCTCGGTGAAGTGACCGGTCAGTTCACGGAGTTGTGGTAGACTCCAGGAACTGACCGGTTAGTTCACAGAGCCTAGTTACTCCACGGGTTGACTGGTCACTCCGCAGACTGACATCCTCCGTGAACTGACTAGAACATATGTTAATTGGATTGAAGATACCACCCATGGCACTGTGAAGCCCTGCTCATAAAGACTTGAGCCACAGGCGAGAAATATAAGATTCTTCAAGGGACAATATAAATTGGTTGAATTTCGGAATTGAATTGAGGGTTTGAAGAAGAAGCCACGTGAGGCCCAAAATTAGTCCTCTTGCCAAGAGCCAAGATCTCAAGGATGAAATCACATGTCTTCGGCTCAAAGCGGCGTCAACTGCGACCGCACACTCTCTCCCCTTCACACATCACAACAGGCACATCAGCACATCCATCCATCCATCCACTTGCCTGTCTGTCCAGCCACTCACCCGAAGGTATCTACCCTTGTATCTGTCCTACTCGACTCCTGCTCATTTCAAGCTCTTTTCCTGCAACTTTGGTGATATGGATGCGATGTTCGTCATGGTGAACAACCACTCTGCTGGTTTTGCCACATCGCTAACAGCACACAACTATCAAAGTTCATCATGAGCCTGCGTCTTCTACCGTCTATCTGTAGTTTTGTACTGCATGTTGTGTTTTTGATAACGTTCATGTTGATTTTTTTTTTTGTTTGAATCATACTGTATTTGGCCGCTTGCGGCCATCACATAATCTACCCTTTTTCGCGATACTTCTCCAGTGTGACCGTCAGGTGTCCCTTCTTGCCTCTTTGACCAAAGTCGTATCATCCCTTTCTCCTTCTTCCCTTCTCCGAAACTAACTAACTAGCTCTTTTCCGCCCTCCTCATTCCCTGCCTGCCCGTCCCTTCCCTTAGCCTCCGTAACTCTCCCGACATCAGTATCCGTCAAAAACTTCAACACTGCCTTCTCAGCTTCTTCCGTATCGAAAACCTGCGCCATCGGTACTCTGCCTCTCTCCTTCTTCTTGCACTTCTTCCTCAGCTTTTCCCACAGAGTGTCCTGCTGCCGCTTCCATTTCTTGCACCACTTGAACAGGTGGTCTACTGTCTGCGTCAAGTGTCCGCACCACCAGCACTCTTTGCTTTCCTTCTTTTTAATGTGTTCCAAATAAACTCCTGTTAGGGCATGCCCCACGTTTAACTGGAGATACCTTCCCGCGACGCTCTTCTTGGTCTCGCCCAACAGCTTGCTCATCCTCCTCTTGTTATTCATTCTGTACCCCCCCTTTTTGCCATTGAACTTCGCCTTCCACCACTTTTCAGTTTCGATCCATTTGGCTTCCGTGACCCTCCTCTGCACCTTTGCCATCGACCATCCTTTGAATCCTTTCACAAGCTCCAGAGTGCCCTCCACTCTTTCCGCGGCTGCTTTCACTTGTTCGTCGGCTTTTTCGTTTCCTTCAACTCCTTCGTGAGATGGTACCCACCGGTACTCTATTTCTACTCCCATTCCCACAATTGTGTTGTTCAACTCGACTGCGTTTTTAGCTATCGTCTGTCCAGGGCCTAGTTTATCGTCTTGTACCCGTTGTATTGCAGTGACTGAGTCCGAAAAGATAACCACCTTCGAGTCACCTGTCGTGGGTAACATTTCTGCTGCTTTCCGTAGGCCCCTCTCGATGGCGTATACTTCAGTGTCGAAAACTTCTTTCTTGTTTCCCAGGTAGTGCCGCTCCGCTTCCCAATTCTCTTCTCCCTCCTTCCATACCAGGGCACACCCGACTCTTCCGTCTTCCAGCCTTGATCCGTCAGTCCAAAGAATTTGGCCTTCATCTGTTATTTGAGCGACCTTCAGTGCTTTCTGCTTTTCCAGGACGTACACTGTCGCTTCCGCTCTCTGTGGGTTCATGGGTAGAAAGTTCGTTTCTCTCTTCCCATCTACCCCTAAGTCCTTCCTCAGCCTTACTGCAACCGTTGACTCTCCCTCCACCAACGCCCGCCCTCCTGCCTGGTCTGGCATTTCGGCTAGTCTTTCGGCGAATCGTCTCCTCCGATTATTGAGTAGTGATATCACCAGTCTCAGTCCTGCTTCCTCAAGTAGCGGAACCGTCAGTGTTGACTTGAACATTCCACTAACCCTCCTTACCGATTCGTTGACCAGTTTCTGAGTTCGTGTTCGCGTCCTATCTGTCCACCCCACCACAGTTCTGACCCATTCAATGCCACTGACTGGACTGCCGCTATCTGGACCTTCTTTGCATTTTCTGGTCTGAGTCCGAGTCTTCCGGATATTCCTTTGATTCTCCCCTGCGCCTTCTTTGCTTTGGTCATGACGACTTCGTGGTGGTGTTGGAAGTTCAATTTCCTGCCCATCCACATCCCTAGCCATCTCGTCGGTTTCGAATTGAACGATATCTAGTTGTTGTCGTCCACCTGGATCCTCCTCTCGACCTGATTTCCTTGGTGGTTTCTTTTCTTCGAGAACAAGACTGCTGCTGTTTTCGCTATGTCGAACTGGACGGCGTTCATCTCCGCCCACTGCGTAGCTCTCCTTGCACATCTTCGCATGTGACTTGTGCACTGGTTGACATTCTTTGAGGGGTCGCGAGAAGGTTAAGTCTATTAGCTTGCTAGCGACGCCAAGGTTGATCGTACCAGTGCCGGGTAACCTGGTCAGTGCACTTCAGCAGAGCCGCACCTTATGTACACGTCTGAACCTCCCACAACTACCTCCGCTCCAAGAAAACCAGCACCAGCCCCCAAAACGAAGTACAAAAAAAGAAAATCCAGCTAAAAACCCGTCGATCCCTCCTCCTGCATGTCAGCAGCCGTTAGAAGCCTCAAAAACCCGTTTCTTAGCCTTCCAGCATCCATCTATAGACCAAAAGATCCTTTTCTCGATGGTAGTGTCGCAGTAAACCTCTGCAGCCGCATTTCAAGTTGGCCAACGGTTGCCAATCCGGTTCGGGATATCCAAGCCACTTTACCGTATATTGTAGGGTTTTGGCCGAACTGCCCTGATGCTCGAGAATGGCTTCAACCTCATACTCCGGATCCTTGTCTGTCATCCTACGCAATGGTGGTGGTGGATGATGCTCTCGGCCGTAATCCACACGATCACGTTTCAGACGGAAGACATTAAAAACATTGGACATTTTCCAGTGAGCTGGGGTGTTCAACCTGAAAGCATTGGCACCAATGGCTTCGGTGATGCAAAACGGCCCACAAAACGGCTGTTGAAACTTTCTGGAATTGAGATTTGCCGACTCCGATTTTTTTAGATTTGCATAGCCGATCGGGAGGAGTCTGGTATCGAGAAAAACCGAATCTCCCACTTTGAAATTGTGCGGGCGGCGAGATTGATTAGCTTCCAAAATCATTTTTGTTTGCGCTTCGTCCAACCACTCTCCCAACATGCGGAGATCTGACATCATCTGTTCGGCAAATTCGTCTGCTTCCAGGCTGATTTTCGGCAGCCGGTCGGCACTCAGGGTCGGTACCAGCAGATCAATCGGCATCCACGGCACAAATCCCACGTCGGCCCGAAACGGAGAAGCCTTGAGAGACTTATGGTACGCTGCGTTGTAGGTGAATTCAACCAATCGTAGCAGGCGGTCCCACTCCTTTGGGCACTGAGCCACGTACGCCTTCAAATAGCGTTCGACGACTGCATTCAGATTCTCCGCTTGGCCGTCTGTTTGCGGATAATAGGCGGTACTGTGACGGCGTTTGATTCCAAGTTGGGCCGTCAGGGATCCCCAGAAATCTGACATAAAGTGCGTATCCCTATCGGAGATAATGTCATCCGGAATTCCCCTATTTCGAACCCACATCTCAATAAACTCTCTGGCGAACGCTTCTGCAGTTAGATCCTTTTCCCTGGCTGGTTTCCATCGTACTCTCTTGGTTAGTGGATCGACAATCGTAATTATGTAGTCGTAGCCGTCTCTGGCCGTAGCTGGTAATTTAGTAATGAAATCGATATCAACCCTTGAAGCCCGTCCCTCCGGAATTGGCAGCGGTTGCAGCAAGCCATACGGGAGTTGATTGGAATGTTTGACACGGTGGCAACGTCGCAACCTCGAACCCATGCCCGTACGGACTGAGTTAACTGAGGCCAATAAAATCGTGATGCAATTGCCGCTGCCGTTTTTTCCGCTCCTTGGTGTCCTCCACCAAGCGGTGAGTCATGGGCTTCCGAGATAACGTCGCTTCGCATGTCCCGCGGGATGCAGAGTGCCCCAGTATCCCTCCGAAACAGAAGGCGATGATCAAGTCGGAAAAGTCTTGCTCGCACCATGTTTTTCCGATGGTGCTTTTCTTTCAAACGCTGAGATGCCTGATTTTCCGCCTCGTCGGTTACTTCGGCTTCCTCACGAAGGACATTGACAATTGGACCGACATACGCATCTTCCACCAGTAGCTCACACACCTCTTGCTTCCATTTCTCTGCGCCGATGATCCGAAGTTCCATGGTATTTATGCTGAAGGTGGCTGCTGGGGTTGCCGAAACAGGATGGTGAATCCTGCTCAACGCATCCGCTACCAGATTGGCCGCTCCTGGGAAGTACTTGATAGAACAGTCGATCTGCTGTAATTTATCCAGGTGTCGCCATTGGCGGCTAGAAAGTTTCTGCTGGCTCAGGATATGCTGCAGCGACGCGTGGTCCGTGTATACAGACGTATGTCGATTGCTTAGGTAAGGCTCCCAGTGGATTAAATATCCGTGAATCGCCAACAACTTGCGGTCATACGCTGCGTAGCGCGTCTCCAAGTCATGTGATTTTCGAGAGAAGAAGCTCAGCGGACGTTCCACCAGCCGGCCCTCCGGTCCCCAGGGTTGCTTTTGAGCCAGAACGCCTCCAATCGCCACGTCTGACGCATCGGTGCGCAGAATATAGTCTTGCTCAGGATCGCGTAGTGCCAGCACTGGAGCAGACGCCAAAGCCCTCCGAATATCGTCGAATTGCGCCTGATGCTTCCGAAGCCACCGCAATGCGCTTTTCTCGGCTGTCAATGCCTATAACTGTGTGGTCCGGTGCGCGAACTTGTGCACAGATTTCCTATAGTAGCCTGCCAATCCCTGGAAAGACCGAAGCTGGGCTGTGCTCGCCGGTATCGGCCAGTCATTTATGGCTGCGATCTTCCTATCCTCCGTGTGGATTCCACTCGAATTGACCTTGAAACCGACGAACGACGTCTCGGTGGCTCCAACAACGCATTTTCGCTCATTCAATCGAAGATGCGCCGCCCTAATTGCCAGCAGGATAGTGTCGACATGCATCTTGTGTTCGGCCAAACTGCGAGAAAAAATCAGCACCTCATCCAGGTATACAATTGCAAACTTCTTGTACAGGCCCAAGATGTGATGCATGGCGCGCATAAATGCTGACGGCGCGTTAGCCAGACCAAACAGAATCACCGTCCACTCATAGAAGCCATCCGGAGAGACGAACGCTGTCTTGGGCCTGTCGTCGGGGCGTATGCGCAACTGATGGTAGCCACTGGCTAGGTCAAGCTTGGTAAACACCCTGGAACCGTGTAGCCAATCAATGAGATCTTCTATGTATGGGAGTGGGTACCGGTCTCTGGTAGTGATTGCATTTAGGCCTCTGTAATCAACGCACATCCGAAGTCCAGAGCCATCCGGTTTTTTTGACAAAGATCACCGGTGCTGCGAATCGGGAGTGGCTGTCAGTAACCCAGCCATTGGCCAGTAACTTGGCAATCTGGGTTTCGAACTCCAAGCGCTCCGAATCTGACATCCGGTGTGGCTGGCGATGAGGTGCCTTTGCTGTTGGGTCGGTGTCGATGCGGAAGTCGTGTTTCGAAGCTGGAGGAACTCCCGTTGGCGGTTCGAAGAGGTCTGCAAATGCCTTCCTGACGCGCAGCCACCATGTTTCGAGGTCTGCCGGCTTGTGTGGAGTAGCCTCCTCCTGCTCCATTATCTTGTTGATACGTTCCCGAATATTAACGATAAAGATCTCTGATGACTTGCACTTGGCGAAGAAGGAGGCGGAGACCATATTAATCGCTGATCTACGGGCCACTGTCCTGCAATGGGCCCGAACTTCTCTCAATTGTCCTTGGTGAGGTCGCAGACCTATAAGTGATGTTGTGACGATTGTTGAAGGAAGGCGGGAGCCTTGTTGCAAATCAGTCCAATCGGGTCCCAGCATGTGTAGAGTATTAGTTTTATGATCGATGATATGCAGATTGGTTGCCATCCAATCTTAACCAACAATTGGGTCACAGATGCCTCCCAGGTCAAAAATCGTGTACCACCCGGAGATGTCAATGCGATTGCCGGTGACGCCTCTTATCGATGCATTGAGCCAAATTTGCCATCTATCCTCCTCTGCATTCTCTTCTCCTGCGACAGAGACTCTCATGCGCCCGCAAAGACGACGTTTCAAGCCCAAACAATGGGTGTAAGAAGTATCCACGTAACGATGGGAGGCGCCGCAATGAAAAAAGGAATATGCTGAACGAATTTTATTATTGGAGGTTGAAACGGAAGCGTTAAAACGCAGTAAGTCAGAATTAGGCGGACTCGGAGGAGCAGAAGTCTCATTATCTGTCAAGCTGCTCATGTACAATTTCGCATGCCGTATGCGTGCTTCTTTGCCTTCCCCCAATTCCTTACTCTGCACTGTTTTCACTTTTCCAATAATATTCTGGGTAGTAGCACGTTCCACCACTACTCCCAATTGCCATTTCCCTGGCCGTCTTCCTCATCCCCAACCTCCTGCTCTGTTGCCGAATCCTCCCCAACATCGTTCGTACTTGCGTCATCCCCTGCCGCCGCCTGGACGTTATTGATGCTCCCGGCCGCCGATCTGGCCGAGGTTCCTGGGCCGCCACGGCGAGCGTCGATGCGATCACGACCACCGTCCCGTCTGCTGCGGTTTCCACCAGTTCTTGCACGGAAAGCTTGGCCGCGCCCCTGCGTGTCCGGAGTCGCACAATCACGTGCCTCATGTCCAACACCGTTACAGCGGTAGCACGTGGTGTTGGCATTAGCTACAGTGAGATCCATCGGCTCCGGACCGATAGGCGTGGAAATAGTGGCTGCGTTAGGGGGACAAAGTTGGCGTTATGGTTCACTGGCGTAGCCGTGATAGCCGGATGCGAAGTCGTACGTTCAGAGAATTCACCGACCATCTCCATAGCGTCGGCCAACGTAAACGGGGTACCTGGCTGCAGCTTCTTTTGCACGCGGGCTGATGCGATGATCTGATCTGTGATTCCCGCAGGCAGTTTGGAACAGTACTCGTCGTACAGGGGATCCTCGCGCGTAATAGTGGTCTCTTTTTGCAGCATGCGGATGAGCTCAGAGAAGTGCTTGTTAAAGTGCGCGACTTCTCCAACCCCTCTGGAAGAGCGTAGCGCGCGGATTTCCTTTCGAACAGCGGTAATAGCGACTTCTGGGACGAAACGATGGCGAAAAGCGGACTCGACAAGAGGCCAAGTCACTGGTGCATAAGAGCCGTCTGCAGGAGGAATGACCGTGACACCTTGCTGACGAATCCAATGTGCGAACCAACTGTACGCCTCAGGATCCATGAATCGCCAGGCCGAATCGATGCGCTTGTCCGACTCCGTGGTACCCATTGCCACTCCGCCTTGGCGAATCCTGTGCTCTACCTTGCGAAGGAACAGATTGACAGTCTCCAGCTTGAGGTCCCCAGTAAACAATGGAGGCTGATGCTGTTTCAGGTGGGATTTTGAGAAGGACCCTTCTCCACCACCATTGCCACCCGCACCGAGACGAGCAGTCATTTGAAAAAGACTATCGAATCGGACACGCCAATTCTCCGCCTCCGCCAGCACATCGTCTCGCGCGGTAGTGACCGTGCCCAGCTGGGCCTCCAGTGACTGTACACGATCGATAAGGCGTTGAAGATTGTTGGTTTTGGAGGAGTAGGACTGGTGGATTGTCGCGTAGAAGTCGGTAAGTCCTTGGCGGCGGATAGCCGTAACGTTGGCATTGGCCGCGTTCTGAGGCGTACGAGCCGTTCCTTGAAAATATTGAATCAGGCCGTCATCATTGGCTACTCCCGGGAGCGGCCAGCCGACACCTCCTTCTGCCATTCTGATTAGTGCAAGTTCTTACAGTAACTTTTTTTTAAGGCTACGCCCAACAAGGCCGGAACACAGCGCCGGCCAACCAGAATACTTAGCGTAAAGCTTGCAGTTGTAGGACGTGAAGTCCAAACATTTGTCGTAGTAGGCGCGGGATTTGAACGTCGCTTCGTCTTTGTAGTTGTACGCGCGGAAACTTCGTCGCGTCGGCTTTCTTCGAAAAACGCCCAGCGAACCTTCTTGCCCACCTCTCCTTCGCAAGATCACGGGATTTGAGAGCTGCTGAGCGTCGTATGACTGAAAGAGAGAAGAAATGAGAAGTTGCTACCAATTGAGGGGTCGTGAGAAGGTTAAGTCTATTAGCTAGCTAGCGATGCGGAGGTCGATCGTGCCAGCGCCGGGTAACCTGGTCAGTGCGCTTCAGCAGAGCCGCACCTTATGTACACGTCTGAACCTCCCACATCCTTCCCTTCCACCACCCAGGCGACATCGTCCACGAAGGATAACGTTGTGACTTCCGGCGCTTCATTTTCTGCTTTCTTGAAGTGGCCAGCGATATATATTGCGAACAAAATCGGTGAAGTCCGTGATACCTGAAGTACTCCTGTTTTGACATCCATCACTTCGCCCGTCCTTCCGTCCATCTTTATTTTTACTTTTCTGTCAGACATGAAGCTCTCCACCCACCTGCACAGGTCTGCTTCGAATTTCATGTCTTCCATTATCTGGATCAAGTTCCCTTTCGTAACAGTCGGGAAGGCTCCCTTGACGTCCATCAGTATGGCCGACGCGATGTTCCCCCTCCTCAACGCTTCTTGCACTCTTTTCACCATCATCCCCACCGCGTCGACTGCAGATCTTCTTTTTCTGCATCCAAACTGGCCGTCGTGTAGCAGTCCTCTTCACTCGCACTCCTCTGAGATTCTCGTTGCCACCACTTTTTCGCCCACTTTTCCTAAACAATTCTTGAGTGCGATAACCCTGTACGCCTTTGCTTGATGGTAATCTGGCTTTCCCGGCTTGGGTATCACTACTCCTGTGACCGTCTTCCATTCCTTCGGATGATGTCCCAATCGTATTGTCGTTTTCACTAAGGCTACTATTCTGCTCGCATCCCACTCCCACAGCAGTTTTATTATCTTGAAGTTAATTTTGTCTGGTCCTGGTGCCTTCTTAACGCTCTGTGTATAGATAGCTTCCTTGACCTCTTCTTCGGTGATCTCCAGGTAGGTCTCTCCCCCCTCCTCCATTGCCTTCTTCTTTATTCCTGGCAATGGTTTTGGGAACCCGATTTCTGTTATGAGCTCCGCTTTTTCGCTCCATGATGTCGCCAACCCCCCTTCTCGTTTCTGCAGAGCCTTAACCGTAAGTTCTTCCTTCTTTCCAGTATACTTCAGCGCCCTCCACACCTTGTCTCCTTATGCCTCTTGCACAAAGGTGTTCCAGCACTCTCGCTTGCTCTCTGTCATTGCTTTTCGCAGTTCCTTCCTTGCTGCCTTGACGGATGCGTGGTTGGTTCTGCCTCCTCTTCTCTCTCTCTTCATGAACCCCAAGATTTTCCTGTTCTCCGCTATCCTGGCATTCCACCACTTCTTGAATCTTGCGCATATTCTGACTGGCTTTGCCTTCTGACTCAGTACCCTGGCGACTTCGTTTTTTATCCCCTTCGCTTCGTCTTCCAGCTCTTGGATCGTGTATTCTTCCGACAAAGTCTTCCTGCTTCTGCTCCATTCGCCCCAGCTCTTCTTCATCTCCTGTAAATCCTCAACTTCAATTGCGTCGATGTTCCACGCAATCACTTCGTGGTTCGTACCATCCTCCGATTTTCTCCCCCACTCTATTTCGATCAGCTTATGGTCTGAACCTATATCTTCTTCGTCCTCTGACATTGTTCTCGCCGAGGCATTTATCACCTCCCCCCCTCTTAGTAGTGTGACATCAATTATCGACTCGATCAGCTCGTTGTTTTTCCATGCAACTCTGGTCGGCTGACCATCGTCGATTACCTCTAGGTCGTGTTTTAAAATGAGGTTTTCCAAGAAACTAGCGCTCCTTCTTTGGCTACACCCGCTGTTCCACCATGGGCTGTGAGCGTTGAAATCCCCACGGACTACCACGTTGCGCTTGGCGATCATTTCATCCCATCTCGCCTCCCTCGCTGGTCGGGCTGATGGTCTGTCGTTATCTTCTTGGAGTGTTTGGTCATAGACATTGACGATTCTGACCTTGACTCCTCTCTTGTTGGTGACGTCGAAAGCCTCTATGTCCCCTCGGCCTCCAAAGTCCCCTAATTCGTCGACCACAACTGTCGTGTCTACTTTTACTGCGGTCATGGTTCTCTTCCCTCTTATCAGTCCGAAAGCCGGATGGCTAATTTGGTACTCCTCCTCTTTTCCTTTTCCCTGATACGGCTCTTGCATTACCACCAAATCTACCCCATTTTCCACACCCTTTTCTAGCGCCAGGAACGTACTATCCTTCGCCTTCCCACAATTTGTTTGTAGGACTTTCACCATTGCGTTTCTGGGATGGATTCTTCTGACCCTTGTTGCGTTGCCGGAACTTGGATCTCTTCTTTGTCACTCTCTGCTTCTTCCGTGGCCGGGGCCCCGGTCTCGTTCTCCGGCTTCTCTTGGCTGCGGACGATGTTTCTCCCTCTGACTCTCTCCCTCCAGCTTGTCCTCTCCTCCTTGGCCTTCTGAATTGCCTCCTGTTTCTTAGAGCACGCGTTACTTTTTGCGATATGGTTCCCCTTGCAGTTGGTACACTTGTCGTTGTTGTGTGTGCAATTCTGGCTCTTCTTAGCCTTGCACCCCACGACGTCGCATTGATGGTCTTCCATTTCGTGTTTCCTGGCGCACAGCATTCACTTCACCACCCCCAGCCCCAGCCTGCCGCACTTCGAGACATGATGTCCCCACCCACAGCAGCTTTCACAGAAAGTGTCTGGTCCGGCGTGAATGTATCTTTCCACCTCATGCCACACTCCTGCCGCTCTCAATCCTTTCTCTAAGCACCTCTGTGCTATCTTCTTTCATTTGATCGAAAAGACCACTGACGTCACCTGTTTCTCCCCGCTCCTCCTTTTCTCCTTGATATCTGCGGTCCTTCCCAGCCAATTGATAGCCATCGGAATGACTACACCCTCGTTTTCTGCCTGTATTTCTTGCCTGAGTTTCTCCAGGCTTCCCGACTTCTTAACTGCATACTGGTCAAAGCTGATCCCATGCATCTTCACCTTCTCCCAGGTCTCGTTCTTTTCCATGTGGATGATCACTTGGTCGATACGCCTTGCTGCTTTAACCACGACTTCTCTCCATGCCACTAGCATGTGCGCCGACGCTCCTGGAGTAGCCAAGGCCGTGATCGTTCCTCTGACGTTAGTGGTAATTGTCCTCATTCTCATATGGTGGGGGGCTCCGGCCGCGTGCAACGCTCTGTTAACCGCCGACACAATTTCAACGTCCTTCTTCTGAGAAGTCGGGAGTGCGTTGTTTCTTTTGAAGGTAACTCTCCTATTTTCCACCGTGTTCTTGATTGTGGGGATTGCCTCCATGCCATCTAGCTCCTTCTGCTCCACCTTCTTTTTTCTCTCGACAACCTGGAACTCGCCCTCCTTGTTCTGCCCGTTTGCCGACGCTGCTGCCTTCTCTGCATACGTTGGCTTCCTTTGCTGTTGTTGTTTTTGTTGCTGTTGCCGTCCCTCCGGTTTCTTCGCCGCCTTGGTTTCCTTGGCCTCCGCCTTCGGACCCTTGGGCGCGTTTGCCAGCGCTTCGTTCTTGGGGGGGCGATCAACGTTGGCTTTTCTCTGCCTGTAAATTGGATCGCCTTTGGGGTGGCTCTAACGATCGGGACCGCCGGGGCTGGGGGGATCGTTGGTGCATGTTTTGAGGCCTCCATCTGCAGTCTCTGTGCATTCATCTCCTCACTCATGACTCTCTCCGTCAGTACCTGGACTTCTTCCAATGTATCCAGGTTTATTTCCAAGTCCATATCGGTGATTCCCTTCGCTTCCTGAATCTCCCTCTGGACTTCCCTCCTTTTTTCGTTGTTGATCTCCGCAACCATGTTTGTGATGCTTGCTGTCCACAGTACGTGCTTGAGAGGTCGCGAGAAGGTTGCTTCATTGACTAGCTAGCGACGCACAGGTAACCTGGGCCGTGCGCTATAGCCGAGTCGTAGCCGGGCCGCACGGAGCCGCACGGAGCCGCACCTTAAGTACACGGCAGAACCTCCCACAACTATCCCCGGCTCAAAAAAACTAGTGCCCGCTCCAAAAGAACATTCCGAAAAAGAAAAACTCTGGCCCGGGCAAAAACCCAGTACGAACCAATGAAAACCCATCCTTAACCTTCCTGCCAATGAAAACCCATCGAAAACCCATCGTTAACCTTCTTGCCAATGAAAACCCATCGAAAACCCATCCTTAACCTTCCTGCATCCACTTATAGACCAAAAGACCCTTCTCTTGGTGGTACTGCCGCAGTAACTCTTTGCATCCGCCTTTCAGGTTGACCAATGGCTGCCAATCCGGTTCGGGGTATCCAAGCCACTTCACCTTGTACTGTAGGGTTTTGATCGAAGAGCCCTGATGCTCGAGGATTGCTTCCACTTCGTATTCCGGATCCTCATCGGTCATCGTCCGTAATGGCGGGGGTGGAGGATGTTCTCGGCCACAATCCACGCGGTCTCGTTTCAAACGGGATACATTGAAGACATTAGGTATTTTCCAATGAGCAGGCGTATCCAACCTGACGGCATTGACACCGATGGCTTCGGTGATGCGAAATGGGCCACAGAATGGCTGTTGAAATTTCCTGGAGTTAAGATTTGACGACTCAGATTTGGTGAGATTTGCATAGCCAATCGGGAGGAGCGTGGTATCGAGAAAAACTGAGTCTCCCACCTTGAAGTCGTGCGGGCGGCGAGACTTATTGGCCTCCAGAATCATCTTTGTCTGCGCTTCCTCCAGCCGCTCTCTTAGCATGCGGAGGTCTGACATCATCTGCTCGGCGAATTCGTCGGCTTCCAGGCTGACTTTTGACTGACGGTCGGGACTCGGAGTCGGTACGAGGAGGTCAATTGGCATTCTTGGCACGAAACCAATATCGGCCCGAAACGGAGACGTCTTAAGTGACTTATGGTACGCTGCGTTGTACGTAAATTCGGCCAGTGGAAGAAGACGATCCCACTCCTTTGGGCGTTGCGCTACGTAAGCCTTAAGGTAACGTTCGACGACTGCGTTCAGGTTCTCTGCTTGGCCATCTGTCTGCGGATGATAGGCGGTACTGTGGCGGCGTTTAATTCCCAACTGGGCCATAAGGGAACCCCAGAAATCTGACATAAAACGCGTGTTCCGATCAGAGATGATGTCGTCCGGGATTCCTCTGTTTCGTACACACATGTCAATAAAATCTTTGGCGAACGCTTCTGCAGTTAAATCTTTTTCCTTTGCTGCTTTCCACCGCACTCTCTTGGTTAGCGGATCGACGATCGTGATTATGCAGTCGTAGCCATCCTTGACCGTGGCTGCCAGCTTGGTAATAAAGTCCACATTAACCCTTGAGGACCGTGTCTCCGGAATCGGCAGCGGTTGCAGTAAGCCGTAGGGAAGTTGATTGGAATGTTTCACACGGTGGCATACGTCGCAACCCTGAACCCATACTCTTATTGATTGAGTAAGCTGAGGCCAATAGAACCGTGATGCGATGGTTGCCGCCGTTTTTTCTGCTCCTTGGTGGCCGCCGCCGAGCGGAGAGTCGTGAGCTTCCGAGATGACGTCGCTCCGCATGTCCGATGGGATGCAGAGTGTTCCCGTGTCCCTGCGAAAAAGAAGGCCATGGTCAAGCCGAAATAGCCTCGCCCGCACGCTGTTTTCCCGATGGTGCTTCCCTTTCAGACGCCGAGTTGCCTGATTATCGGCCTCGTCGGTTATTTCGGCTTCCTCGCGGAGGACATTGACAATTGGACCGAAATATGCGTCTTTAACCAGTAATTCACGTACCTCTTGCTTCCATTCCTCTGCACCGATGATTTGAAGGTCCATGGTGTTCATGCTGATGGTGGCTACTGGGGTTGCTGAGGCTGGATGATGGATTCTGCTCAACGCATCCGCCACAAGGTTGGCCGCTCCTGGGAAGTATTTGATCGAACAGTCAATCTGCTGCAGTTTATCCAAGTGTCGCCATTGGCGGCTGGAAAGCTTCTTCTGGCTTAAGATATGCTGTAGCGACGCGTGATCTGTATATACTGACGTGTGTCGATTTCCAAGGTAAGGCTCCCAGTGGGTTAAGTTGTCGTGGATCGCTAATAACTCGCGGTCATACGCTGCGTACCGCGTCTCGACGTCGTGTAATTTTCGAGAGAAGAAGCCCAGCGGGCGCTCCACCAGCCGGCCCTCGGTTCCCCAGGGTTGCTTTTGAGCCAGAACGCCTCCAATCGCCACGTCTGACGCATCAGTGCGCAGAATATAGTCGCGCTCAGGATCGCGTAGTGCCAGCACCGGAGCAGACGCTAAAGCCCTGCGAATATCGTCAAATTCGGCCTGGTGTTTCCGCAGCCACCGAAACGCACGTTTTTCGGTTGTCAACGTGTATAACTCTGTAGTCCGGTGCGCGAATTTGTGTACGAATTTCCTATAGTAGCCTGCCAACCCCAGGAATGATCGAAGCTCGGTTGTACTCAACGGCACTGGCCAGTCTCTCATGGCTGCGATCTTCTTATCCTCCGTGAGAATTCCATTCGAGTTGACCTTGAAACCGACAAACGAAGTCTCCGTGGCTCCAAAAACGCACTTTCGCTCGTTCAACCGGAGACGCGCCGCTCTGATTGCCAGCAAGATAGTTTCCACGTGCAGCTTATGTTCAGCCAGATTGCGAGAGAAAATTAGAATGTCATCTATGTACACAATTGTAAATTTCCTATACGGGCGTAAGATTCGATGCATAACGCGCATGAACGCTGACGGCGCGTTGGCCAGCCCAAACGGAATTACCGTCCATTCTTAGAACCCCTCCGGAGCGACAAAAGCCGTTTTATGCCTGTCATCCGGATGTATGCGCAACTGATGGTAACCACTGGCCAGGTCGAGCTTCGTAAACACCCTGGAGCCGTGCAGCCGATCGATGAGATCTTCTATATACGGCAGTGGGTATCGGTCTTTGGTGGTGATTGAATTTAGGCCTCTGTAATCGACACACATCCGGAGTCCAGAGCCATCTGGTTTCTTAACAAAAATTACTGGGGCCGCGAATCGGGATTGGCTGTCAGTAACCCAGCCATTGGTAAGCAACTTGGCAATTTGGATTTCGAATTCCGCGCGTTCCGAGTCTGACATCCGATATGGCTGGCGGTGAGGTGGCTTTGCTGCCGGATCAGTATCTATGCGGAAGTCATGTCTCGAGGCCGCAGGAACTCCCGTTGGCGGTTCGAAGAGATCTGCAAATGCCTTCCTCACTCGTAACCGCCATATTTCAAGGTCTGCGGGCTTGTGTGGAGTAGGCTCCTCCTCCTCCTCCATGATTTTGTCGACGCGTTCCCAGATGTTGGCTATAAAGATTTCTGATGACTTGCACTTGGCAACGAAGGACGCGGACACCATATTAATTGCCGATCTACGGGCCACTGTTCTGCAGTGCGCACGAACTTCTCTCAGTCGTCCTTGGTGAGGTCGGAGGCCTGCAAGCGATGTTGTGATGATTGTTGAAGGAAGGCGAGAGCCTTGTTGTAAAACAGTCCAATCAGGCTCCAGCATGTGTAGAGTATTAGTTTTATGGTCGATGAGGTGTAAATTGACTGCCATCCAATCTTTACCGACAATTAGATCATAGATGCCTCCCAAGTCGAAAACCGTGTACCAACCAGCAATGTCAACCCGATTGCCGGTTACGCCTCTTATTGACGCATTGAGCCAAACTTGCCATCTATCTTCCTCTGCCTTCTCTTCCCCTGCGACAGAGACTTTCATGCGCCCACAACGTCGACGTTTCAACCCTAGGGAATTGGCGTAAGCGGTATCAACGTAACGATGGGAGGCGCCGCAATCAAACAAGGAGTATGCTGAACGAATTTTGTTATTGGAGGTTGAAACAGAAGCGTTAAAACGTAGTAGGTCAGAGTTAGGTGAACTGATGTCAGAGTCAGGTGGAGAATCAGATATCTCATTATGTGTCAGGCTGCTCAAGTACAATTTTGCATGCCGTATGCGCTTCTCTTTGCCTGTCCCTATTTCCTCCGTTTCCTTAACTTTTCCAATAACCGTCTGGGTAGTAGGACGTTCTATCACTACTCCCAATTGTCGTTTCCCTGGGCCTCCTCCCCCTCAATAGTCTCCTGCTCCGCCGCTGAGGGTTCCGCCGCCGAGTCATCCGCATCGTCGTTCGTGATTATGCCGTCCCGGTGGTCTGAATATTATTGATGTTCCCGGCTGTAAACCTGGTTGAACATCCCTGGCCCCCGCGACGATTATCATTGCGATCACGACCTCCCTCCCGTCTACCACGGTTCCCGCCACCTCTGGCACGGAAAGCTTGGCCTCGCCCACGAGTGTCTGGGGTTGCACAATCGCGTGCCTCATGTCCGAAACCGCTACAGCGGTAGCACTTGGTATTGGCATTAGCTACAGTGAGGTCCATCGGCTCAGACCCAGTAGGCGTTGGAGTGTTGGTTGGGACGAAACTGATTGGCGTAGCCGCGATAGCCGGATGCGAAGTTGTACGTTCTGAGAATTCGCCGACCATCTCCATGGCATCGGCCAACGTGAAAGGTGTCTCCGGCTGGAGTTTTTTTTGCATGCGGGCTGAGGCTATGATCTGATCTGCGATTCCCGAAGGTAGCTTGGAGCAGTACTCGTCGTACAAGGGATCCTCGCGCGTGATAGTAGTCTCTTTTTGCAACATGCGGATAAGTTCGGAGAATCGCTTGTTGAAGTACGCGACATCTCCTTTGGAGTAGCGTAGGGCGTGGATCTCCTTTCGAACTGCGGTAATGGCGACTTCTGGGACGAATCGATGGCGAAAAGCGGATTCGAAGAGAGGCCAAGTCACTGGTGCATAAGAGCCGTTTGCAGGAGGGATGATCGTGACACCTTGCTGATGGATCCAATGCGCGAACCAACTGTACGCCTCCGGGTCCATGAACCGCCAGGCCGAATCGATGCGCTTATCCGACTCCGTGGTACCCATTGCCGCGCCACCTTGGCGTACCCAATGCTCGACCTTGCGAAGGAATAGATTGACAGTTTCCAACTTGAGGTCACCGGTGAACAGTGGAGGCTGATGCTGTTTAAGATGGGATTTAGACAGAGCCCCTCCTCCGCCGGTGTTGACGCCACCGACACCAAGACGAGCCGTCATTTGCATCATCGTGTCGAATCGACCGCGCCACGACTCCAGCTCTGTCAACGTGTCGTCTCGCGCGGTGATGACGTTGACGAGCTGGGCCTCAAGGGACAGTACGCGATCGGTCAAACGTCGGAGATCGTTGGTTTGGGTGGTGTAGGATTGGTAGATTGTGGCATAGAAGTCGGTTACTCCTTGACGACTGATAGCCGTAACATCGGCAGTAGCTGCATCTGGGGGTGCACGAGCAGCTCCTTGGAAACAATGGATCAGGCCATCATCATTGTCGGCTCCAGGAACAGGCCAGTTGAAACCTTCGCCTTCCATTCCTCTGATTAGTGAAGTTTTTACTAAATTTGTAAGGCTACGCCCATCAAGGCCGGAACACAACGCCGGCCAACTAGAATACTTAGCGTAAAGCATAATTCAATCGTTTGTTTGTATTTTAATCGTTTGTTTGAGTAGACGCGGGATGAACGTCGCTTCGTCATGTGTTTGTAGGCGCGGAATCTCCGTCGCGTCGAGTTTCTTCGAGAAACGCCCAGCGAACCTTCTGTCGCACCTCTCCTTGGCGAGATCGCGGAATTGAGAGTTGCCGAGCGTCGTAGAGAGAAGAGAGAAGAGATTTTGAGAAGTTGCTACCAATTGAGAGGTCGCGAGAAGGTTGCTTCATTGACTAGCTAGCGACGCACAGGTAACCTGGGCCGTGCGCTATAGCCGAGTCGTAGCCGGGCCGCACGGAGCCGCACGGAGCCGCACCTTAAGTACACGGCAGAACCTCCCACAGTGCTCCTCATGGCGGAATTCCCACTTCCCCTCTCTCTCTTCCATCCACGCCTTCACTCCTGACCATTGTTCCTCTTCACGTGCTGCATGGACTTCCAACAAGTTTGTTATTTGTCTGGCGGTTCGGTGCAGCTGCGCCAGCTCCTGTGTCTGCTGTCGAATCGTCCTTTCCATGCGGATCCTCCAGTCCCCCGGGGGCTTCGAAAGCTCTGGGATCTCGCTCCTCAGTCTCTTCCCATTTTCGTTGCGCTCCAGTGGCTCAGCCGTGGTCGCGATCGTGATCGTAGGGGCGACGCGTGTCGTCGGCGCGTTGCCGGAAGTGCCATTTGCCGTTTCTGTTCCTGCAAATCCCTCCAAATTCGTGTCTCCTCTCTGAGCTGGTGTTCTGATCCCCTCATCTGCTACCCCAGTGGCGCTCTCTCTTCCCGTGGTTGCCATCGTGCCTGGCTTGGTCGTCGCGTTGTGGGCACGTGCTTGCTTCGTTGGCGAAGTACCCAACCTCTTCCGATGGTTTGGATGCGCCGGGAATGTCGTACCAGGGTCAATTCGATGCTAGAAACTGATTTCCGGTGTCCGATTGTCGATTACTGCTGTGGTTGGCGACTTATTTCGCGGTTTCCGATTTCGCCAAGACGTTCATTGATGGTTACGCCGACCTAGTTCAGCTTCCGTTCATGTTGATGTGGATAGGCAGTTGCTCATCACGACCGGGTCTGACGCTTACTTCCTGCAACTTACATTCAACTTCCGAATTCAGAACAGCCCAAATGAAGCCCGATATCCCGACCGAGTGCAGGCGCCAGGACCTGGAGTCTTCAGTCAACAAAATCAAGAAGTCCGCTGCGATTAAGACTAGGGTGGTACTGCAAAGACTTCTCAAGGCGTCAAGAGCCACCCATAAGACAAAGTCGATTGCCGATGTTCTGTTGGACACTGTTGATCAAATAATGGAGGGAAGGCAAACAATCGGAACTGTAAGTTGCCACCTTTCCAATGAGCCGTACTTAGGAATCTGTTTATTGCCCTGTACTAACGAAGCATGCAGTTGAGAGCCGGCGAGACGAGTGCAAAAACTCTTGTTGAATTGTTCACTCTGAGCCTCTCAAACGGTCGGAAGGGAAAGCCCTGGGCGCTGAAGCACGATTCTCTCAAGGTTCCCACAAATCTTGGTATGTTCGAGTTTCCTAATGTTGAGCGTTTGTTAATGTTACGCAGTAAAAAATCTCGGGAATGTGATGCGTGCTCAGTACGACCCGGATTGCGAAGCCACTTGCCGAATCAAGATCGACCTCATGCTTATTGAATGCAGGCTAGCCTTTCTGAAAATCGTCAATGCGTCAGACAAGGCAGCAAAAGTCTCTGCGCCCACCACATTCCCCTCCATACCCATGTTCTCGTTGCCTGTTGCTCAGGTTGATCCGGGCTCTCCTGCTGCCAGAGGTTTTACTACTTCTGCCCCTGCTGAGCATTCGCTACCTATGCTGGGAGGGGAATCACAAGCCATCGGCGATGTTACTGCCGTGTCGTCGTCTGCTTCTGGCGAAGTTACTCCAGCTCAGTGTTCAAAACGGGCCGGGCCGGGCCGGGCCTGACATCTTGAGGCCCGGCCCGAAGGCTTTATATAAAGCCCGGCCGGCCGCCCTTAGCGCGGGCTTTTCGGGCTTAAGCCTGGCCGGCCTGTAGGCCTAGCGGGCCGAGTGCTCATTTGTGATTCACATCCACGGGTGGCATCTACAGATTGAAAAAGTCATAGAGCCATGCTATCATTACTGGCTATGCTATACATTGGAGGACCAGATACACACTAAAGAAGAATACTTTGCCCTGATGGATTGTCCGGTAAAGCCCTGGTTCTTAAGAAATGAGCTGTGGGGTAGTGGGGTCCATAAAATGCCCAGAAGAAAACAAAGCAAGTACACCTCTCAATCCTGACCTCCTAGCCTTATGTCAAACCACACCAGGCTGTTGTTTCAATGCCCAAAGCGTCTCCTCCAACTTCCTGACCTCACTTGACTCCATAATGCCCGCTTTCTCCCAAGATTTCATACATTCAACGCACAAATTATGTCATCTCCCAAGCGATTAGAAAGCCCATACGGCCCGCGGGCTTTGGCAAAGCCCGAGGGCTTTTAATTTAAAAGCCCGGCCTTCGTGGGCTTTGAGATTACCGGCCCGGCCCGGCCGCCCCAAAGCCCGCCTGAAAGCCCGAGGGCCGGCCCGGCCCGTTTAGAACACTGCTCCAGCTTCTACCGACGGAGGATTTCCCGCTTTACCGCCTAAGCTTGGAGGTAACTCACAAGCCATCGACAATATTCTTGCCGTGTCCCCGTTGCCTGCTTCCGGCGAAGTGACTCCGGGTTCTGCTGATGGAGGATTTGCTGACACTAGATCGTCAACTCCACCTCCGACTCGCACGTTCAACCCTCAAGAGTTAACCATATATCCCGAGCTTGAAATTAGTGTTGAAATTGTAGATAGAAGAGACCCGTCGAAACCTACGAAATGGCGAGTAAGTGGCAAGGCCGATTGGGCCTTGGCATATGGCGACAGGAAAGATTCCTGCCTTGGCAACGCGCTCATAGCAGTTGCAGCAAAGAACCCTTCCACCTTCAGCAGCGCTCGAGACCAGCTCTTAACCTATTTGGCCATAATGCACCGTCTTCGCTTACAAAACCGCCGAACAAACAACCACGTACAAGGGTTCTACTCGGATGGAGACAGGTATAGCTTTTTAGCTATTACCAACAATGGTGAAATTCTTGAGTCGGCAATTTACGACTGCGCCTTGTTGAAGGATCACCTAAATACAGTATTTAACTGGATTGTCTCTGTCCTTGTCACATCGGTCAAATCGAGCCCTACCACCTTTCCAACGAAGCCAGAACAAATTCAAACTGACGAGATTTCTAACTTTGCCGACACTGTGTTCGTGCAGTATTTCGAGGAAGATCAGGATGACGAGGATATGTATGTCGATACGGATGACGAGGATGTGGTGGTAGAGGATTATACTTTTTCAGATGAATAGTAGAAAAGGGTGAAAATATCATGAATGTTTGTCGACGGGGACACATCCGATGTGGAGTTAGAGATTTCATTGATGAGAGGTATAGTAAAAGAGGGAGCATGGAGATTTAATGCTGGAAGTCTGTACCAAATAAATGTCATGTACAATGTTCTAGTCAGTTCACGGAGGATGTCAGTCCGCGGAGTGACCAGTCAACCCGCGGAGTAACTAGGCTCCGTGAACTAACCAGTCAGTTCATGGAGTCTACCACAACTCCGTGAACTGACCAGTCACTTCACTGAGCCATGGCGGCACTGACAAAAATGACAAAAGCTCGGTCCAATTAAGTCTGCGAGTATTTGTCCAATCACCAAGAGATGTATATATGTAATATGTAAAACACATTGCTCTTTCAATTCCCGGTCTTTGATTTATTATATCTTTAAAATTGATAGGGCAGCTTTAAAAACACACCCAAAAAACGCCGAAAATTGACGTTTTTCCACAACCATTCTATCAATATTAAAGATATGGTAAATTAAAGACCAGCAATTGAAAGAGCGATGAATTGTGCATATTTCATATATACATAACTTTGCGATTGGAGTAACTGTTAATTTTGGTTGAGCATAATTAGCACTCGTCAGTTCACGGATCCGTGAACTGACCGGTTCGTTCACGGAAGGTGGGACTCCGTGAACTGACTAGTCACTCCGCGGACTGACATTCTCCGTGAACTGACTAGAACATACAATATGTTTTACCTTAACTTAGGCTGTGGCTACAGCCATGATTCTCCTCGTGAGCAACCTGTAGACATCGCGACTGCCTGTCGACTCAGGGTTTTGCCCGAAAGGCTTATGAGTTTCTAGATGGCCAGCGAAGCTGCAAGAATGGGCTGGAGAGTGGTTACTAATGGTCTGAGTCGCCGAGTAGACTCATACATGATTAGTCACTCGCCACTTGCATAGCTTCTCTTGTTACAGTAAGGACTAGAATGAGGTCGCAGGTTCTAGGAGTTTCTACAAACTTCTGAGCGGGGTGGCGAGTTTCCAAAGAGTCACAGAGTAGACTCATGCACTATTAGTCACTCGCCACCCACTGCTTCGCCACTGTTGCATATATGTAACAGGATCTTGTATGAGATCATGTATGAGGATACGAAACAAGGATATGTAATGGTGCATAAGCACCTGAGTTCTAGACTGTATGTCAGGCTGTAAATAGACCATAGATTCCGACATAGATATCATTAGAATCAAGCATCTATTCGTACATACAAAGTAACAGCCACTATTACTATATACTACTTGGCTCACGTCATCTAGTCATGACGATGCGGCCATGCGGGCATCGTCATCTATGACGGTGCGGCCATGCGTCCAGTTCTGATGATTGCGCTCATGACATCGCGGAGGCGTAGGGCATCATGACGTCCACGCCTCGGCATCATTGCATGCCTGCCTCGGCCTGACATCATGACACCGTACTTTCAATGATATATAAGAGAAGTCATTCTCCACGTATATAGACAATTAGACAACTTTAGAACCATAGTTTAACAGCCACAACCTCGGTACTCGACATCTCTGCAGAGCCTCCGGATTCTCATGGTATATCAAGGCATAGATTCTCCCTGTAAATAGTTCATAGACTTCGTCTGCAAATTTAATATCTCTTGTTGAAATATTGAGGGGAGAACCGGGTGTGTAGATTAAGATACTAAGTGTAAAGAGAGAAAGAAGGAGAAATACTGGAGATATATACAAGATAGTTGTGTGTCTTATGCCTTGCCATCAGCCCCGCTTACGGTCAGCTTGTGTCAGGTCTATTTATGCAGCATCTCTTGTTACATTGAGAGATGAATAGATGCTTGATTGTGTTGTCTAAATCTGTGCCGAATCTGTTGGCACAAAATTTTGCCCCAAAGGCCTACGAGTTTCTAGACGACCAGCGAAGCTGCAAGAATGGACTGGAGTGTGATTGCTAATGGTATGAGTCACGATGCAGACTCATACATGATTAGTCACTCGCTACTTGCATAGCCACTCGTTGATTTGTAATGTATGTTCACGGTGGTTCTTCAACCGAGGTTTAGGATTTTCATGGTTTCCCTTGAGTATATAAAGCATACATTTCTCCTGTTGTTAGTTCTTCAGACAATCACTTTTGTACGATAGTTAATCAACCCCTCTGTGTACTCGATTGCTCTCAACAGAATCTACGGTCTATATAGAGCCTGCCATACAGTCTAGAACTCTCGTGATTATGCACCATTGCATATCCTCGTATCTTCATACACGTCTCAGGTTCTCATACATGATCTCATACACGACCTGATGCATATATGCAACATCTCTTGTTACTATAAGAACTAGAATGAGGCCGCTGATTGTAGGAGTTTCCAAAGAGTCACCGAGTAGACTCACCGAGGTTTGTGAAGTTTGTCGACAATGTGTATCTCTTCGTCCTCCATCTTCATGAGAAGTTCTCTAGGAATTTTCGTCAAAGAGTGTGCAAGGATGTTAGAAATACCAGAGACGTGGAAAATCTCGTAATCGTATTCCTGGAAGGATAGAATCCAACTGTTTATCTTCATATTAGTGGATGATTTGGCGAAAGCTTGAGCGAGTAGAGGGCAGTCGTTGTAAATAAGGATCCTGGAACCCAAAAGTAAGTGTCGATTTTGAGTAACAAACCAGTAGATGGCATATGCTTCCCTCTCGGGCTGAGGCCATCTAGATTGCGTATTGTTAAGAACTTTGCTGAGGAAAACCACTGGCTTTGCCCGTCTCATGTAAGCTTTAGCATCTCTATTGTTCATGCTTCTCTTGACTTCCTCCGCTTCATCTTTTCCTTCTTTTCCAACACATTCAAACATATAACCACATACTCTAGCTAGAGTAAATACAGTATGAATAAACAACAACAACAACAACAACAACAACAACAACATATAACCACTCTGAGGATCAAACTCCTGCACAACCTTCTCCACGAACTCTCCCACATCAACCGCCTCCCGCCTCGACTCCTCGGCTAACTCTTCTTCATTTTCTTGCTCTCTCTCCACTCCTTCCTTCTCTTCAAACAAACGCTTCTCCAACTGACCAAACACACACGCTATCCTCCACGGTGAACAGTGAAATCAACCGTCCCGTCCGTCCGGGATCACTAAGGACGGGGACGGACGGCTTGCCGCCGTCCGTCCTTGGGCTAGACGGAGACGGTGCCGTCTTTTTGAACGTGGACGGGGACGGACGGCAAAGACGGCCGGGGACGGTGAAGTCGCCGTCCCCGGCAGTCATCCACCGTCCCTGGCTGACAACGGGCGGTTACAAAATATATTTAGATGAAATTGAAAATAGCTCTGAGAGCGCGCTGTAAGAGATATAAATAGATGCGGAGCCGGAAATCATGGGTGGAGCAGGGGTTAATCTTTGGAGCAACGGAGTCTGATATGGTACGAATGGAACAGATGCTTAATGATCTTGCATTGAGGTCAAGAGAATAGACTGGATTAGTTGTACCTAGTTTTATACGAATTTGTTATAAGTACATATAATTCGCACCTACTCATGTTATAGCACTGTAGTTAGATACAAGTGTCACAGCACCCTGGTATGGGTCCATTTATGTCTTTTACCGTGCGCTCTCAGGGTTATTTTCGATTTCATTTAAATTCATATTGTAACCGCCCGATGTCGGCCGGGGACGGTGGATGACTGCCGGGGACGGCAAAGTCACCGTCCCCGGCAAGTCCCCGGCCGTCATGCCGTCATTGTGGAGTAAGGACGGGACGGACGGCCTTGGCGCCGTCCCGTCCGTCCTGGGGAAATCTCGGACGGCCCACCGTCCCCGGCCGTCCGACGGGACGGTTGACATCACTGACGGTGAAGCGTCAAACATCATGACAATGGGCTCGAAGTCTTAGAAAGGCTGCAAGAGTCAGCAGCAGCAAGATGACATCCATGATCAAGTCTGATGCGTGCATCTTCAATTTTTGCTGATCCTCGTCTGACCTCTTAAGCACGTAATCGTCACGTATGGAGGTCTTTGATGCCGAATTATGGGCGGCTGGACTGGCGCTCGGTGAGACGATCAAGAAGAGAGAAACACTGCAAAGGCATGGAGTGAAGATGGTGGGATCTGTAGCGATTCACAAGTCGCCATTCGGCGGACAGCACACCTGGAGCCGGGCCCTAGGCAGCGATTAGCGAGGCGGATCAATCGAAGGGCGCAGGCTCTCCTCGCCCATGGCATCACAACGGGGATGGACTGGGTTCTGGGACACTCCGGCATTCCCGGGAATGATGAAGCAGACCGTCAGGCGAACTTAGCCCGAGATGCTAGCGGAAGCACGGCAATAGAGTGGCCATACACCTCGGCTTCGAATAGAGCTAGACGGATCTCCAAGGGAAGATCAGCAGCCAAGGCACAATGGAAGGCCAACAAATGCAGCAGGCACTTCGGCTATAGACTCAAGGGCATGGCAGGGGAGCAAGTGACCTATCCTGATGACGAGCGTGAAGTCGCTGGCTGCCAGGTTCTACCGACTAAAGTGCGGGCATGCACCCACGGGAATATACCGGAAACGATTCGGTCACTGAGAGGACGACAAATGCTGGTAGTGCGAAGGGATAGTGGCCCAGACGCGGGAGCACCTCTTCCGCCACTGCAGCCGGTGAAAAGACCAGCTGAAAGTGCTCTGGAAAGCGGTGGGGATGGCGACGGGTTGGAAAGCGGGCAGATGCCGATACGTGCAAGTCTCCGAGCTGTTTTCCATGGAAATGTGCGATCAAGCGGTGGTGAACTTCCTCGCGGCTAGTGACGTCCGGAAGTTCCCGCCCAAATGAATGGTGGTATGAAGACAGCTAATTACTTTGCTTGCATCGATGTCTTGGCTGGATACACGCAACCCGATTAGTCGAACCGATAGCCGGGTAAGTGATCGCAGGTGCGGAGTGCAGGGGGTGCCATCTAGCAGGCTCGCCCGGAGGCGGAGGTGTTTTTAGTTAGAGTGAATACAGTATGAATAAACAACAAGATGCGAGTGTTGCTGTGGCAATGAGCAGGGATGGTTGTGTGAGGGTTAGGTTTGTGGAGGCTCTTTGCAGTTCGTGAGGTATAAATAGAGTAGAGTAAAACTTTGATGGTAGCAACCGCCGGGCTCATAACCTGTTGAATAGGTGCTTGATTCTCTATGAAATCTATGCAGATATCTATGGTCTATATACGGCTTGACATACAGTCTGACACTCATGCTTACGCATTGTAAGCCACGAACCTCATACAAGCCATGAACCTCATACAAGGTTGGAAACAGTAGACGAAACGCATCTAAGCAACACACTATTCGATTTTTAATATATATTCGCGATGGTTTCTCTACAGAACCTCTATTTTTCTTGGGTATATAAAGCATAAATTTCTCCCGTAGAAGCATCAGGGAGTAGGATTATGTCATGGCTGCAAGCGGTTGAATACAATATTATTACAAATAAACAAAATCTCTTAGCGCCGAATGGTACTGAAGAGCCAGATAACAGTGGGGCGAATTATCTGGAATTCGCAGTTGCCAAAATTTTTTAACACCTACCAACTTGAGAAGATCTGCTGTCATGGACACAAAGCGCTATCCAGGCAAAAGCTTGGGTTATATTCCACCGCATGAAGCACAGAAGGACCAAAATGATAAACCAATATATACACAACCTTCCCTTCATGCGTCTACCCCGCGCCCGCAGATGTTAGACGATGGAGAATTATTTGATGGAACCTTCTGGTATTGATTTGCTATAGATAAATATAAACGCCCTTGGCGGCCAAGGAGCGATGCCTTATCAGCCGAAGATGCACGTCTCGGTCGGCTCTCCTAATTTTGGGCTAGGCTCCAAGGCGGAGTTGAAGATTCGAGCCTGGTGACCGTGCTAGCGGCTCGTATATCTCATACTGCGGCTTGGAGAAACATCATAACGTAGGTCTCGAAATATCTCCTCCAGGAATGTTGGCCAGTAGGTACATGGTCGGTGATCGATCCGTTGTTTCTCCCGACTCGTATACCTGTAGCATCATGGAGATCTCTAGGATATTGTTGTATAATGGCTTCACAAGATTCTTGTTGCTTTTCAATGGTTGATTGTATCTCAAGAGGCTGCAGGAGCAGTCTATATACAGTCTTGTGAACGTATGCGTATGTACCTCATGCGCCTGAAACCTCCGCATGTATCAGATCCTGATACACAATCCTGATACAAGCCTATACTCTGATATAAGCCATAACCTCATAAAAGCCTGTAACTGGTGATCTAAGTTTATATCAAACCATTTTGGAGCGGTACTGGAAATGGAGGAAGCGGTCTCAACCACCTTCACAAGTCCTACCATGAGTACTGCAAAAAGTGGGTACAAAAACCTGCGCTCAAACGCCAGTCAGGTTCAGCTTCAAAGCTACCTGAACAAACAGCCCAGCAACTTCGACACATTCACTTGCAACTCCAAACGTTTGGAAAGTAGGCAGGTGACGACATGTGCAGGTCTCTGAGCTGTTCTCCATAGATCAATGCGACCAGGCAGTAATGGACTTCTTGGCAGCTACTGAGGCTGGGAAATTCCGACCCAACAGAGTGGAAGAGTCAGGAGTGAGGTTCTTCGAGGGTCCTTTGGTTCAGCGGTCACTCGTTTGGGTCTTTTCTTTTCTCATCAATCAGTTTGCTTTCTTTTGTCAGAGGGGACGATGGGTAGCATGAGCGGAGTTTCGCCATCTAGCCGGCTGCCCGGAGGCGGAGGTGATTAAGGTTCTGTCATTCTCTAGATAGAGTGAATACAGTATGATTAAAGCAAAAAAAACTCCAAACATTTACAGCCTCAGAAAATCGCCTTCAAAATCATCCACTTCCTCGCTGCTGTCTTTTTCGCCTCGTTCGTTTCGAGCGCAGCAATTCTAGAAACTGCCGGGGCTGGTGCGCATTCAGGTATCAGAACTCGTGCCCACCATGACCTTGCAGACGACAGTGTCACTGCGCTTGAACACGCTCTCACAACCGTTTCCATGATCTCTGAGGACGTCAGTGAGATCGGCGATGAACCCGTCTCCCTTGGCTCGCGCACATTAACTCCGACAATCATTCCGTTAAGTCCTGCGAGTGGTTGAACACTGCGCCTGAAACCTCCGTATTTAGCAGATCCTGATACCCAATCCTTATACAAGCCTATTCTCATGCAAGCCATAACCTCATAAAAGCCTTTAACCGGTGATCTAAGTATATATCAAACAATTTTGGGGCGGTGCTGGAAATGGAGGAAGCGGTCACAACCACCCTCACAAGTCTTACCATGAATACTACAGAAAGTGGGTATAAAGACCTGCGCTCAAACGCCAGTCAGGTTCAGCTTCGCAACTACCAGAACAAACAGCCCAGCAACTTCGACACATTAACTTGCACCTCCAAACTTTCACCGCCTCCAAAAATGGCCTTCAAAATCATCCATTTCCTCGCTGCTCTTTTTTTTATCTCGTTCGTTTCGGCCGCAGCAATTCCAGAAGTTGCCGGTGCTGGTGCACATCCTGCTATCAAAATTCGTGCCCACCATGACCTTGCAGACGACAGCGTCGCTGCGCTCGAACACGTTCTCACCACTATTTCCATGATCCCGGACGATGTCATTGAGGCCGGCGATGAAGCTGTCTCCTCTTGGTTCGCGCACTTTAACTCTGACAATTATTCCGTTAAGCCCCGCCAGTTATGGAATGACTTGCTATGCGCGTCCGCTATTACGCAGGTTATCGCCGGAAACACGATTCTGGCTGTAAAGGTGAAAAAATTGATTGAGATCGCTGGTGGTGTTGAGAAGGTTGTGGAGCAATTGTGGAAGACGAAGGGCCAATGGAGCGAGATAATCAAGTTGGGTCCGGAGTTTAAGGAGTTGGTTGAGAACTTTTTTGGGGTTGACGATATTAAGGACAAGTGTTCTTTAGAGAGGGTGTAGGTTACTCGATTTGAATAGGTTGAGGGAACGACTAGTGTTTTAGGGGACTGGGATGATCCTGTATTTCATGAGATTGCGCTCGATGTGTTGAATAATGGAGCTGGATGCTTCGTTTATGCGTCGTTCTAGAACCGTGAATTCCACCTACTGGCAAATACTAGCACAAGCCGACACGGGCTCGGCCATTCGAGGTATGATCAGCCACTTCGTGAAAGCAGAAACTCTTGATACATGCGCTGTTTGAGAGCCAGAATATAGTTCAATTTGAATATAGCTCAGGAACCCCCAGAGATGACAGGGCAGGGCAGCACCCACACAAGAACTTTCGCCAACATGCATAGCCCAAGACCAGTCTCTCTACCTTAGAATTGTGAATGAGAAATAGAAACTAAAACCATCGAGAGTCGGCACAAGAGCACCCCTAGTCTATTAAAACTGATGATTGATTGATTGATTGATTTAATCATACTGTATTCACTCTATTTGGAGTATGACAGACCCCTAATCTGTTGGAGCGGTTTGTTGCGTTCGTGATCACGTGGTTTAGGCTAGGAGCCGCTTGTATTTAAGTTCTTGCATCCGTGTCATTTAAATTAAGATAGTCAAGAGACAAGGTTCGGTAGAACAGGTTATGAGCCCTTGCGCGACCACGATTTAGCGACAACTATCGAGCCGAGATCGGATCTAGTCTACATAGGAGCGCAGCGGTGTCCAGTGTTCAAAACGGGCCGGGCCTGACATGTTGAGGCCCGGCCCGAAGGCTTTATATAAAGCCCGGCCGGCCGGCCTTAGCGCGGGCTTTTCGGGCTTAAGCTGTGTTGCTTGGAAATCAAGAGTGGCAAAGGTTACGCAATAGTCGCCACCACTCTCTTGTATATATCCCGAGTCTTTCTCCTTCTCTCACTCTCTTCACTCTGCATCTTAATCTATACACACGGTTCTCCCCTTCAATATCGCAACAAGCTGTAGGCCCAGCGGGCCGAGTGCTCATTTGTGATTCACATCCAGGGTGGCATCTACAGATGGAAAAAGTCATAGAGCCATGATATCATTACCGGCTATGCTATAAATTGGAGGGACCAGATACACACTAAAGAAGAATACTTGGATCTGATGGATTGTCCAGTAAAGCCCTGGTTCTTAAGAAATAAGCTGTGGGGTAGTGGGGTCCATAAAATGCCCAGAAGAAAACAAAGCAAGTACACCTCTCGATCCTGACCTCCTAGCCTTATGTCAAACCACATCAGGCTGCTGTTTCAATGCCCAAACCGTCTCCTCCAACTTCCTGGCCTCACTTGACTCCATAATGCCCGCTTTCTCCCAAGATTTCATACATTCAACGCACAAATTATGTCATCTCCCAAGCGATTAGAAAGCCCATACAGCCCGCCGGCTTTTAATTTAAAAGCCCGGCCTTCGCGGGCTTTGAGATTACCGGCCCGGCCCGGCCGCCCCAAAGCCCGCCTGAAAGCCCGAGGGCCGTCCCGGCCCGTTTAGAACACTGGCGGTGTCCCGGACGTGTGCGGAACGCGTCCGGGACCACGACCACCACGATTCGGAAGAGCGAATAGAGCGACATTGGGACGAGTTCGAATGCATTCGGTACGAGATCGAGACTACAGAGAGAGCGATACGAGAGAGCGAGCAATTTGAGCGGACAAGCGATATGAGAGTGAGCAGTAAAAAGTGTTCTAGTCAGTTCGCGGAGAATGTCAGTCCGCGGAGTGACCAGTCAACCCACGGAGTCCCACCTTCCGTGAAAGAACCAGTCAGATCAGCGCTCCGTGAACTGACCGGTAGAAATATGTTCTAATTATGCTCAAACAAAAATTTGAAATACTCTGCACACCTTCATTGTGACCTCTACAATTGGCTATATCCCTTAACATTGTGGCGCAACAACTATTACACTGTGCTCCATGTCATTGCTTGAAACAGTCTGTTCCTCACTGCCCTCATCCTCACTGCCTTCGTCCTCCTCATCCTCCTCTTCCTCAGTAACCTCTTCTGCCTCTCCCTCCTCAGTATCCAGTTCCGTCATATCACTCCTGGTACTATCCTCTGCAACCGCCTGGGGGCTATTCTCTGCGCCAGTGTTCTCAACCGTCCCGTCCGAGATTTCTCCAGGAAGGACGGACGGCGCCAAGGCCGTCCGTATCCGTCCTTCCTCAAGACGGACGGAATGTCGGCCGTCATCAACCGTCATCGGGCGGTTACTGTATATCTTTAGACTAAACCCAATCAAGCCTGATAATGTTATACAGGCTTCGGAATGTATGAAATCCTGGGTGCAGAGGGAGTAATCTTTGGAGAAACAGAGTTAGAAATAGTATGGATGGAGCAGATGCTCACAGATCTTGCATCACGGTCAGAATAGTAATTGAAATGATTTTCTTATAATTTTTGTTATGTGCGCTAAGACTTCTCCGTCGACGGCCGTCCTTTCCGTCCGTCTCCGTCCAACCTCAAAAAGACGGCGCCGTCTCCGTCCTGCTCTCGGACGGACGGATTCTTGCCGTCCGTCCCCGTCCTGACCAATCCCGGACAGACGGGACGGTTGCGAACACTGCTCTGCACCCACCTGGCGGCCATCCTCTGCACCATCCTTTGTGCTATCCTCAACTAAAGCGGAATGAGTGTTCCCCATGTATCTCCTCGTGTATTGGCTCGACGGCGTTTGGGATTTTGACTAGGTCGAGGTGGATCAAATCTTGTTGTGTTCCGTTCAAGACTGAATGTGCCGGAGAGAGCTACAGAAGCCCAAGTATTTGTGCAGTGCATACCATTATTTCGGCCATGGCAATGAAGTGTTCAATCAACTTTCACATTGAAACATGAGCAGCGAATGGTAGCGCAGTTCCCTTTACATCCACAACGTACTTAGATGAGTTCAGCAGGGGACTAAAGGCACGCAGCTTCCCAAAGAGTAAATTCTCGATGGCTTCCTTTGTTGTATGCTGGAATTTGATGGGGAATGGTTGCAGAAAGGCGGTCCATATTTTTGGTTTGATACAATCCCTGAAGAATACCATATTGACACTGCAAAGCGTATCGATTGCCATGCTTGACCTCAACCACCCTGCAGAAGATGCGCTTGTTATCAGTTGTACATCTATCCTCAACTGGAATGTTCAGGCGCACAAGATCGCCTTTCTCAAATACTTCAATGTTGTTTATCTTATTGTACCTTTTCTCCATAGCAATGACCTTTCGTCGTGTATTTTCAATGACCTCCTGATTGAGTGTTTCAACAGCTGCAGCCCTCTACTCTTCAGGTGCATAACGTATTTTACCGGGAAACCGCCCACGGCCGGGAAACCGACCACCCGCAGGTGACATTTATTAAATCAAATGACCGGTCTTAACCACTCTCCCTGACCGTGTAACTACTGGAGGTTGACTATTGACCTCTTCTCCCCTGTTTCCATCCTCTAGGGCATCCACTGGGTACTGCATACTTCTAACATATACTAGCACCGGTGGCGGCTTTGCCGCCCCCATGGTAATGGATTGACGGTGTGGTTAATGGGGCCTTCGCCTGAAACTGCAAAGGTATCCTCATGACAACTTCACGAACATTTGCCCAATTAGGACCATTGTTAGAAGTGAAATGATAAAGTTCTAGGGCTAAATCAGTTGTGGGTTCCCAGCCTGGAAGATTGTTATCCAGAATAGGACATGGCTCTGCGTAGATGGGACAGACGGTTGAGAACCATGATGGGCTGGATATGCTGGCTGGTCACAATCAGAACCAGACCTCCCAACGGTTGAACCAGTGCACTGATTGTAAAGAGTTAACCAGTGCGGTATGTAGTTAGTTCTTAGCAGGGCAGTGCAGTGGGTGGAAGCTCGCAGTGCAGTTCAGTGCAGTTTGTAAGTTCAAAATCCACTGGTTCACTACTGGTTAGTTGGTTTGCCACCCATTACCCATTCCACTACTCAATGGTCCTTTACCACCCATTACGACTGATCTCGATGGTTATGCTACCTATTACCTATGTTCTCGATAATCCGCAAATCCACTAAGTATAGTTATTCCTCTTTTTACTCTGCCGGGTAACCATTGACACTCCCATCCTGTTCCTACACTCCTCGAGCCAAAACCGTCTTCTTCAAGAGATTCCTCTGAGAAGCGTTTGAAGGGCGATGAGACGGACGTCACTGGAGATATCTCCCTCCACACACCTTTCAAATCGCATAGTGGGCAAGGGATAGAGCTGGCGAAGGAAAATTCGTGGTCGTACGTACTTTACACTGGTTCGAACCAGTTAGATAGTTGAACCGAATATATACAGTTGAACCAGTTATCAACCAGTTCATTGAACTGGTTTAGCATGCAGTGCAGTTTGAACAGTCAAGTAGTTGGTGCAGTGCAGTTTCCCCTTGGAAACTCAACTGGTTTCCACCGTTGGGAGGTCTGATCAGAACAGGTCAGCTGTCGGCTGGTCGGAGATGATTTGGATGGACTGGCTCCCAGCTGGCAAGACAGGATCTAGATTATAGCTCTTGGCTGTCAGGACACAATATGGAAGTATTAGCCTCAGTTAGCTTGAGAGGATCTAGACTGGCGGCCTTTTGGCTGGTCGGAAAGAACCTGGACCTGCTGGCCAGACCAGTGTTGTCAACCGGTCAGTCCAGTCAGATATGGGCTTCAACTGCGTCAGTCTATACCAAGGACATCTTTGGAATTCGTAATCTGATTGATTTCTCTCTCTATAGACATATATCTGGCCAGGCTGCAGATCTGTAGATATCTGGACATTTCTAGCTGGTGGGAGTAGACAGTGAAGCAGTGTTGTCAATGGTTCGAACCAGTCCCGGTTCAGACAGTGAACCGGTTCATCTGGTGCAGTTCAGAGAGGGGAACGGTCCGAACCAGAACTGCAGGTTCGGGAGCCTAATGGGACCGGTTCGAACTGGTTCGAACTGGTTCATAGAATAATTCACAAGGACACTTGTACTAAGTTACTAGTTATATATCGATTGTCTGAAGCCAAGTCCTATAAACAGGATTTTATTCTCAAATCATTGCATTCACATGACCGAATCCAATTAATTGACCAGCATTTCATCCATCGAACTGTTTCATCGAACTATCAGCCACTAAGATCTTTTCGCATGACTTCTAGCATTCAATAGCGTCTAGTCCATCTACCTGCAACCAATTTCGGTGATCTGACAAGACTAGCTTGTTGCTTGAAAGGGTCTCTCTACTCGAGCAGACATGGCCGGGATTGAATAGATGTTGTGCGCCATGGCAGCGAGGTATCGGTAGATCAAGCGCCGATTTTGCCAGTAATGCCATGCATCAACGATGGATGGGTCAGTAGGTGTGGATTCAAATTCTTCATCTGAATCATAGCCATTGGCGGAGACAAAGGAATGATAACTTACTCATTGCATCTATGTGTTTTCTTGCCCGCCATGTATCAATTGGATTATTGGGAAGTGCATCAGGGCCACCACTTGTGTGACTTGAGGGTGAGCACTTATACTGCTCAAGCCACAAATTCCGTACTGTAGTTATCGCCAACTGTAGATCTCTTCAGTTAGATTACCAGTTTCAACTGCCGCTTCGAAGTATTCCCATTTGAATGCCGGATGTAGTACAACAGCTGGCAGATACACGGGGATTCTTCGATACATCCGACAGTATTTGTCCAGTGTCACTCTACCTAGATTGGCCGAACGTGCAATCTGTGTTGCTGGACCTTATTCCAGTCCTTGAGTAATCTTATTACTAATACCCACGAACTGGTTCGAACCAGTTCCGAACCAGCCACTCTTCCATTGTGAACCGGTTCAAGCAGTGCAGTTCTCCCAGTGTTTTCACCGGTCCGGGGGTGGACCAGTCTGGACTGGACCGGTCCGGGTTTAGTCCAGTACGGTCCAAGGATTTTTTGGACTGGAATCGGACCAGTCTGAAATTTCATCGGACCGGTCCAGACTCAGTCTGGACTGGTCCTGGACTGCATTGCAGGGTTAGGTTTATACTTGCTGAAATCGGGTTAGGAATGGGGTAAATATGCCCTTTGGACTGGAAACCCACACAATACTAGAATAATTGTACTCTAGATGCCCATTCGTACGTGCCCAGTGGTTAAAAGTAGGGACGAATCACGGTTTTGGCGGTCACCTGATAGGATCCATACCGAATCTGGATAACTACCATTAGTAGGAATGGACTAGTCCAGACCAAGCCCGTCCAGTCCAAGACTGCCTGTTTGTGGTCCGGTCCAGTCTGACCTTCCGGTTGGACCGGACCGTACTGAGCCCTACCCCAGACCGGGTCCGTCCGGACGGGTGAAAACACTGAGTTCTCCCGCCCGAACCGGAACCGGATCGCACCGCGAACCACCGGTCCGAACTGGTTCATCATCGAACCGTTGACATCACTGCAGTGAAGTGAGGGCTATATAGCAGATATTGATGGTAGTAACTTCAATTACCCTTTGGTATCTATGGTTATTGCTAGCTCTATAGATACCCACATATATCTACAGATACACCAGATATCTACAAATAACTATTTCAGGCAAATATTTGTAAATACCTCCCAGCTCTGCAGCTTTGCACCAAAAAGCCGCAGCCAGTCCATCCAATATGTGGTATATAACATTTTCATCAGATCTTACCAGCCAATATATCCGCAGATAGCCGGCCAGTCGATCAGGCCTCTTCAGAACACTGGGCTGGATGCAATCTGGCAGACTGGCTTGGCTGGTAGAAGACGATCTGGAAAAACTGGATCAGCTGGCTGGACACAATCTAGATGGGTTACCTCTTTGCCAGCTTGAGACAGTCTGGGTGTGTTAGATCTCAGCTGGCTGGATTTGATCTGACCAGATATGTGTTCAGCAGATTGGAGACAATCTATACAGGTCAGATCACAAGTGGTTGAGAACAGTCTGGATGGGTCATCTCCTGGCTGGCTGTAGACCGTATTGAAGGACTGATTGGACTGGCTGAACATCATTCGAAGGAGTTTGCTAATTGCTGGCTAGAGATGATCTGGAAGTACTATTTCAGTTAACTGGACATGATTTGAACGGATTAGTTCTTGACTGACTGGAGATGTTTTGGATGGACTGGCTCAATGTAATGTTGTGAAAACACAAGAGTAAAAAACTTCAGGGCATCCAAAGTACACCTTTTAGAGTCCTGTTACATTTGAAATTGAATTTGGACATTACAAAGCAAGAGAGTAGTCAGTAGAATATGCAGCAATTGCCACAGGCTAATGTTGACAGTAGTTAACTGATGTCACTCAAAGTTTAGCCTGCAATCAGTTGACATTACTTGGTAATATTTTCTGAGGTGAATCTGAGTACTTCCTGACCTCAAGCCACAGCATATCCCTGGAGAATTTTCAGGCTGAGCACGTCTGGGACAAGGATCTGACATCTTTGGGTTCTTGATCTGGGTATATTCTCAGGATCTGGTTGATGCCTGTGTATTGCCCTCTTTCATAGTTCTTTAGACCTCGTACAAAAGATAGTCTCATTGCACTGCCTAACTCATCTTGAGCAACACCTCTCCCTGTGAATACTCAGGGCAATTTGAGTCAAATAATTCACAACTTTGAATTTTACTCTGATTGTAATTCGATTTTCACCTCGCCCTCTCTGATTTAGCACATCGTCATAATTGATATAGTCAATTTTGAAAATCTCTTGAAAATCTCCTCAAAATACCAAAAATCGATTCTTTTCCACAACCACTCTATCGGTTTTGCAGATATAGTTGATTGGAGACCAGGAGGTGAAACAGTATCGAATTATGAACATTCCATGTATACACTATACTAGCACCGGTGGCGGCTTTGCCGCCCCCAGGATTTAAACCAGCAACTTATTAAGCCCTATTTAAGCATGGTGGACTTGTTGCGATATCAGGCAGATCCTCTAGACTTCCGCTGTGTATCCACCACTGTGTATTTTGATTTGGTGCTGCTGTGTATCTGCCGCTGTTTATCCACCACTGTGTATCTGCCACTGTGTCTACTTTGTTGTGTATCCACTACTATATCTGCTGCTGTTCATCCGCCACTGTGTATCCGCCGCTGTGAATATGTATTCTGACCTGGTACTGTATATTTGGCTGTATATCTGCCACTGTGTATCCGCTGCTGTGTATCCACTGCTGTGTATCCGCTACTGTGTATCTGCCGCTGTGTATATTGTACTGGTATCTTGAATTACTTCTGTGTATCCGCCGCTGTGAATATGTATCCTGACCTTTTGTATCTGCCACAGTGTTGTTGAGACGAGAGAGTAATGGAGGAGAGAAGAAGAAGAGAATGAATTGTCTACCGATACAACGGAGTTTCTCCGGACAGGGCGTGGTGACTGCAAAGCGGTTAAGCGTACTGCACCTAGCGGTTAATGTTACTATTCCTGTATAGATGGTAACATTTTCGCCAGCAAAGTTATAAAGTGGCCAAATTCATAGAGACTAAAACTAAACCCCCCATATTCCACCCAAGTGGCCTCACAAACAAAAAATGAAAATTGCATTTGCGGTGTTGATTATATATTCTTCTGCCATAGAAATCATCAACATTTTTTATTGACAGGGGTCCTTGAATCCTTGTCCCCCCATGAAAACTCACAGTGAACAAAATCACTTCCAACCTTCTTTAAAGTAAATGAGAATCAGGAAAAAGCTATGTATCCATGGGACTTATTACTTCTATGATTTCCGCAAAGGAGGAAGTGCCGGTTTTGGCCTCAATTGATGTGTTAGGCGTGTATCTTGCCGCTAGGTGCAGTCCGCATAACCGCTTTACAGTCACCACGCCCTGTCCGGAGAAGCTCCGCCGATACAAGAGAAGGAAAAACAGTAGACTTATATATGAAAGATAGAGAAGGAAAAACACCATGCCGACTGCCAAAGCCGAAGCCGAGTATCAGTGCCGAGCCCTCCTCCTCAGTGTGGAGGTACGCGAGGCCGATGGGGGCAGGCGAGGCCGATGGGTTCAGGCGAGATCGATGGGGGCAGGCGAGGCTGGTGGGGGCAGGCGAGGCTGGTGGGGGCAGGCGAGGCCAATGGGGGCGGCAAGCCACCGGCATCATGCCCGAGCCCACCAGCATCGAAGACTAAGAAAGCCACCGGGCCAATCCCTAGTCAACAAGTGTATCTGCTGCTGTGTATCTGCCACGGTGTTTGCTGTGTTGTATATCCACAACTGTTTCTGCCGCTGTATATCCACCGCTGTGTGTCCGTCTCACATGAATGTGTATCTTGATCTGGTACTGTATATCTGGCACTGTATCCGCCGCTGTGTATCTTCCACTGTATATATATCTGCCACTGTATATCGTCTACTGTATATCCGCCAGTGTCTGCTGTATTGTTTAGAGCGATCGAGTACAAAGAGAGAGATTGAATTATCTATCGTACAAAAGTGATTTTCTACTGAACTATCTAATGGTAGAATCCATGCCTTTATATATCTGAGAAATCTGAGGTTCACCGGAGGTGGTAGAGTGGTGATGGCAGTGGCAAATGATGGGTGGCGAGTGAAAATTTGTGAATGGGTACACAAATGACTCAGTGCATTAGCTAGCACTGTCCAATCCTTTCGAGCAGTTTCGATGGCCTTCTAACAAACTTGTAGATCTTCGGGCTAAATCCTGAGTCAACATGTGGATATCCGCCACTGCATCCGCCATTGTCTCTGCCACTGTGTATACGCCACACCCCACCCGACAAATTCTTCCGACCGATGAGAACGCTTTGAGCGGACAAACCACGTGTATAACTATTAGATTATGATCAGAGTTAAGGATAAATACTTAATTGGGAGTGGAAGTTTGAGAATATTTGATGGGGTATGCCAAGCTTGAAGATGTGGGTTGTCAACCAATGAAAAATCTTATTGCAGTTACGAACTGTAGGTTAACTGATGTGATTGTTTCGAGCAGACAATCCAAGTGTATAACTATTAAATAACAGAGCCCTCCTCCCCCTCGCTTTACTCATCATCCCACCCCCTTCCATCTGTGATATGTTGATCCTCATCCTTCCAATCACTAAGGCAATTTGAATCCACTTTCTTTGAATCTACACCCTGCTTTTCCGTATGTTTGGACCCTTTGAGTCCCTTTCCTGCTGGTGCTGCTTTAGCTGCACCCTTATCCGGGCGTTTTTTGATTTTGGCCACTTTCTTGATCAATTCTTTCTCTTTCTCTGAGGTGCACCACATCCTCAGTGGTATACACACGAGCTTTACCAAGGTGGCATCGATTTTTTGCTGCAACTGCAGTGGTTACTATCCTTGGCCCCAAAACGAAGAAATCTTACCATTTCTACCCCCAACTCTTTGTCTGCAAGTACACCCTGGGCAGACCTTCCCAGCTGACCTATGAGAAACCTGAGCTTTAGAGAGGAAGGTGTTTGATGAGTGACAAGGTGTAATGCACTGCACACTAGTCTCCTAACGGCTCTGGGCTTTCGGAGAGTTTTTGTTTGAGCAGCAGAGGGAGAGCCTGGCGGCATATCTGGCTGAGTGATATTCCGCTATTGGCGCTCAATAACTTTGCGTGAGTTTAAAGGCCAGATCCCAGTAGCTTCAAATGCACTCAGGATGTTCTTGTGTATGTATGCTGCAGCCCTAGCATGTGTGACAAGTCTATTGAAAAAGTTTTTGACAGAATAAATTGAATGCAGATGGATGTGACTTCACCGCTAAGATACGCATGTTTGGCTTCCCGGATGTCATTTTCTCTATCAGCAGCCGGTTCTCTTGGCTTCACTCTGCCCTTGGTTGCAGTGATCAACTGGGAAGGTGAAAATTAAGTTCAGGAGCGGGGTAAATATGAACCCCTGCTCATGCAGCCAAGGGCGCTTGTGGGCTAAATTGCGTGATCGGTTGCTAGGCCGTGGGCGGTTAGACCGAGAAATACGTTAGCGCTGGGAAAATGTATATAAAGAGGTTTATATTCCATGCACTAGGAAATACTCCAGACTGGTTTTTCTTGAGAGTTCGATGGTAGAAACAGGGGGTTCATTTCCCCTCTGCTGGTTGCCGAGCAGTGCGATCGTACTCATAGAAATTCACTCGATTATCCATAGATATCTGTAGTCCGGCTAGATAATATAGATAGATATCTACCAGTTGACAGATCGGCTAGATAACCATATATGAGGCCGCCCTTGGCACAGATCGGCCCGGTCGAGGCCCATATCTGACCGATCTGACCGCTTCGGTTCACTGCTTAGGGGCAGAAGTTGTGTTTGAACGATTGAAGCCAAGTTCAGATGGAAAGGAAAGAGGCTTTCCGAGATGGTAGACTGGAGGGGTAACAGAATCGGCCTAGAACTGGCTATCATTCTTTTGAGAGTTAGCAAAATATTCCCTCATTAACTTCTCGTCATGCTTTTGACTGTAAGGATATCCTGGAGGTAGATCATCATCCTCTTGGAAGTTGGAATCAGTGTTCGCAACCGTCCCGTCCGTCCGGGATTAGTCAGGACGGGGACGGACGGCAAGAATCCGTCCGTCCGAGAGCTGGACGGAGACGGCGCCGTGTTTTTGAGGCTGGACGGAGACGGACGGAAAGGATGGCCGTCGACGGAGAATTCTTAGCGCACATAACAAAAATTATAAGAAAATCATTTCAATTACTATTCTGACTGTGATGCAAGATCTGTGAGCATCTGCTCCATCCATACTATTTCTAACTCTGTTTCTCCAAAGATTACGCCCTCTGCACCCAGGATTTCATACATTCCGAAGCCTGTATAACATTATCGGGCTTGATTGGGTTTAGTCTAAAGAATACAGTAACTGCCCGATGACGGTTGATGACGGCCGACATTCCGTCCGTCTTGAGGAAGGACGGAGACGGACGTCCTTGGCGCCGTCCGTCCGTCCTGGAGAAATCTCGGACGGACGGGACGGTTGAGAACACTGGTTGGAACTCTTCATCTAAGTGGGGAAAGATCATAATAAACAATTCCTTGGGCTCGACAATATCGCAGAAACGTGAAATCCTCTCCTCATCATCAACCAGAACCCCGCTATGACCAAGACCTAGCTGATACCAAAAGGGATCAAGTTCCCCGCCGAGTGCCTCCGATATATTTTCATACGGGCAATCTCTGGTGAAGTCCAAATATTACCCACTACCACGGATCTGAACCTTACGTTCAGCAGTCGAACCGAAGCCAACATCCTTCTCCGGCAGCTTGGTAACACTGGTGGGAATCCCAGTAGCCTCCTTTGAAACCTCAGTAGCAACCTCGAGAATTCCAGTAGTCTTTTCCGTTTCCTTGACATCATCTCCAGCCATAGCAGTAGCCTTCTCCGGTTCTTTGGTAGCAGCCTTAGGAATTTTAGGGTTCTTCTCCTACCTCTTCATAAGATTTTTTTCCAGGGCCTTCGCAGGGGTCTCTGCCGGAGTAATTGGCTCAGTGTTTCTCCGCTTGGGGGTATTGTCGTTCTCGGAGTAGCCTTACTCCAAGTAATATCAACTTGCTTTCTGATAACTACCAAGTTAGGTATCTTCTGAGGAACAGAAGTCAAAGGACGAAGGGGTATTTGGAGATAATGTAACAGAGGTTGAAGTAGGAATAGGAGTGGACGGAAATGTAGTAGAAAGGGAAGGGTTTCCAGGGGGAGCCTTGCTATTGTTGCCAGTTGCTTCCTGTCGGAATTTACGCGGTCGGCCTCTCGCCGATTTGATCCCCAAAGCTTTTTTTTCTTCCAGTACCGCCTTCCGTAGGGTCCTCCACTTGTTTTGACATAGCGATTTCTATCGGCTCTTGCACTCCGAGAACGGTTGCTTGACTGACCACTTCTCCGTTTTCGTTTGGTGCACGGTGGAGCTGGTAGCCCTAAAGGCATCCCTGGTCTTCCGATCCTCCCCCTTATAAGATGCGAGGCTAAATTATTTCTAAAGGGGAGCTAGCAAAAGTTCCCAGCAGTCAGCAACCATTCAAAACGTCAGGATACCATTCTTTTTAGCTACATTTAATGTCGACCTCCTCCTCTTAAACGTCGTCATCCTCTTCATCACCGTCATCATCTCTAGTCTCTTCGGGGGCAGACTTATCGTCAGAGAGATGGCCTGCAACACTGCCGGAGGAGGCGGACGAGGCACCACTTGGGGAGATGGATATGGCGGGAGTTACGGGAGTCGTGGTGAGTCGGGGAACGATGCCGATGCGAGGTGTAGGGGCAGGTGATGCGAGGTGTAGGGGCGGTAGATCTGCTATGACCTCTTCTGAGCTGCCACGAAGGTATGGAAAAGGCGGAGGGTCTCGGGGTCGCTCATATATCGAGTTCGTCGGCCATCGTAGCGGTGGGGGGTTTCGAGTTGGCGGTTGGATCGTAGGCGGATAGGTGAAGAAGGAGAAGTAGGAGATTAATGGTTTCGAGCAGTAAAGGATTTGTTTGTATACAGCAGTTTCCAGGCTCGGGCCTTGCGCCAAGTCTCGGATACAGCCGACTTGGCACCCTGCACCTTGAAGTCCCGACTGTTTTGTTTTATTCATAAGTACTTTATGATTCGGCGCACAGGGAATACCGTCTGTTGCATATATGCATCATGTCGTGTATGAGATCTTGTATGATCACAACTTGTATGAGAACATGAAACGTGTATGAGAATACGAGAATATGTAATGGTGCATAATCACGAGGGTTCTAGACTGTATGACAGGCTCTATATAAATCATAGATTTGGCATAGATTTAGATATCACAATCAAGCATCTATTCATCATCAAAGTAACACCGTCCAAATGGTCCCAGCTCCCATTCTACATAACTCCCGAATCCTGAACCCACGAAAGATGTGGATTTACCTGCGCTAAGCCATTCTGAGTCCGTTTTATGGGTGTGTCCATGGACGCACTCCATTTCAGCAGCGAAACCTTGTAGTCGCGACTTTGCAAATTGGATCAATCACACAATATGCCCACGCAGAGAAACAACGACATTCGATGTCAGCAAAGTGAATGGATACCATGCTACTGTGACCTACACGATGAGTTCGAACACTGGGAGCTAAAAGATTCTTGGTATCGACACCTGCGACGTCAAGCTCAAAAGATGCCGCCCGTAATGTCTCAATTATACCCAACATCGAAAGCGATGATATCAACATATCTATCAGTAGCAGTGACGAGATATTACATAGCAATCACAGTAACCTTGAAGCAACAGAAATTCAGTTAGACATATCTTCTCCAGAACCCACAGCTGAACCAATTGAATTCGATGGTCTCCCTGTCAATCGCGAGTCAAACTCCGACTTTACAAATCGCGACAACAACGACAGCAGCACTTCCGAAGACAAAGATACCGAAGATTCAGACTCTACAGATCCTAACCAAGGCTGAACCATTTCACCGGAAGTCTCATCTTCACAGCGGCGGAGGAGGTGCTCCCATGTCTTGGCCATCACCTCACACCACCAGTACTTGCTATCTTCACGGTATCCGAAGCGTTTTACATAAGATCCAGTGGATGCATGCCCGCACTTTAGTCGATAGAGCCTGGCGGCAAATAACTTCACACTAGTCTTTGGGACAGGTCTCTTGCTTCCGGCCTTGCCCTTTAATCAGTAGCCGAATTGCTTACTACACCTGTCGCCATCCCACTGTGCCTTCGCCGCTGTCCTACCCTCGGAGATCCATCTAGCTCTATTTGCAGCCGAGGTGTATAGTCGCTCATGTACAGTGTATCCTCGGCCTTCTCATGCTTGGTTCACTTGGCGGTCGGCCCCTTCGTTCCCAGCGATGCCTGAGTGTCCTGGGACTTAGTGGATCTCGACCTCGATGCCGTGGTCGCGAATACATTTCAAGTACTTCCATTGTGTGAAAAGTATTTGATTGGTTGCGACGAACCAACATTCAAATAAGCATTGAGGCTCTTCCGAATTGCGTCAAATTTAAGTTTGACAACCTGAAACATCAAATGCTTCTATCTACTTGAAACCTATCCTATAGAGCCACACCGAGTGCTAGACAATCCAATAAATACTAAGTTCTCCACTCGTACATAATTAATTGCAATTTGTTCCACTTTTGACTTAGAGAAGTTATCAAGATACATATCTTAATGTATCACTGGGGGGGTTGGCCCCGTGGCGCAGTGGTATCGCTCTTGAAAATATAGACGGGGTATATGGTCACAATGCTATGGGTTCGAATCCCAGTGCCAGTCCCCCGATGTGAAGGGGATGAAGGGTAACGGGTGGGGAACTCTGCCATCTAGCCGGCTCGCCCGGAGGCGGAGGGGATATGGGCCCTGTCATACTCTACTTAGAGTGCATACAGTATGAATAAAACAAGAAAAAAAGTATCACTGGGAGTTCCGATGTCTGTTTTATGTATCGTGAGATGCATATCGCGATGTATCGCTGGAGAAATGTATCTTGTTTATGTATCATCGATACATATCATGATGTATTACTGCAACAATAGGAATTCTAAATGTATCGTGAAACTACCACTCTGTGAATTGACCAGTGTTCTAGTCAGTTCACGGAGAATTTCAGTCCGCAGAGTGACTAGTCAGTTCACGGAGTCCCACCTTCCGTGAATGAACCGGTCAGTTCACGGATCCATGAACTGACCAGTGCTAATTATGCTCAACCAAAATTAACAGTTACTCCGATCGCAGAGTTATGTATACATGAAACATTTACAATTCATCGCTCTTTTAACTTCTGGTCTCCAATTTACTATATCTCTAATATTGATAGAATGGTTGTGGAAAAACATCGATTTTTGGCAGTTTTTAGATGTGTTTTTAAGACTGCTTTATCAATTTTCAAGATATCACAAATCAAAGACCGAGGATTGAAAGAGCGATGTATTTTGCATATTACATATATACATCTCTTTGTGATTGGACAAATATTCGCAGACTTAATTAGACCGAGCTTTTGTCATTTTTGTCAGTGTAGCCATGGCTCCATGAAGTGACTGGTCAGTTCACGGAATTGTGGTAGACTCCGTGAAGTGACTGGTCAGTTCATGGAGCCCAGTTATTCTACGGGTTGACCGGTTACTCCGCGGACTGACATCCTCCGTGAACTGACTAGAACAACCAGTCACTTCGCAGAGCACATGGCTGCACCGTTAAAAATGACAAAACGTCGGTCTATTAAATCTACGAGTATTTATCCAATCACAATGTAATGTATACATGAAAAATGCACAATTCATTGCTCTTTCAGTTCCCAGTCATCGATTTATGATATCTTTAAAATATGGTTCAGCTTGACTGAGGGCTAGTGGACGCGATTGGGTGGGCAGGAGCCGACGAGAACGATCGACAGGAAGCCCAGACCCGACGGACGGCCAGCGGAGGCGAGGGGAGGAAGGTCGGGACCGACTGATGGCTAGCGGAGGCGACGGCGGCCAACTTTGAGTTTGTCGAGTTAGAGTTTGAGTTAAGAGGTCGAGATTAGTTAAAGTTCGAGCCAGAACCCAAGTTCGAGTCTGGGCCAGGCTTGAGTAGGGAACCAGGGAGCTCGAACTGGAGCAGGGGGAAGTCTGGAGCTAAGGAAAAAGAGTATATAGAGAGGGAGCGGAGTAGCAATGGGCAGGCATGCAGCGGCCTCAGCATCAACCCACCCACCCGCTCCACTGTTTTTGTTAATTCTGGTCCCGACTCTATACCCAGTGAAAGGCTTTCGGCCCGGAATGGGAGAGTCCAGGAAGAGCGGCGGCCGCATCGGCGGCCTCCACTCCCCCGAAGCGGCAACCTTGTTGACACTTAGTTTACTGCTTCGTCGTTAAGTTTGTGTTGTTTCTTTTCGCCGCGCTTTGTTTTGGTTCGAGAAGTTTTTGCAAAGAGCTCTGTACATTTGGAAATATATTCGGAGGGAAGAGCGAGCCCAGTTGTTAAACAGTTTAAAATGAAAACATCATGCCTTCTGAGATATTTCTGGAGATATTTATTTCGAACCGAAAGCTTGCAAAGCAGAAACACTCGTTGACTCATGCAGGGGGAAAAATGGCAGCAGCGTTGTTGATGGATGTTAAAGGGGCCTTCCCGAATGTGGCAAAGGGGAACCTCATCCAAAGAATGGAAGACATGGGCTTTGAGGCAGATGTGTGCAGGTGGACAGAAAGCTTCATGACAGACAGAAAAGCCACAATAAAGATGGACGGAAGAGAAGGAGAAGTGATGAGTGTGGAGACGGGAGTTCCACAGGGGTCACCAGTGTCACCAATCCTTTTCGACATATACATATCGGACCTGTTCTTTCAAGCGGACAAGAGCAATTCGAATACGGCAGCGTTATCGTTCGTAGACGACGTCGCGTGGGTGGTGGAAGGAGAAGATATCACTCAGTGCGTACAACAAATGCGATGATGCGCAAGATGTTGGAACATGTCAATCCACACTCATTAAGGGCCGGTGGCGCAATGGTAGCGCATCCTTCTAGTATAGGAAAGGTTCTAGGTTCGACTCCTAGCCAGTCCATTCTTTTCTTGGTTTCAACACAAGAGTGGCTAGAGAATGGGCGGAGGTGAACACCGTCGAATTCGACATAGCCAAAACGGGAGCAGTACTGTTCTCAAGAAAACGAAATCATCAGGGCGAGGCGGTGAGGATGAGAGTAAGGATCGACGAGAATACAAAAATCAAGTTTAATGTCAAAGCAACGAGGTGGCTGGGGGTATGGCTAGACAGAAAGCTCAGTTTTTCGACAGCATCACGATGTCATCATGGCTAAAGCACGAAAAGCACAAAGCAGAGTCCGGTCCATTACAGGAAAACTAGGACTAAAGCCAGACAACGGACGAAAAGTTCAAATTACAGCAGTTCAGCCGGTGGCCCTGTATGGGGTGGAATGGACAAGTAGAGCGCGAGCAGGAAATCCAAAGACTGGTCAATGAATCGGCAAGAAGGATAACCGGAATGTTCAAGTCATCACCCATGGTACCACTCGTCAAATAGGCGGGTTTACGACCAGCAATATTGCTCCTTAACAACAGGGTCAGGTGGTTTGCAAAATGATTAATCGAAACGCCTGACGGAAAAGGGGGAGGGGAGGAGATTGTAGGAAACGGTCAACTGGCAGTAACATTGCGAAAGTCAATCGGTATAGAAGAGGGGAACAGAACACCCTACCAGAATTCGAACTCCAGGCAGACACAAAGGTTTTTATCCAAGGAAGAAGGAAGCACTCAAGCAGGCGGAGATGAGACAAGAAGGGCTTGTCCTTTGGACTGATAGATCAAGACAAGAAAACGAACAAGTGGGTAGCGCAGTGGTGTAGAAGGGAGGCTAAGTGTGGAAAGAAGAAAAGAGCTACCTGGGAAAAAAGAAAGAAGTGTTTGACACCGAAGTTTACACCATTTTGAGGGCTGTACGAAAAGCGGTAGAAATCAACGAAAGAGGAGAGGCCACGAAGGTCACCATATTCTCGGACTCAACAGCAGCCATTCAAAGAACCCAGCATACATGACCTGGGCCTGGACAGGCAATGGCAATTGACTGCGTCAATTTCAACAAGTTAGCGGGAGTGGGAATTCAGGTGGAATATTGGTGGGTCCCGTCTCACGAAGGAGTTGAAGGCAATGAAAAAGCGGACGAAGCAGCCAAGGCAGCAGCAGTGAATGAAGATGGGGAAGCGCTGGGGCTGAGAGAGAAGTATCAAGGATGGTCCATTGCCAGGGTGCAAAGAAAAGTCACGGAGGCAAAGTGGACGGACACGGAAACATGGCAGAAAGCCAAGTTCAACAGCAAGAAGACAGTTTACAGAATGAATAGAAAGAGGAGGATGCATGAGCTGTTGGGCAAGGCCAAGAAGAGAATTGCGGGAAGATACCTCCAGTTGAAAGTGGGGCTGCCCTAACGAGGTTTTTTCTGGAACGCATTAAAAAGAAAGAAAGTCAGGAGTGCTGGTCGTGAGGGCACAAATGAAAAACCAGAGACCACTTGTTTAAGAGGTGCAAGAAATGAAAGCGACAACAGGATATCTTGTGCAAGGAGTTGAGAGTTAAGTGCAAGTGGAAAGAGAGAACAAGGATCCCGATGTCGCAGATGTTTGATACAGACAGTGTTCAAAACGGGCCGGGCCGGGCCGGGCCTGACATCTTGAGGCCCGGCCCGAAGGCTTTATATAAAGCCCGGCCGGCCGCCCTTAGCGCGGGCTTTTCGGGCTTAAGCCTGGCCGGCCTGTAGGCCTAGCGGGCCGAGTGCTCATTTGTGATTCACATCCACGGGTGGCATCTACAGATTGAAAATTTCATAGAGCCATGATATCATTACTGGCTATGCTATACATTGGAGGACCAGATACACACTAAAGAAGAATACTTTGCCCTGATGGATTGTCCGGTAAAGCCCTGGTTCTTAAGAAATGAGCTGTGGGGTAGTGGGGTCCATAAAATGCCCAGAAGAAAACAAAGCAAGTACACCTCTCAATCCTGACCTCCTAGCCTTATGTCAAACCACACCAGGCTGTTGTTTCAATGCCCAAAGCGTCTCCTCCAACTTCCTGACCTCACTTGACTCCATAATGCCCGCTTTCTCCCAAGATTTCATACATTCAACGCACAAATTATGTCATCTCCCAAGCGATTAGAAAGCCCATACGGCCCGCGGGCTTTGGCAAAGCCCGAGGGCTTTTAATTTAAAAGCCCGGCCTTCGTGGGCTTTGAGATTACCGGCCCGGCCCGGCCGCCCCAAAGCCCGCCTGAAAGCCCGAGGGCCGGCCCGGCCCGTTTAGAACACTGGATACAGACGAGGCCGTTAAGGCAGTGCTGAAGTTTCTTTCAGAAACAGATGTTGGAAGAGTTTCGGAGGTCAACGGGGGGCACGAGGAAGAAGGGTAGAGGAGGGTGCAGCTAATGTAGTCAAGATCCTTTTTTTTTGTTCGGAGGAAATGGGGAGAAAGAGATGGGGAACGCACGAATTGGATCCAAAGAGAACTGATAGGACACCCGAAGTTCACACTGGAGATGTGCCGGGGAAAAGGCGGTAGGTAGTTAGTTGCCATGGCCGCAAGCGGCCGAATGCAATATGATTTAAACAAAACAAAACTCGTTGACTCATGGCATTAACCTAACCCGGCTAGCATGCCCAGATAGACTCTAAGGTCAACAGATCGACCCCACTTTCCACCATCGACACAGTTCATTCCTTCGGAGTCTCTCCACCTATCCCCGCAGTTCCGTCAAACACTATATTATTACCTCCTAACACCAAATCGATATGCTCTACTTCGCCTTCGCGACTCTTGGATTGCTAATTCTCGCGGGTTGTGTTGAGGCCGCAGCAGCAGCACCTCCTCCCGATGTTCTTGACAATCTACGCTAGTGAGTACTATCTAATCTATTTCGGTTGGGTCGACCACCTGACAGTGTGTAGTTGTACTATCCATCGCCAGACAGAGGTGGAAGCTCGTGAGCGTGCCCAGCGACCCTTCGATACCCGCATTGCAATTCTCAACGCTGCAATCAGCGACTTAACCGCCACCCTCAACCAAAATGGCGCAGCTCCGCTCTCGTGCACGTTCCACATACCATACCCAGATATCACCGATGTGATTTTCGGCGCGTTGGACTCCCAAAACACGCTAGATTGGTGCTCCGAATACCTATCCAATGTCACTAATAGTGCGGGTTAGTTACATTCCCAGGTTGGCGAAGAGTGAAGGGTATTGTGGGAGATACGGGCAAGATCTTGTGCTCGTTCAACTATTTTTTACAAGCCAGGATGCTATCACTCCTTTTTTTTCGTCACTAATTCGTGTTGAAGTTGAATTCCCTCGAAAAGGGGCCATAATCTCCAATTTTGTTGCTGGATGCAGTCCACGAGCCTCATTTATTGAAGGGATGTTGCTCCCATCCATCACTTTTGGCGCTGGTAGTACCCTCGCAGCGGGTGGTAATTTCGAGATCCGTGGTCCCAGTGTCAACAAAACAACGAATATTTTCTTTGCCAATGGCACACAAACAAATATTGCTGCAGTACAAAAAGGCTCGGTCAATATCCCAAACATTTCTGGCGAGGTTGGTGTAATCGGCCTGGTAAGTGAACCTTGTTATGTTACTGTAATACAGTCTAGGGGATTCTGATGAAATCAAGAGCTCGAGTATCTTCGAAGATGCAGCAATAACATCGTTAATGTCAGTCGTTCGCATTAAGAAAATCGAGGACAATCCAACTATCAACACACCATGGCGAGCTATTCACGTTGCAGCGTGGGCCATCTTTCTCGGAACAACTGTGATATACATGGTCATCCTTGGCGCGTTACACTGTTGTGACTGGCTAGAGGAGCGATCGCGGGCCCGAGTGAAGGCCATTATAGCAACTATTTTTGTAGTTTCCACCATAACCATTTTTATCCTCTGCTTACTTGGCACTTGGCCGGCAACTTTAACACAAAACAAAGAAGACGCCTGGCATTTTTTTGGGTCATTCGCCATCTACATTATCAATGGAATTTGGGCTTTTCCAGCCATTCTCCGCTACCGGATTGGAGGACGGAAGCTCACTAATCGCTGGCGGCAACGCAGAGGGCGTCATGTCCTCCGCCAGGTCCAAATCGAACTCCAACACCAAGTCGCACCCGCACCAGCACCTGCGGCTATTCCCCCAGCGGTTCTGGATCCCCCCCACCACCTAGTAACGACCCGGAGCCAATGATTAATGCGTATGTCCAAGCCATCAGAAGTAGCGAGGTTCTGCAGGTCGGCAATGTAGCCGGCTCGCTGAACCCTAACCCACCCGGTGATGTGGCGACGGTGCCTTTCCTGATTTCAGCAGCCCAACATGCAGTATTTCTCGCAGAAGGCAGCGAAGCAGATGGACCGCAAGGTCGAGGGCTGGGAAGCACAGAAGGTCTTGACCTCCAGGACCAGGAGCGCCTAAAGGATTCGACCTATACCGAGACTGCGCTTTTACAAACGGGGATGTACGGGATTTTTGCAATTGTTACTGTCGTTGATGTGATGAGACTACTTTAGTGAGTTTTGCCATCATTGCCCCGATGCATTTTATATTATACCTTTGAAGAGGACACAGGTGTTATGTTGTGTCGTGCGGTGTGGTGGTAGTGAGAGTGTAGATTGTATCGTGTTTTTGTTAGCGGCGCAGGTTAGTTTACTAGGATTGCGGTTATGTTTTACTAAACGGAGAGATGACATTATACCATGGTTTGTTTCAATAGACAGTTTGCGATTTCTATCTGGATAGTGAAAATCTACAATATTTCCCTATATAAATTTAAACCGTTATATCTTGAACTCTAATCTTCCTTTGACCCCGCTTTCCACTTGGGCTACAGGCCGCAGCTGCTGCAACCCATTGAGATCTCCTATACACGAACTTCACACAGCGTTCCTAAGCGGCCCGGCCTCCATTCTGAAAGCCTGCGCTAACGGCGGCCCGGCCCGGCCTGAACCAAAAGCCGGCCGGCCTGCACGTGATTTAATGAGCCTGGGCCGGCCTGCAGATATATGAAAAGCCTGCATGGGCCTGCATAAGCCTGCATAAGCCTGCAATATTGGATATGCCTGCAGAAGCCTGCAAAATCCTGTGAAAGCCTGCAGAAGCCTGCAAAAGCCTGCGAAAGCCTGCAGAAGCCTGCAAAAGCCTGAGGAAATGCAATGAATGTGGGCAAAGCCTACAGGCTTCGGGCGGCTTTCGTTTTGTATATAAGAGCAGCTTATTCTCCGTTTTCTACAGTAGTAAGTCAGTCAGTTAGTTCAGTCCAGTCAGTCCCTGCCCTAGGTCCATCTACAAGCAACAATCAAATTATGCTTTTTGTTCTAGTCAGTTCGTGGAGGATGTTGCTCCGTGGAGTGACCGGTCAACCCATGGAGTAACTGGGCTCCATGAACTGACCGGTCACTTCATGGAGTCTACCACAACTCGGTGAACTGACCAGTCACTTCATGGAACCATGGCTGGACAGACAAAAATGACAAAATGTTGGTCTAATTAAGTCTGTGAATATTTGTCCAATCACAAAGAGATATATATATGTAACATGCAAATTACATTGCTCATTCAATTCCCGGTCTTTGAGTTACAATATCTTTAAAATTCATAGAGCGGCTTTAAAAACACACCTACAAACCGCCGAAAATTGATGTTTTTCCACCACCATTCTATCAATATTCGAGATTTGGCACATTGGGGACCAGGAGTTGAAAGAGCGATGAATTATAAATATTTCATATATACGCAACTTAGCAATTAGAGTAACTGTTGATCTTTGCAGCCAACCACATTCAGAGTACATGAAACTCAACAAAACAGTTCCTCTCATCATTTTGACATAGTGGTGTATCGCACTTGCTGCAGGCCCACTGCGTTTCGGGCAAAAAACGCGATTCTGATTTTGCATCTGTGCGGTGCTTCCACCTACACAGCCAGCAAACAAGCCATTTCTCTTGATGTACTGGAAGATGGCCACAATCACAGTGTCGCCCTACTGGCAGCGGGGTCTGCTGTGCCACATTGGTCCGGCTGACTTCGCGTTTTTGTGGTTGTTGAGTTTTTTTATGCCCCACAAGAATTAATCCCCAGGCGCACTGCAATCGGAATTCCTTGTGTGAGATACCAGCACCAGTGGTCTGTAGTATATCCCGGTAGATAAAGTACGCATTCGTGACCATCCTATCAAGGGCCCAAAAAAGAATAGGCCACCAGGTGCGAAAGGAGGTAAGTTGGGTGTCATAGTAGCTGCGCAGCTGGTTGGCAATATCAACCCCCCCCCATATGATGGTTGTAGTCATCGATACATTTTGGAATGGCCATTTCTTTCTGAGTTAAATAACCGAAGGCTTCTCTCGCCTTTCTTGCATTTGTGCTTTTCTTCCCAGGTCGCTTTCTCATGCGTTCAACTGTAGAGGCTAGTTGGTGAACTGTGCTCATAATCGGAGTTTGTCCGGACAGGGCGTGGTGACTGCAAAGTGGTTAAGCGTACTGCACCTAGCAGTTAATGTTACTATTCCTGTATAGATGGTAACATTTCCGCCAGCAAAGTTATGAAGTGGCCAAATTTATAGAGACTAAAACTAAACCCCCCATATTCCACCCAAGTGGCCTCACCAACAAAAAAGAAAATTGCATTTGCCGTGTTGATTATATATTCTTCTGCCATAGAAATCATCAACATTTGATACTGACAGGGGTTGTTGAATCCTTGTCACCCCATGAAAACTCACAGTGAACAAAATCACTTCCAACCTTCTTTAAAGTAAATGAGAATCAGGAAAAAGCTATGTATCCATGGGACTTATTACTTCTACAATTTCCACAAAGGAGGAAGTGCCGGTTTTGGCCTCAATTGATGTGTTAGGCGTGTATCTTGCCGCTATGTGCAGTCCGCATAACCGCTTTACAGTCACCACGCCCTGTCCGGAGAATCTCCGCTCATAATTGTAACAGGTGCATTATCAAACCACAGCAGTGCACCCACCGCTTGGTGAACAACAGAATCGCACAGTGACATAGATCGGGTAGTATGGTACTCGCGCTTGGTGATATCTTGCTTTGAAACTTTAAGTTGTGGGGGAAATCCAGCCGCGCTGGGCCGTGCGGTACCACAGCCATCTATTTGGAAATCATGACGCAACCTTCCTAGCAGTGGCAGAGTGGTGTAAAAGTTATCCAAATACATGATCCAGTACTTTGACCTCAGAAGCTGGCCAACAAAGTAATGTACTACCTCTCTGGTAGCAGTTAGTTCTTCGACGGAAGGTACAGGATCTGGCCCGGTTTGGTTTGAAGTTGGATGAAAGTCCCATACATATCCGTGCTCTGCAACCACATGAAACTTAAACCCTTGCTCTATCGGCTTGCTGGGCATCTTGTATGTATCAGGGCTATATCCAGTAGCTCGTATCATGGCTTCGTCAAAGGCTATATGGGTGGAAGGCATTCGGTAAGCCTTGGAGCTTTTCCGAAGCTGCTCCAGAATCAGATCAACTTTACTGTGCCATAACCTTCGTCCAGTTGGTAAAAGTGCTGGATTTTCTGGATGATTCACATGGAAATAGCGTTTAATTTGCTCAAACCGAGTTTGGCTCGTGTAGTCGGTGATTGGGTGGGTGGGGTTAAGACCATCATGCTTCCAGTAATCACGAACTGCAGGTGCACAATACACTCCCATATATATAGTAATACCCAACCAAACACCAAGCTCTGCTGGGGTGACCTCTTTCCACTTCCTCCCAACATCCTCTGCAGCATCTGTTGTTTTCTGTTGAGTATACGCATTGGTATTGATAGCCATCTCTTGCAGATGTGGTGTGGTCATAAACAACCTCAAAATGTCAACCGGCTCTACCCCATCAAGATTGTGCATATATGGTGGTAAGGTATTATAGGCATGGTGGGGTAGAGTAATAGGAGCCATAGGAATAAAGATGGCAGCTTCCGATAAGGTCTCAGGATGCTGGGTGTTCATTTGTGGGTGTTGAATAATTGCTTGATTCTCTATACAATCTATGCAGATATCTATGGTCTATATACGGCTTGACATAGAGTCTGAAACTCTCGTGTTTACACATCGTATGTAAGCCACGAACCTCATACAAGCCTGAACCTCATACAAGGTCGGAAACAGTAGACGAAACCCATATATGCAACAGTGGGTGTTAAATATAGAGATGACCGTAATCTCGTATTAATAGATTGGAGGATTACGATGAGAGATCAGGAGGAGCTGAATGGCATAGGGCATACAAACTGAAAATAGGTCATAAGCATAAGCCATAAGAATGTGTGCGCCACATGCATAGAAAGGAGTAGCTTCATGTACATGTATAAAGGCGTAGATAGATTACGCCTATGAATGAAGCAAGCAATTACAATCATCTACAATTCTAACAGTGGGTCCGTCGAGGCAGTCGAGTGATGTTCAGTGACTCGTTGTTTCTTCGCTTGGGGTGGGCTTTTGGTGGATTCTGAGGCAGAACTGTCAGGTGGTGTCGAAAGTTCATCATCTGAAAGTATAGTTGCGTAAGATATATTGGAGGGTCGCAGCCGCAGTTGTCTGTCAGACATGATTCTGGTTCTGGTGATTTCTGAATATGAATTCAACTTCTACATTCAAGTGGCATATTTAACCACATCCTCACATTTTCACGGTCTGTAAGTTGGCCTGATCATAGTTCACACTCAGGAGATCAGTTCCCACTCAATTTTGAAGGACCAAAAATACGTCATTCTTATTCTATGGTGTGGGGAGTCGGTTACCATAGCCCAAAATGCACTCGAACTTAATATCTACGATCCGGGGGATAGTGTACCCTCTTGAGCCCTTTTCTCCAAAGCCATTCATGTTCTGTCCTCTTTATCCTCAAACTTTGAAGCTGTCACCTTGACTCGCGGCATGGTTGTTGTGGGGTGCGCTGGCGATCAAAGATGGAGTGGTGCGGGGTAAATAAAGCGGGGTTCGGGAGTTCCCGGGCTGGCACTTGGATGTTGTCCGGATTCATGTTTATCCGACTTCCGTGTCTCAGACGTTACCGGATGCCCTACGGTCAGATCTATTTATGCAACAGCGGCCCCGAACAGTTCCGGACCTCAAGGCGCAGGCTCCGATCACCTCCGGGCCGAACATTTCCGGACCGATCACCTCCGGTCCATGATATTCGGCATCTGGTGGATGCCTTTTCACTTCTCTATATAAGTAGATCGTTTTCTCTCTCTCTCTTAGTCGATAGACAATCAATTTGCTCTTTACATTGCTCTCAACACTCGGACTCATACATATATGGATTCTCCTCTTTTTCCTTTTCTTCTCATAGATAATCGAATCATCTCTCTCTCCCCCATAAAGTAACAAACTCCAACATTAACTTCTCCACGGAGGTCAGAGTTTTCAGCCGAGATTCAAATTTCACCATTTCCATTATGTATATAAAGCATAGGTTTCTCCCGTAGCTAGATAAATAGATCAGAGCTTCGCACGAGTTTCTCCTCCTACCTGAATATCATCTCAACATGTACTATCGAGCAGTTATGTCAATACAAACGTCATCAAAGGGAGACGTAGTACGTTATATTATAGCATCACTCGCTATTCCAAGACCTTTCCTGTTGCATAAATAGATCTGACCGATGATGGAGCTGACCAGCTGACTGTAGGGCATCCGGTAAGTCATAAAGCATACTACTCTCCTGTATATAGTTATCTTGAGTTATCCTCCTTCTCTCTCTCTTTACACTTAGTATCTTAATCTATACTCACGGTTCTCCCCTCAATATTTCAACATTTCCCAAAATCTTGCTTTCCACCAAAGACATATAATCATTCCACACTCCCGCCTCCAAACTAACGCTAGCAAATTCCGCCACTAAACCCTCATTTCCTAATCCCCACTCCGGATTCTTACCCCAAGTTTTCCTACACTCCCATCCTCAAATACCCACTCCCGATCTCCACCACGTTTCGTGCATTAATCGGCCTAGGAGAAAATCCGTCAGTATTGGTCATACACGAGGGAATCAGAAAATGAAACTCACTAAATTCCCATATGGATATATGCAGCCCAAATAATAGGGTCGCCTATTTCGTTTTCCTCGCTTTCTGTGGAAATCAAGCGTGCATCCCGTACTTCCCTAGTCGTGCTAGTACGACCACGGCCACCGCGGAGGTTCAATATAGCATTGTGTAGACCAAGTGAAACTGATTCGTCGCTCATGGCGGCGTTTATCATCGTACTATAAACATTTTTTGCAGCGTCAACACAGTGCTTGTCCGATACCTCCCATAATGACCCGATGACATGCCGAAACCCTGCAAGTTGACATGCACCCATCAAATGGATGCCCTCATCAAGCAATTCAAGGTCCTTATTGTCACCTGTCGAACAAGCAGAGAGATATGCAAGAAGAGGAGGGTTCTGGTGAAACTTCAAAGCAACAAAATCTTTGACTGTCAACGGGTTTATCTGCCAGTCAGTCATAAGCAAGGTGCTCATTGAAGGATCAGAAGGATCAGATAGACCGTGCCCGGCGAAATGGAAAATCGAGAAGCTGTCCAACGCTGTCAAGACATCGTTTTTGAATGGCGCATCCAGTACCACTCTAGGGATTGAAGCAGGAAAGAGGCGCTCCAGCTCTATTATCTCCTTTCTTGCGAACGAAAGCGAGGTACACCCAGGCGTTGTGTCCATTGAAACAAGTACTGCTTTATGGCAAGCCTCACTCTGAGTCCTTTGTGCAACGTTCCGACGTGAATATAACAGTGCTTTGATCGATGGACTGTATGAAGAAACGACGCGATCAAGTACGGTCCGAGTGTCTGTTTCGCGATGATATCCAGCGGCGTGAATTGGCAAATTACAGAGCGGTCCAGTCGGAATCCAGCACACATGGGGCCATTCCTCAGTTGTCACTGGCTCGCAAAACCCTAATTGGTCCAGAACAGGGCCTGCCAGGGCATCCCAGAGCCATTGTAACAGCTCCAACATCTGATTCTTTGTCGGAATACGAGACTTCATAACCTTGGCTACCCTTTCAATGGTTGCTTTGTGTAGGCAAGGGAGTTCTAGTGTTGTAATGCTCTGGTGTTGAATGAGGAATGCATCGCAGCGATAGGGGGAAACATTGATAAGAACCACAGGATGCATGGGAGAAGCAGCAACCATCAGTTCACATGCAGTGGGAGGAAGCAGAAACCGCTCGAATTGTTGCAATTTTCGAATTCGATCAATTACTTTATCTAGTGCGAGGCTTGTCGAATGACGGGATGAACCTGGTGCTGTAGGCTGTGTAGAAATCAAGGACTCGCTGCCTGATGAATCCAGCGAATCTCGAAGCTGCTCAAATTCTTTCGCCACTTCTGGGTGCTGCTGTCTCAGCTCAGTAAGATCTGTTCTGGTTTCAAATTGGAGGTTCGCTATAACCCCCCGCCCTTGTTCCAAAAGTTGCACTGCATCAGCTGCGGGTTTTCCAGCATGAAGAGCTGCAGCAGCAGCACAAGAAGCCAGGCCAGCGCACTGCTTTATCATGTGTTGCTGATCCTTTTGGCCGAGCGAACGTGAGCTGACGCGAGGAAGAAGGTTGACCGCTGCTTTGGTGATTTCGCTTGAATCCACCCAATTTCGATCTTCTGCTAGCATAAATGACACAATGGACGCTGCATTGATGCGAACAGTTGGGGCGGCAGAATGAAGAGCGGTACACTCTCTGAAACATTGAATTGCACACTCACGATCGTGCGGGTGTTCCGTGTGCTTAAATCTCGCACTGATCATGATGCCCAGGTTGTACAACCGGCGGGCTCGATCGGGATGGTCCAGGGGAGCTGCAGCCACCGCCTCCTCGGTTCGCAAGATTGCCTGCTGCAGGTCGTCGAAGTCTCCAGTCCGCTCGAATCTCGAACTGAGCATGGTACCGAGGTTGTGGAAGATGGCAGCTCGATTGAGATGGTCCAGTGGAGTTGCGGCCACCGCCTCCTCGGTTCGCAAGATTGCCTGCTGCAGGTCGTCGAAGTCTCCAGTCCGCTCGGATCTCGCACGGAGCATGGTGCCAAGGTTGTTCAAGGTGACAGCTTGACTGAGATAGTCCAGTGGAGTTGCAGCCACCGCCTCCTCGGTTCGCAAGATTGCCTGCTGCAGGTCGTCGAGGTCTTCAGTCCGCTCGAATCTCGAACAGAGCATGGTGCCCAGGCTGTTCAACCGGCCAGCACGATTGGGATGGTCCAGGGGGGTTGCAGCCACCGCCTCCTCGGTTCGCAAGATTGCCTGCTGCAGGTCGTCGAAGTCTCCAGTCCGCTCGAATCTCGATCGGAGGATAACGCCCAGGTTGTTCAAGATTTTAGCTCGCTTGGGATTGTACAGGGGAGTTGCAGCCATCGCCTCCTCGGTTCGCAAGATTGCCTGCTGCAGGCTGTCGAAGTCTCCAGTCCGCTCGTATCTCGAACTGAGGATGACGCCCAGGTTGTTCAACCGGTCAGCTCGATCGGGATAGTCTAGGGGAGTTGCAGCGACCGCCTCCTCGGTTCGCAAGATTGCCTGCTGCAGGTCGTCGAAGTCTCCAGTCCGCTCGAATCTCAATCTGAGCATGTTGCCCAGGTTGTTCAACCGGTTAGCTCGATCTCTATGGTCCAGGGGAGTTGCAGCCACCGCCTCCTCGGTTCGCAAGATTGCCTGCTGCAGGTCTTCGAAGTTTCCAGTCCGCTCGAGTCTCAATCTGAGCATGTTGCCCAGGCTGTTCCAGGTGACAGCTCGATTAGCATGGTCCAGTGGAGTTGCAGCCACCGCCACCTCGGTTCTCAAGATTGCCTGCTGCAGGTCGTCGAAGTCTCCAGTCCGCTCGAATTTCAATCTGAACATGTTAGCCAGGTTGTTCAACCGGCCAGTTCGATCGGGATGGTCCAGGGGAGTTGCAGCCACCGCCTCCTCGGTTCGCAAGATTGCCTGCTGTAGGTCGTCAAAGTTTCCAGTCCGCTTGAATCTCGAACAGAGAATGACGCCCAGGTTGTTCAAGGTTTCAGCTCGATCGGGATGGTCCAGGGGAGCTGCAGCCACCGCCTCCTGAATTCGCAAGATTGCCTGCTGCAGGTCGTCGAAGTCTCCAGTCCGCTCGTATCTCGAACTGAGCATGGTACCGAGGTTGTTCAAGGTGGCAGCTCGATTGCGATGGTCCAGGGGAGTTGCAGCCACCGCCTCCTCGGTTCGCAAGATTGCCTGCTGCAGGTCGTCGAAGTCTCCAGTCCGCTCGAATCTCAATCTGAGCATGTTGCGCAGGCTGTCCAAGGTGACAGCTCGATTGGGATGGTCCAGTGGAGTTGCAGCCACCGCCTCCTCGGTTCGCAAGATTGCCTGCTGCAGGTCGTCGAAGTCTCCAGTCCGCTCGAATCTCGAACTGAGCATGGTACCGAGATTGTTCAAGGTGGCAGCTCGATTGCGATGGTCCAGGGGAGTTGCAGCCACCGCCTCCTCGGTTCGCAAGATTGCCTCCTGCAGGTCGTCGAAGTTTCCAGTCCGCTCGAATCTCAATCTGAGCATGTTGCCCAGGTTGTTCAACCGGCCAGCTCGATTGGGATGGTCTAGGGGAGTTGCAGCTACTACCTCCTCGGTTCGCAAGATTGCCTGCTGCAGGTCGTCGAAGTCTCCAGTCCGCTCAAATCTCGAACTGAGGCCGTTGCCCAGGCTATTCAACCGGCCAGCTCGATCGGGATGGTCCAGGGGAGTTGCAGCTACCGCCTCCTCAGTTCTCAAGATTGCCTGCTGTAGGTCGTCGAAGTTTCCAATCCGCTTAAATCTCAATCTGAGCATGATGCCCAGGTTGTTCAACCAGCCAGCTCGATCGGGATGGTCCAGGGGAGCTACAGCCACCGCCTCCTGAATTCGCAAAATTGCCTGCTGCAGGTTGTCGAGGTCTCCAGTCCGCTCGAATCTCGAACTGAGCATGGTGCCCAGGTTGATCAAGGTTTCAGCTCGATCGGGATGGTTTAGGGGTGTTGCAGCCGCCGCCTGATCGGTTCGCAAGATTGCCTGCTGCAGGTCGTTGAAATCTCCAGTCCGCTCGAATCTCGAACTGAGCATGGCGCCCAGGTTGTTCAAGGTGGCAGCTCGATTGGGATGGTCCAGGGGAGTTGCAACCACCGCCAGTTCGAGTAACGTGATGGCCTTCTGAAGATCCTCCAAGTTCCCAATGCCCTCATATCGAGTTAATAGCATTCTACCGACGTTGATGTAACAGTCTGCCGGAATAGTGTGACCTGGCGAAACTTTCGCTAATACGTTCTCAGCTAGACGGATTACATTATTGAGGCAACCAGGATCATCGATACCCTGAGAGGTGAGCTCGAAAATTGTAGTGGAAATTGAATCTTGCGAAGCCAGTGGAGAACCTTTATAGGCGTTTTTTAGCCGCTCCATTGTATCCTGGACACTGAGCACATGGGCAATGTTGACAGGGGTAGGTTGAATACTATCTAATATGACACTGATCTCGCTCAATTGCTTTTCAGCTTTTTGAAGGTCCTCCACATCTCCTGTCTGCTCATACCTAGAAACTAGGCAGGAAACAAGGTTATTTAGACAACCCATATTGTCTATATTTCGCGGAATTGCAACTACTCCCTGTTCGGCCCATGTGATCGCTGTTTGAAGATCATCTAGTTCCTTTGTCTGCTGATACCGTCGTTCAAATAGGACACTCAAATTTTTGAAAATGTCTGCTGACAGGCAAATATCTTCTGGAGCATCCGCGAGTACTTCTTGCGCAACATGGATTGCATTGTTTAGGTAGATGACATCGTCAGTCCGTTGAGAAACAAGGTCGGCAAGCATGGCAGAAATTGAACCCAGAGATGATGTTTCAAGAGGCACATCCTGGGATGTGTCCGGTGTTTCATCATTCATTGGCTCTTGGACTTCGCGACGGATCTGTGGATTTTCTTTGTGGCCATTCCTAACGACCAGGTAAGTATCAACTTTGGCGAGGCAACGTTCTCGGGCAACATCGTCCTGTGGGGTTGTATCCGAAGCTAGTTCGGTCCAAGTGATGGCTGCTTGAAGATCATCCAAGTCTTTTGTCAGTTGATATCTCATTTCGAATAGGGCGCCAAGATTCTCCCAATAGCTGGATGGTATGCAAGTGTCGGCAGGTGCATCCGCGAGAAGTTCTTCAGCGGTATGGATTGCTTCGTTGAGAGAGCTGATATTGCCAGTGGGTTGAGAAACAAGATGGGCAAGCGTGGTGGACATGCGGTCACAGTACGTATCACCGGATGCCGCCACAGCCAGATGCTGGCTGCCTACTTGATCGCCAGCAAATTCCATTTAAGGATCTCACATTATGTCAGTAAATCAACGTATATGATGCAAAGCGATCAGGGAATTACCGTTGCGAAAATAGTGTGCGTGAAGTGATTATCGATAAAATTAGCTTGTTTGGTATCGGCGATGGGTAGAGAAGTTGGTGATCTGTGTAGGCCCATGGTGGGTGATTGTCTGAACCTTTTTGTCTTCGGGCCTTGCACATCAGCAACTCAATACTGGATTGCATTAATTACCAATAGGAGCTTGCTACAACTTCAGTGACCTGACTCTGCATGTGTAGCATATCATCGGTTACTAAAGGAACCCAGACTTGGCCAATTAAATTTGTGCGACTCCACCTGCGAGAGAGAGGCTAGGCACGAGAAAACAAACGGGTGTGCAACGTACGCCTCACGCTAAACTATACGGAAACCAATAGCCAAATTCCCCAACCACACTGTGCTCATGCTGTATTCAATGATGACAATCCGCTTTGGATATAAATAGGGCAAGTACCCGAGCATTGGCCACCTGGCATCATTGAACGCTGCCCACGTTGTCAGTCTCTGAACTGGATATTTATTCAAACTGAGGCGAAGAGATGACACTGGGATTGCACATGCATGACAAGTCAGATCAAACGCCGTTGTGCGCACCTCTCGTCGAATGAGGCCATCCGAGAAAGCTTACAGCCTTGTGGTATCCAGCACCATGATTACTCAACCAAACACGCTGGGCTTTCTTATCAAAATGATCCACCGTCGGTGAGTAATTTCCCTGATTGGTGCACAAAAGGATCATGCGCCATCGAAACCGGCAATATTCTGAGGGGGTGACGACGCGCTGGGTCCTTCTAGGCAACGCTCGCAATTCGGCGAGCTTAACGTTAACTTTACTGGAAAATGGCAAGCATTTCTTGATTTAGTAGGTACTTATTAATGGTGTGTGGATACGTGGCAACAATACCAAGACGCAGCAGTGTTGATATGGTCACACTCTGCGCGATGGATACTGCCGTCAAAACCCCGTCGTTTGGTGCGCCCCAGAGAGATTCTGTCTTGGCACTAAATCCCGCGCTGTCTGAATGATAGCTCAGCGTCAGCCGACGGTTCAACCGTACCAGTACTTCCTTGTGAGAGGGATGTCGAAAAATTCGACTGTGACAACATCCCAGAATTGCATATTTCAACACAGCATAACATCACAGCAAGAAAAATACTGAATAATTAGATAGGTGAATTTTCTTGAGAACATAGTTATAAATTGTTCTAGTCAGTTCACGGAGAATGTCAGCCCGCGGAGTGACTGGTCAGTTCACGCAGTCCCACCATTCATGGATCAACCAGTCAGATCACAGATCCATGAACTGACTGGTACATATATGTGCCAATTACACTCAACCAAAAATAATTATTACTCTATACATCTTCATCGTTATCCCTACGAATTGCCAATATACCTCAACTTCGTCGTCCTGGCGCAACTATAATTATATTAGCAATGCTTGAGGTAAGGATGCAGGCATACCCAGTGTTCCCAGGGGATCAAATGCGGTTGGGGGAGCAGGCTACTGTTGACGTAGTGGAGAACTTTTGCGTAAGATCACTTACCATATCTACTAGATTTGTGTTTTCACTCGATCTTTTGTACACACGTGAATCTACACGAGTTTCTACCTGTATCCTAGTATGTGTCATCAGTTACGGACAAATATTCGGATGATCTTGGGGGTTGGGGCGGACTTGGAACGGCAACTTCCATAGAGACTACTGGCGAGCTGGCAACTTTATTTATTTCGACACCGACCATGGCGGCGCAAGAAGCGATAGGTGGTCCGGTCTGGGTTAGAGAACCTGCGGAAGCATGAGGCCAAGCATGACGGCTGGGGGATCAGATGCGGCTGCTGAGCGGACTACGAACGGGGTTAGAAAGTGGTGTTGGCGCAAGTTGACTGACGTCACTGCTCGGGGTTTTGCTAGGAGGCTCTCGACGTCATTCGGAGGAGTGGCCGGAGTCTTCTCGGGGATCGAGTCGAGAGCACCGGTCACCCACCCGGACTTGAGCACGACATCCGGCACCGGATGCTCGGCTCCGGATATGACTTAACTCCGGGCCGGCTCCGAGTATGGCGCGTTCCGGGCATGATGTACATTCTCTTATATAGAGTTCTCTCTCTCTCGTTGTACTTTAGACAATTCAGTCCATTCGTTCTTTCCCTCTGATTTGCTCTCAACAATTGGGGGAGTGTTTTTGAAACGCATAAAGAAAAACGAGAGCCGGAGTGCTGGTGGTGTGGGCACAAGAGGCAGACAAGGGACCACTTGTTTAAGTGGTGCAAGAAGTGGAAGCGACAGCAGGACGACCTTTGGAAGAATTTAAGGAAGAAGTGCAGGTGGAAGGAGGAAATGAAGGTTCCTATGTCGCAGGTGTTTGATACAGATGATGCCGTGAAGGCAGTGCTGAAGTTTCTTAAGGAAACGGATGTCGGAAGTGTTTCGGGGTTGAGGCAGAAGGGTATGAGGAGGGTGGAAGAATGTAGTTAAAAGATTTTCCTTTGTTTGGCGGAATTGGGGGAAAGGAGATAAAGGAAGACACGACTTGGATCCAAGAGGGCTGAGGGGACACCTGAAGCTCACACTGGAGATGTGCCGGGAAAAGGGGTAAGATTATGTCATGGCCGCAAGCGGCTGAATACATTATGATTCAAATGAAACAAACCTTACATTGACCCGCATGCGCCGGTGACAGCCATTCTACTCTTAGACACGTATGAGAAGTTCCATATGAACCTGGCAACCTACGCGATGAAGCAGATAAATTTACTTCAGTACCGCATGGGCGTTTCGTTCCGCCGTTCCATTTTCCTCTCATCCTTTCACTGCCCCTATCTTTCGCCTCCCTTGACATGGTGGTTGCTCCCACTATCCCCCCCCCCATCTGCTGCTACAAGAGCTGCCGCCATGTTCGCCACGGCCTCTTTGAGCACAACTCCCTATATCTCACCATAAGTCCTTCAGTTCCAAGTCCAGTAGCCGCTTATGCTGTGGCACCAACAGCATTCATAATGTGCCTGTCAACCGTCCCCACTCAGCCTTCAACTCAGGTACGGACTCCAGCCATAGCTCGCATAACACCCTACAATATCAGCAAGTTTAAATGGTGCAGCGATGATGACTGGTCTGCAGGTGCCGCCACCACCGATTGCAGTCACCAGACGTGGCAAAGCATAGTACAAAATGGAAGCCATTCTCGTCCAATCGAGGGTTTTTTTGTTTGAATCATAATGTATTCGGCCGCTTGCGGCCATGACATCTAACTATCTCTTTTCCACATGCACATACTCAGTGTGAGCCTTGGGTGTCCCCTTGGTTCTCTTGAGTCACAGTCATGCCATCCTTATCTCCTTTCCCAATCCGCCAAACAAAAAGAAAACACTTTCGTAACAAAGTTCCACCCTCCTCTGCCATTCTACACCGTCCCCTCCCTCTCCCCCGAACAATTTCCCACATCCGTTCCCTTAAGGAACTTCAGTACTGATTTCACAGCATCTTCGCTGTCGAATACCTGCGCCATTTCGACCTTGGCCCTGTCCTTCCACTTGCACTTCTTCCTGAATCTCCTCTCAAGTTCGTCCTGTTGCTTTCTCCATTTTGGGCACCGCTTGAACAAGTGTTCCCTTGTCTGCCTTTTGTGTCCGCACCACCAACACTCTGGGCTTTCATTTTTCTTGATGCGTTCCAAGTACACTCCAGTAAGGACATGCCCCACCTTCAGCTGAAAGTACCTTCCCGCAATCTTTTCATTGCCTCGCCCAACAGTACATGCATCCTCCTCTTATTATTCAACTTATATCCCTTCCTTTTACTGTTGAACTTAGCCTTCCACCACGCATCTGTTTCTTTCCATTTTGCCTCTGTGACTTTCCGTTGCACTCTGGCATGGCTGGTCGGTATATACGGGTTCATCGACAGTGCAATCAACGGGCGGTGAGCATTTGTAGGTTTTGTAGTGGTGGTAGTCGTGGAGTGGCTTGCGCCAGCTTTGAAGATTTCTCCAGTATGCTTTGCGGTGAAAGGAGTCAAGTCATTGGCTATAGAGCTGTGGCATGCCAGAGTAATCGTTGTGTAGCCTGTAAAATGAAACTGTATGATTCATAGTCGTAATAGATATGTGGTAGTAGTATAGAGAATATTAAGGTGTAAAATTGAGCGTGGTTCAGTCAGATTCTGTAAGATGTCAACAAGACCATGAATAGTGGCAATTACCATTGTATCATCTCTCTCAGTCTGATGGAGTTGGAGGTGTAAAATCTTTGAGAATATGTTTGACATCGGAATTGCTATCGTCGTTGGCGATACCATATATTTAATGATGATAGTAGTATTCGGGAGATTGGCTCTGTGAGCCCTGGTTGTTTTGCATTCCCTGTGGGAGCATCATGGTAGTAGTACTAGTGAGCCCAGTGGGTTGTAGATGTGGCAGTCTCATAGGTAGATATCATGCGATCGTAGTGATGGTGTTACTGATGATGTTGAGTTTGGTACGTGGTGTGGTTTAGGGTTGTTGAGGCACTTCAGATTGTAAGTAATGATCATCATATGAATTGAGTGAAGTAGAACTTAGATGGTAGCGAACGCCGGGCTCATAACCTGCTACTTTTGTGATGATTAATTGTATCTATCATAGAGTACTACAAGGCCATATATACAGTTTCCCATGTGTGTATCCATACCAGCTCTTCTATCAATATCCTGCTTGCCCTCGCGTGTCCCGGATGGCGTTTTCTTACAAGCTGGTATTCCTCGTTTCATCGCACCCGCTATTCCACCATGGGCTATCACCATTGAAATCTCCACGCACTACCATGTTGCCCTCGGCAATCATTTCGTCCCATCTTGCCTCCCTCGCTGGTCGGGTTGATGGCCTGTTGTTGTGTTCTTGAAGTGTCTGGTTATACACAGTAATAATTCTGATTTTGGCTACTCTCTTGTTGGTGATGTCAAAGACCTGTATATCTCCCATGCCTCCAAAATCCCCAACTTCGTTGACTGTGACCATTGTGTCCACTCTTACACCAGTCATGACACTCTCGCCTGTTACTAATCTGGGATCCGGATGACTCATTAGGTATTCCTCCTCTTTGCTTCGATATGGCTCCAGTATTACCACTGAATCTCCCCCTCTTTCCACTCTTTTTTCCAACGCCAAAATGGTACTATCCTTTCCCTTCCCACACTTTGCCTGTATATATTTCACCAATGCCCCTTGGGGATTGTCTCTTCTGACCCCTGCTGCATTGTTGGAACATATATCTCCTCTTTGCCTTGTTCTTTGTCAGCTTATTGCCTATGTCCCAGTGATCCCAACCGTCCCGTCCGACGGCCGGGGACGGCAGTGCCGTCCGAGATCTTTCCAGGACGGACGGGACGGCGCCAAGCCCGTCCGTCCCGTCCTAGCTTATGTATGACGGCTGGATGGCCGTTGTCTGCCGATGACGGTGTTTTCATCGTCCCCGGCCGACATCCACCGTCCCCGGCCGTCATTGGGCGGTTACAGAATATACAAAATATATTTAGAAGATTTACAATCATGATTGATAATCAAGTCCTGATTGCGCGCAGCAAGAGTTATTAATGGATGTTTCTATGGATAGTTCATATCTTGATTGCACTATAGTTCTCAAAGGCAAGTGGAGGTAAAAGTCATGTATATAAAGGCCGAACCTCGACCTCATTATCCATATTCCTCTTCATCTAACATCCATTCTTCGATACAGCAATCTAGATGGCCAGCCTACTTGATGCTCCCCCTTTGACCCCCATTTCATCGATGCTTGCTGGGTTGAGTTAATGAGCATTCCTGCCATGTCAGATAAACCAGAGCGTGTATTTAGTAGTGCAAAATTGCTCATCAGTGACCTAAGAAACCGCTTGGGAGATGATATTATACAGGCCTCCGAATGTCTGAAATCGTGGATACGGCAGGGCTTGGTCTTTGGAGCAACGGAATCGGACATGGTACGGATGGAGCAGATGCTACAGGATCTTGCTTCAAGGTCTGGATAATTGTAATGAGTTTAATATGATTATGTTTTATGTACACTGAGAAATTAACATCCATGGATGTCGGCGGATGACGGCCGGGGATGGCGAAAGCTCCGTTATCGGCCGTCCTAACCGTCCTAACCGTCCTGCTCCAAAAAGACGGCGCCGTTTCCGTCCTGCCCTGGGACGGACGGCGCTTCGCCGTCCCGTCCCCGTCCTAGGTCAGGACGGACGGACGGGACGGTTGAGAACGCTGCTATGTCTAGTCGTCTTCTCTGCTTCCTGTGTGGCCAGGGCTCCATCCTCCTGTTCCTTCGGTACTTCTTGGCTTTGGGCAATGTTTTTTCCTCCTCTAACCATCTCTCTCCAATTCATCCTCTCCTCCTTGGTCTTATTGTTTGCCTCCTGTTTGTTGGGGCACACATTGCTCTGCGCGATGTTGTTTTCTTTGCAGTTGGTGCATTGGTCATTGTTATGTGTGCGGTTTTTGCCCGTCTTGACCCTGCATCCCATGACATCACACTGGTAATCATCCATTTTTTGTGTTCTGGCGCAGAGCATGCAGTTCACGATTGCTAGTCTGCTGCACTTCCAAATGTGGGGTCCCAACACACTGCCACTTTGGCACAAAGTATCTGGTTCTGTGCGAATGTATCTCTCCACTTCATGCCCCACTGCTGCCGCCGTCAATCCTTTGTCTGAGCACTTCTGTGCCATCTTCCTCTTTTTGATCAAGTAGACCACTGATGTTGCCTGCTTCTCCCCACTCGTCCTCTTCTCTTGAACATGTACAGGTCTCCCTAACCAATTAATAGCCATCCTAATGACTACTCTTTTGTTCTCTGCCTGGATTTCTTGCCTGAGTTTCTCCAGGCCTCCCAACTTCATTGCTGCGTATTGGTCGAAACTGTTCCTGTTCTAGTCCATTCACGGAGGCGGTTCCTCCGCGGAGTACCTAGTCAGTTCACGGAGGCCCACCTTCCGTGAATGGACCGTTCGTTCGCGGAGTCATGATACCCCACCTCCGTGAACTGACTAGTTCATTCGCGGAGTCAATCAAAAATTATAAATACTCTGCTCTGCACGCATATATGCGTACGCATTAGCATGTACGTACACTCAGCTGGCTCTATCCAGCTGAATTCGATCGGCGTAGCTGCATACGTTCAGCGCAGCGCAACTGAGTACATGCAGCGCAGCGCAACTGAGTACATGCAGCGCAGCGCAACTGAGTACCTTCAGCACAGCGCAACTGAATACGTTCAGCACAGCGCAGCTGAGTACATTTCGCGCAGCACCCCTGAGTATGTTCAGCACAGCGCAACTGAGTACGTTCAGCACAGCGCAACTCAGTATGTTCAGCGCAGCACAACTGAGTACCTTCAGAGCAGCTGAGTACCATCATCATATTTGCGATAATGCAAATGACTAGTTCTGTTTGTATTAAAGTCATTAATTCTGCCTTTGAACAATTCAACATATCCGAATTCCTTATTAGCATCACATCTTCAACATTCACAACCAAATATCAATTACCACTATGTCCGCTTCATCTACATCCCACGAGGCCACTCCTTCATCAACCTCCCAAGAGCCCTTCAGCAGTGAAGCTCGAGATGCCTTTTTGCAGTATATTAATTCTCCTGATCACAAGAATCGATTCCGCTTGGATGGATTCAAGCAGCTCCAAATCAAAGTTAGTATAGCATATCTTGAACAAACTTTGTGTGAATGTATCTGTCTAACACCCGGTACAATCTAGCTCTACGTGGAGGATCCGAAGCACCCAGCTGAAACACTTGAGCAACAACGTGCTAGATATACGGCTGGTCAGGATTATCAAGTTATTGGAGGTCATCTGTACCGTCAACAGGATGGGAAATACAACCTCCCCTGCTACTGCCCTCGAGAACATGAAGTGTTTGACTTAATTGTGAAAGAACATGCCATTGAACTGATGCATGCAGGCCGGAACAAGACATTGGCTGAAGTCGATCGCAAGTACTATGGCATTACCAAGAAAGAAGTCGCATTCTTACTTGAACATTGTGCTACCTGTGCAAAGACACGATCTGCAAAGACCGCTGCGCCACTGGAAGCTATAATTGTGAAGGACCTCTGGGAACGACTTCAAATTGATCTTATTGACTTTCGGCACTTGGGTCAGAAATATAACTGGTGCTTGCATATACGAGATCACTTCAGCAAATTCTCAGCGGCTTATCCGATGGAAACGAAAGAGAGCGAGAGTGTTGCATTACACTTGGGAGGATTCATTGGAATTTTGGAATCCCTGGTATTCTTCAATGTGACAATGGAACGGAGTTCAAGGGAGCCTGCGATCAACTTGTAAAGCACCATGGTATACCTGTCGTACACAGCAAGCCACGAACGCCTCAGACAAATGGCCTCATTGAACAGGCCAATGGAGTATCAAAGTCTAAAATCCTAGCATGGATGACGGAAATGGTATCAACTGAATGGTGGCTGGCACTACCTGAGGCATTGCTCTCAATGAATCGACAAGTCCATTCGACAACTGGGAAGAGTCCATACGAAATTGTTTTCAAGCAACTTATGCCTGATCGTCCACGTATATCTACTTCTCAGCGATCAACTGCAGCGGCTATTGAACAGCTGCATGATATACAGGGTCTTGCAATCACACAACCTGCTACCCTTCTGGATTCATCGATTGCACCTTCCATTGATCCACTACTGATTGACTCCGGCGAAACTCGTCTGCAGCAGACCGTAACATCAGTTATTCAGTCTGATGCTGTCCAGTTGCTCAATGAAGAGGTGATTGCCAATACACAGCGAAAGGTCATTGCCATGGAGAAGAGATATAATAAAGTCAACAAAGTCGAAGTTTTTGAGGAGGGCGACCTTGTACGTCTGAAGATTCCAGTTGATGATCGATGTTCAACAGATAACAAGCGCATGTTCTGCAGGGTGATTGATGTCAAGTATGGCAATCGATATACTTTGCAGTGTGAATATGGTATTCTACACGGCATCTATCGTACCAAAAATATGGACCGCCTTACATCTACCATCCCACATCAAATCCCACCATTCAAAAAGGGTAGCCATCGAGAACTTACTCTTCGGGAAGCTGCACGTCTTCAGTCCCCTGCTGAACTTATCCAAGTACGTTGTGGGTGTAAAGGGAACTGCGCTACAGTTCGTTGCAAGTGTTTCAAAGCAAAAGTCGAGTGTACACTGCATTGCCATGGCCGAGATGGTGGTGCACAGTGCACAAATACAGGAGATTCTGCAGCGCCATCTGGTACTTTCAAGCTCAAACGAAACACAAGATCAGCCCCACCTGAGCCAAGTCACAATCAAAAACGCCAGGGAGCAAATACACAAGGAAATGCTTGCACTCGAACTGATCTCACATCTGCGGACGATACTGCCAATGAAAGCAGTGATTTGACCGAACTGGATACCGAAGATGAGGAGGTTCTCGAGGAGGAAGAGGTCACTGGGGAGGAGGAGCCTGAGGAAGAAGAGAAGGGTAATGAGGAGGAGGGGAGTGAGGAAGAGATGCTCGTTTCAAATGATATGGAGCACAGTGTAATTGTAGTTGCTTCAGGACGTCTAGGTCTCTGCTAATCATAGGGAACACAATGATGTATACAATATTTATAATTTTTGATTGACTCCGCGAATGAACTAGTCAGTTCACGGAGATGGGGTATCATGACTCCGCGAACGAACGGTCGGTTCACAGAAGGTGGGCCTCCGTGAACTGACTAGGTACTCCGCGGAGGAACCGCCTCCGTGAATGGACTAGAACAGTTCCCATGCTTCTTCACTGCTCCCTGCTCTCATTTCTCCCAATATCGATGATCCACTGGACGATGCGCTTAGCTGCTTTTACCACTACTTTCTTCCATGTCACTAACATGTCCGGTGACGTATTGGGGCGGGCTGTTATACCTAACTTGATATCCCCGGAACTGGGACACACGCAATCACTCACGACATCTGTCATCGGCTATCACTCGTCTCGGACACCAGAGCGAAGCTAGAGAATGCATCGCTCCTAATAGCGAAGCTACTCTCCACCGGACAAAGCCAGAGAATGCACCGCTCTCAATAGCGAAGCTACTCTCCACCAGACAAAGCTAGAGAACGCACAGCTCCGAATAAGCGAAGCCACTCTCTACGAGACGAAGCAAGGGAATACACCGGTCCGAATAGCGAAGCTACTCTACTGAACAAAGCTAGACAATTCCCCGCGCCGAACATCAAAGTTACTCACTACTGAACGAAGCTAGAGAACGCACCACTCCGAACAGCGAAGCTACTCACTATCGAACCAAGCGTTGTCGCCTGGAGGTCACTAGAACGAAAGGATACCACAGGTCCGAAAGCAGACGCCGCGGGGTTGATGTCATGAAGGATACCAATGGTCCTAGTATAATCTAACTATCGTAAAGACGATACAAGGATCGGGAGATGGAGGGCTGCAGTAGTTGCGAAGGAAAGGTCATTGGTTCGAAGATCGTTAGGTATGGGAGCTCTAGAGTAAAGCGGTGTTGGAAGTATTAGTTAGAAGGCGCGGAATGAGGTATAACGTATTTTACCGGGTAACCGCCATGACCGGGAATCCGACCACCCGCAGGTGACATTTATTAAGTTAAATGTCCGCTCTTAACCACTCTCCCTGACCTTGTAACTACTGGAGGTTGACTGTTGACCTCTTCTCCCCTGTTTCCATCCTCTAGGGCATCAACTGGGCACTGCATACTTCTAACATATATAACAGAGCCCTCCTCCCCCTCACTTTTCTCATCATCCCACCCCCCTCCATCATTGATATCTTCTTCCTCATCCTCCCAATCACTAAGAAAATTTGTATCCACCTTCTTTGAACCTACACCCTGCTTTTCCATATGTTTGGACCCTTTGAGTCCCTTTCCTACTGGTGCTGCTTTAGCTGCAGCCTTATCCTGGCGCTTTTTGATTTTGGCCGCTTTTTCTTGATCAATCCTCTCTTTCTCTTCTCTGAGCTGAACAACATCCTCAGCGGTATACACACAAGCTTTACCAAGGAGGCACCGATCATTAGTTGCAGCTGCAGTGGTATCCTTGGCCCCAGAATGAAGAATCTCACCATTTCCTCTTTCAATTCTTTGTCTGCATGTGCGCCTGGGGCAGACCTTCCCAGCTGACCTATGAGAGACTTGAACTTTAGAGAGGAAGGGTTTTGATGAGTGACAAGGTGTAATGCACTGCGCACTAGTCTGCTAATGGCTCTGGGCTTTCGGGGAGTTTCGGTTTGAGCAGCAGAAGGAGAGCTTGGCGACATATCAGGCTGGGTGGAATTCGGTGATTAGGTCCTCAAAAACTTTGTGTGAGTTCCCAGTAGCTTCAAATGCACCGAAGATGTTCTTGTATGTGTATGCTGCAGCCCAAGCACATGTGAAAAGTCTATGGGAAAAGTTAACGGAATAAAGTGAGATTCTGGGGGTGTGTCAATTATCCCTTCTTAATGGCATTACCTCCTTTTCTTATCCACAAATCCAACTCATTGCTATTGAAGCATCATAATCGACCAAAGATGCCGATATCCAGTGTCAGTAAGATATGTGTGGAGAGTTCTGGGAGGCAAATAGGGTGAATATCACTTTTTAAGGAAAAATCGAAAAACTGCCATGTCAAATGTGATCCATGTCCATCAAAAACCAGAATACGCGGCTGTTACTTGGTACTACTGCGGTCAGCAGGTGCAGGAGAACATTTCGATGGTATCTACACTTGAGCTGTGAACTTTTCAAAGTTCTTTTTCACCCATTCCAACTCTAATTCATTGTCGGTCCAGCCCTTGGATGACCAAGCAAAGGTAGTCTGCCCTTTAGCCTGAACCCCAGCATAGTATATGCTTTCTGCCCTTATGAGTATACATGGGGGGTATAACCTTACCGGCTGCAGACTCGGATATGCACTTTATAACTGTAACCATTTCCCGGTTTCTATCCTAAATTTAGCGGGGATTTTTTCGGCCTCTACTGCAGTTAACTTTGACTTTCAAAGCCTGAGCAAGGATGAACCCCTTTTCATTGACATTGTAAATGTTTCTGGAAGAGCATTGAGCTTTCGAATAAGTTTTCCCATCTGCAATAAAGGTAGTTAGTCAAAAATATTGAAGTATACTAAACTAACTTGCTTTGCGGAAGAAGTCTCTCAGGATGACAGGGTCATTTGTATTTGCCCTCTGGCAATCCTGGCACTGACTAAACTTGTTAGTAATTCGAGGATGATGGTTCAGGAAGCGAGTAATCTAGTGTTTGCCTAATTGATGGCGACGATGTGGAGGTTGAAGAGATATCGCTAATTCCTTGAACATCCCCATTGCAGTTGGTGTCCCCAGTCATCCAGAGCCTCACATAATTTTACAATTGATTTCTCTTCGTCTGGAGTAAGTAGCTGCTCTTTCTCATATGCCGCACTGTGGGGCTGATCTTCTCTGAGACGATCTCGCAGGGTACTGTATGGAATGCTGTAAGTTGAGGCTGCTGCACTGATGGATGTCACTTCACCAGTAAGATATGCACATTTGGCCTGCCGGATGTCATTTTCCCTGTCAGCAGCCGGTTCCCAGCGCTTCACTTGGCCCATGGTAGCGGCGGTGCGGTGGTGCGGTGAAAATTAAGTTCAGGAGCGGGGAATATATGAACCCCTGCTCAGGCGCTTGCGTGCTTGATTGCATGATCGGTTGCTAGGCCATGGGCGGTTAGACCGAGAAATACGTTAAAGACGTCGGGATTCTTCGACGGTAGAAAGGTTTAGTCATCAACCTTCTCAGCAAGGAGAACAAGCCTTAACAACATATTCATTGCAAAGCGTATTCTTTTCATGCAGGATCTTTACCTCATTTTTCCACATCCCGAGTGAAGCTCCCAACCTGCCATTATTGAAGCAAGTCCCGAAGCGAGTACGCATAATACTTTGACTGGCAAACTATCAGTGACACTCAGGTGTTACCCCGGCTAGGGCTGTAATTGTTGCTTCAACATGGGTTGTAATGTCTGTCATCCTTATGTAATATGGGGTACCTGCCGCATGTGAAACTGTGGAGAAGGAAGGGTTGAGATAAGGTGCGGCTCTGCGGAGGGCACGGGCCAACAGGGGATATGTGCGTACCCATGACGTGGGTGGGTCCGCTAGGCTAGACACCACTCGCTTAGACAAGAATATTCTATCATTTCATACTACTAAATTGGTAGCAACACTTTCCAATTGGCTTCTCCTGCACCTTATACGCGCCCGAGCACAATTTTGATTGGAGGGGATGTAGATGAAACGATCACAGACAACTTTCAGCGGTCAAAAAGAACAACTTCACACAAGGAAACACCATAACAATGACAAACACAATGCCTGCTGCCGCGTGGCTTAACCCTGCTGGAGGTCGAAATGCCAATGATTCAGAAGTGGCGCGTATGTTGAATGCTCCCAGGACTAGCATGGTCTTCCCAGATGCACGACCCGAGGGGTTCAGCATTCTTGAACAGTGGACTGATGACGACCAATCATGCCGAGCAGAGATCATCAATCACCTGCCAGTTATTGCCCATATGAACATTAGTGTTGGCAACGAAGCGGATCGGTTCGAGTCGAACCGAATCCCTGCTGGGTTCGAAGAGGATTCGATTCGTCAAACCTCGAAGTTTCGAGGTTCGACTCAAACTTCGAACCGAATCCAAGAAATTGCGATCATAAATAACTAAGCGAGTTTTTGTCCGATTGACTTAAATTTTGGTTTATCTTGTAGCGCTTGAAGTTAGCTACAAGATAAACTAAAATTCAAGCCGATCGGACAAGAACTCGCATACTTATTTTTGTTTCCAGTTGTGGGTCGAAATGGTGGGGTTCGAGTGAAAAAGTCTTGGCAAGGATTCGCTTCGCTCGAACCGAATCGGTTCGTCAATCGTACGAACCCCGGGCGGTTCGTTGCCAACACTAATGAACATCCCCAATGAAGTCGCCAACAGGTTCCATGCAGTGGAGGATGAGTACAATGAACAGGTCGAAGATCGTATCCGAATGTGCAAGGTTGCCATGGGGGCACAGGATGCATTCGCAATGAACTTGTCGATTACGAGTAACAACTATGCGACAAGGTACAGGACCTCATGGCAAAACAGCTGTAGTGCAACAGATTGGCAATCCAAGCCTCTGACCTGAATGACCTGGTGGCGCCACCACTGGTTGACGATGCAATCGCAATGAAGATGGCGCAGTGGAAACTGTCACTGTTGTGTCGAGTGAGAATCGAAGAAGGAGAATGGATTGATGATGGGGATATGAGAATATGAGGGGAAACAGGTTTCGATGGAAGGAATCAGGTTCAGTGAGAAGAAAACAGGATTTGAGGGAATGAATCAGGTATGGTGAAAAGGAAGCAAGGTTTGAGGGAAAAGAATCAGGTTTCGATGGTTGCATTGTATATGGCATGATGGTTATGACATGAGCTACGGTTTGAAAGGATTGCATACCTGGTTGGGTCAAGTTGGAATGAATTTCGGAATGAGTGACTGAAGTTGATGAAGGTCACATGAACTGTATATAATGACGATGGATTCGCGGAGGATAGGTTCTTTGTTCACTGCTTCTGTTGTCTACAGATCAATCAATAGCTTCGGCACCAACCCTTGTTTGCTTCAGTGATTGCAGAATTCAAGTCTCTACTTGGTTACGCAGTACCCGTGATCACTGCACCCTCTGTGTGGTTTTGATAATGCCTAGAACTTTGAGCCTTGAAACCTTGACAGAAGATCAAGTCAATGATTCCACCAGTCCGGACGGACGCAGTCTGGGGTAGGGCTCAGTCCAGTCCAGTCCAACCCTCTGGCTGGACTGGACTGGACCACAGACTGGCAGTCTTGGACTGGACAGGCTTTGTCTGGACCAGTCCACACATGCTTGCAATTTCGATATTGTTTCTTAGTCAAATACCACAGATAACATGACTCACCCTCACGTTTTATCACCGGCTATCTCTGAATACCTACTCCGGGTGAAATTATGACTGTTTTGTCTGTATTCGAGATATATTTCTACCATTAAATGACTGATACACTCAGAAATATACCCTAACCATAGACAATGTGCTGAACTGGTCACACCAGTCCAGTCCAGTCCAGTCCTGGTCCAGCAGAACTGGGGATTGGTCTGATCCCGGTCCAAAAATTACTCGGACTGCACTGGACTGGACTTGGACAGACCCGGTCCGGACTGGTCCATTGCTGGACTGGTGGAATCATTGGATCCAGTCTACAATCGATTCTATTGGTTATAATTTAGTATATGTGCCGCTATCATCACCGAAGCGGCTCCTACTTATGTCCCCATCCTTGCAATTCTCAGTGCCTGGTGTTTAGGTCTATTGGTAATTTCAAAAACCGGTAAACAGTACACAGTTTCTGGAGGCACATTGGTATAGAGTGCATCTGGAAATTTTGACACGAAGAAGGCAGTAAATTTGAATAAATGCAAACATACGATAGCAACAAACCTCAGCAATCACTAATCAATTTCTTCAACCTAGCTGGTCGAACGACTGATCTTTGTAAAAATAAACCATTGAACGCCATCGTTAGCATCGACGCTATGCTCACCGAAAATGAAGAACCCCTCGACGGGTATTTTTGGCATGCACTACAAGCGGTATCTCCCTGGAATAGTTAGTGGATGGAAGCTGCAAGCAACGGAGGAGGACTCCAAGTCGACAATCCAGTCTGTTGGAACTTTTGGACAAAGCATTACGGTCTCCATGTCAATTGTCAGGACGTTGAACTGTGCTACTGCGAACTCAACTGCGGAGGCACCCATTCATTACACGCAAAAGTAGCAGCTGCCAAAAGCATAAACACAGAATCCTCGGTAAAAGCAGTACAAAAAGATATTGATTGTCACATATGATGGGCAGATTATTACAAACGGAAAACCACATGAGCAAAAGGGAGTGGATGTAGAACTATATCCAGCTCCTTTGCCAACTGCACTGATCATTGTAACAACACCCAGTAAACGTGAGGTGTTGTTTTCGTAGATGGTCACCCCATTTCTACAAGCAGCAATGGAAGCAGCAGTTCAATCATTCTATGAAAAGGTCTCATCAGGTAAAAAAGTACCTGAACACAAGACCACATTCCCGTTTTACAGCGGCCTACCTCCTGACAGCAGCATCTCCACATCACAGTCCGGATTTCAGAAGATTCTTCAAGACCAACTCACAATGTTACACTAACCAGCGCAGGACAACTGGAATTGGGGAATGTGGCAGTGAACGATACAGATACCATGAACACAGCACAGGGGAGGCAACACATATGGGACATCAACATTGGGCTGACAGCATTTGCTTGACTTTCAACAACTAGCAGGTTAAATGAACTGCTGAAGGAGCAGCGATCTGTGAAGAATTCAGAAGCATAAATAACGGAATTGTTGGCAGAAGGTGAAATGGTCATCCAAGAACAGGACATCCCGAAGCTGAGGTTACTGCTTACACTGCAAATGATCAAAACCGGGGAAGAAGTAATGCAAGCATGCAGTCATGGCGATCTGGAGGAATATTTTCGGAACCTATATCAACGACTGGACGAAAGGGATCCAGACGTAGCGGAATTAAAACAAGCCCTGGAAGATGCTCAAGCACAGATGGAAATGTTTAGGGACCTGGCAGAAGATAATTGACAATAGGTGACCTGAATCTTCAGGTTGACTGAAGGAAGGACGGGAGACCAGGGATAATGGGGGAAAGAAAAGAGAAGCAAGAGAAGGTAAATGATATTGCCAGATTCTCAGGAGAAGATGGAAAGGAACTCTAAGGGTGAAAAGTGCAGTTGGCCCTGAAGATAGTTTCAAAACCAAGAGCATTCAACACTGAGCAGAAGAAGCTGAGATACGTGGTTGGATGTCTGAAGGGGGTAGCGCATGCACCGTGAATGCCGCGATGTGATAATATCTATGGGGAAGTCAAACATGATACCCTGAAAGACCTAGTTGACCTGCTAGACCTAGCATTCGGAGACAAAGACAAAGCAGCAATGGCCAAGAGGGAACTCTTGAAACTCAGACAATGACACTCTGAATTCTCCCAGTACTATGCAGCATTCCAAGGATATGTAGCAGACATCAAGTGGAACGAAGATGCCCAAATGGATGTATTATCAAATGGGCTGTCCAACCAATTTAAAGACTCTATGCAATACATTGAGAAACCAGAGGGCACAGTTGAATTTGTCAAACACTGTTCAATGCGAGACTCACAATTGAGAAGATGTGCAGCGGAAAAAAGTCAGGAAAGGCTATAAGAAGCCCGGGACAATGATCAACTCCACATCCACCCCCGATGAAGCACCAGCAGCACCAGTGGCAGGTTGCCATTGCCCTGCACCAATGGACCTCTCGGCAGTCAAGAGAAACAAGATTATACCGGAAGAACGAAAGGGACACAGAGAAGGAGGACTATGTATGTACAGTCAGGATAGCAGGCGTTTTGCAGCATCATGCCCAAGGATGTTGAAGGCAGTGTCAGGACAAACAGAGGTATCATCGTTTAGAAAAGCAGCAAATATAGGAGACGCAGATTTGGAAACAAGGAAAGGCAAGGAAGTTGAGGTGGGAAATGTTTAGTCCAGTGCAATAACGATGGGAATTGCACTGGAAACAAATCCCCTTTGTCAGTTAATGCTAGTGTTGGTATTTCACAGTTTTTATATCATGTGCAGGAATACAGGTTTCTTCTAAGGAAAGCAAACATCTCGTCATGAAATACTCACCGAAAATAGATAACAAAATCATTGATACCCACGCTTTGATAGACTGTGAAGCTACTGGAATAGCTTTTATTGACAAAGATTTCGTCTGCCATCATCAATTTGAAGAAAGGGAGTTCAAAGAATCAAGGGAACTGGAAGTTATAGATGCAAGACCCATCGAATCAGGAACAATTACCACCAGGGCTGAACTGGACCTAGGCATACGTGGACATCAGGACATGTTACCAGAGTTCATCAGGAAACTAGGACATTATCCAATCATATTAGGACTACCCTGGCTACTACTCCACAATGTCACAGTCAAGTTCCAGAAGAACAGAATAGGATTCGAAAGTGACTACTGTCAAAAATATTGTCAACACCATTCAAGTGTATGGGTATGGGGTAATTAAATGGAATCAACAGAACCAGATAAACCGAAATTGGATATATATGCAGTAGCAGCAACTCCATGTATGAGATGTAACAAAAAGGAGAAACTCAAGATGTATGCGGTAACCCTATACGAAATCAATAATGCCATAGAAGTCAAGGACTTCCAAGAAAAACTGCTGGAACAGATAGTTCCAAAGGAATATCAAGAGTTCCTCCCCCTCTTTGACAAAGTAATCTCTGAAAGACTACCAAGACATAGACCATAGGGCCACAGGATCACACTCCAAGACGGTTTCACTCCACCTTTCAGACCATTATATAGCCTGTAAAGGGACGAACCACAGGCCCTGAAGGAGTGGATATAAATGATCTTGTCAAAGGGATTCATCAGGTCATCGTCATCACCATGTGGGGCCCCCGTTCCATTTGCACCAAAACGTAATCGAGGCCTACAGTTGTGCATGGATTACAGTGGATTGAACGATGGAATGATACAGATCAGATACCCATTGCCACTGATCCAGGATTCCCTACTGAGACTGTCGAAAGCCTAATGGTACGGCAAACTGGACATCCGAGATGCCTATAATATCATTAGAATCCCGGAAGGAGACTAATGGGTAATGGCATTTTGAACCCGCTATGGTCTCTTTGAATCCCTGGTCATGCCTTTCGGACTCACCAATGCGCCAGCATCCTTTCAGGCATGTATTAACAATACCCTTCGCCCCTTTTAGGACATCTGTTGTACAGCCTTTCTGGACGACATCCATTTCTGCAGTGACTGTTCACCGGAACACATGGTACACGTCCAGGCAATAATGACAACACTGAAGCAAGCCGGAATGTATCTTAAGGCAGAAAAATGCGAGTTCCATCAACAGGACGTGAAGTATCTGGGATTGATTGTTGGGGTAAACTGAATCTGAATTCACCCAGAAAAGGTGTCAGCTGTCAAAGTGTGGGAAGCATCCGGTAAACTCGAAGAAGTTCAAGCATTGTTTGAATTTGCCAACTACTATCGAAGATTTAAAGGAAATTATAGCAGGCTGGACCAACCATTAACCACGCTTACGAAGAAGCTGGTTCCCTTATCCTGGGGCCCCGATCAAAAAACAGGGTTTGCTGAGTTAAAAGAACCATTCATGATAGCTCCAGTTCTAGCACACTTCGACTACGAAAAAGTGATCGTTTTGGAAACAGATGCAACAAGTCAGGTATCAGCATGAGTACTATCACAGTACGACGACCAAGGAAACCTCCATCTAGTGGCATTCTTCTGAAAAAACATAGGCCTGTGGAATAGAATTACGAAATCTACAACCAAGAATTGGACGCTATCGTCGAAAGCTTGGAACAATGGAGACCATAGTGCGAAAGGTCACTACATCCAATCAGGATACTGACAGACCACAAGAACCTCGAATACTTCATGATGTCAAAACTGTTTAACAAAAGGTAAACAGGATGGCCCGAATTCCTGTCAAGATTCAAATTCAAGATTATATACAGTGCGGGAAAACAAGGCCAAAAACCCGATGCACTCACCAGAATGCCAGGAGACATTCCTCCGAAGGGGGGGGCAGAAAAACCCCAACAAATCGTGCTGAAAACACAGAACCTTGATGCGAGAATACACAAGGGACTGGTGGTAGCGTCCGCTGAGGTAGTCAATAGAGACGCAGACAAAATCAATTCAGAAGAGTTGTGGAAATAGATGCAAAATGTGTGCAAGAACTGCCTGTTCAACAGCAGTGAAGGACTATGCGTCAACTCAACAGAGACTGTCAACCCAAGGGAACCAGAAGAACTCCAATTAATAACGGAACTTCACGATATGCCAGCAGACAGATACCCAGGACAACCAAAAATCTTCGAATGACTGAAATGGAATCATCCGTGGCAGGGCATGAGAGCCAACGTGGATAGGTATGTACGGAACTGCCATGCATGTCAATGCAGCAAGGCAAACCATCAAAAGACCCACAGATGGCTGAAACCACTGGAAGTACCACATCAACCATAGAAAGGCCTGAGTATGGAATTCGTGGTAGAACTACCGGAAAGCAACAGATATAATTGCATATGGGTCATGGTCGATAGACTTTCGAAGATGCAGTATCTTTTGCCATGCCGGAATGATACAGATGGAAGGCAACTGGATGAAATTATCATACGAGAGGCATTCAAGTTGCATGGCTTACCGGACACACTAGTATAGGGCAGAGAACCCCGATTCGGTTCAGAATTCTGGAGAGATGTCTCCGAAAAACTGGGGATTGTACTAAGACATTTAAGTGAATATCTTCCACACACCTACCGTCAAACAGAACGGATGAATGCTGATATTGCAAAATACCTCACAGTCTTCGTCAACTATTAACAGAAGGACAGGACACAATGGCTACCCATAGCCGATTTTGCGTCAAATAATCACCCCTCGGAAACAACAGAATGCTCACAATATTTTGGTAACTACAGGTTCCATCCAACAATGACCTTCAGTCAGCATGCAGTTCAAAACGGAAACAATATCCAGAAAGTAAATGCCAATACTCTATCGCAAAAGATAAACTATAATTTTGAACAGATCAAGGCTGAGATGACTGGGGCACCAGCTATTCAAGCGGAAGAAGCAGACAAACATCGATGGGAGGGAGTAGAGATGAAGATTGGGCCCCGGGTGTGGATGGACACCAGAAACATTGCAACAAAACAACCAAGCCAGAAGTTAGAGTGGAAGCGTTTGGGGCCTTATATGGTCATGGAGGTTATCATTCCATGGGCCTACCGCTTACAATTACCCGAAGACCTCCACATGCATCCAGTTCAACCTGTATCATGTTTGAGCAGAGTTTTGGAAAATCATTCACCTGGGCAAATCGAATCAGCACTATGACCAGTTATAGTTGACAGAGGGGAGGAGTACGCAGTGGAACCTGTCGAAATCTCCAAGGTGTTCCAACGCAACTGCAATAACTGGTCAAATAGATGACTTATGATGAACGAAATTGTGAACCGGAAGCAAACGTAGCTGGCCTTCAAGCTATCGACGTATTCCATACGGAACAACCTGGTAAACATGGATCAGCAGCCTCGTAGACAGTCGCCAGGAGGGAAGGGGAGCTACTGTCACGGTTGTGTCGTGTGGGAATCGAAAAAAGAATGTGGATTGATGATGGGGAGATGAGAATACGAGGGGAAACAAGTTTCGATTGAAGGAATCATGTTTGGTGCGAAGGAAACAGGTTTAGAAGGAAGCAATCAGGTTTGGTGAAAAGGAAATTGGTTTTGAGGGAAAGGCATCAGGTTTTGATGGTTGCATTGTAAATATGGCATGATGGAAATGACATGAGCTACGGTTTGAAAGGGTTGTGTAAACAGTTGGGTGAAGTTGGGATGTATTTCACAACGAGTGAGTAAAGGTGACGACAGTCGCATTAGATATATATAAGAACAATGGATTCACGGAGGATAGGTTTGTCCTTCACTAGTGTTAGCAACGGGTTCGGGTTACCCGGCCGCGGTCCGGTTCGGAACCGGACCCGCAGCCCCGGGTCGGTTCTGGAACCGCCAAGGAACCGAACCGCCCAATTACAAACGGTTAAAAACCGGAACCGTACCGAAACCCGCCGGGTTTTGGCGGGTTTTACCTGCAGCAGAGCCTCATTTTTCATCGGCCCCAATAATCACAGCTTTTCTGCTTCAATTAAGTATTTGAGTTCTGATTGGATCGCGACATGTTATATACGTATATTATGCAGTTTTTGACGCTCTTTCACGTCCCAGTCTCCGATTTGCGATACGATTAGTATTCGTTGAGTCGCTGTGAAATAAAGCCGAAAATACGTCCAAAATCGACTGTTTTTCGCAGCGACTCAACGAATACTAATCGTATCGCAAATCGGAGACCGGGACGTGAAAGAGCGTCAAAAACTGCATAATATACGTATATAACATGTCGCGATCCAATCAGAACTCAAATACTTAATTGGAGCGATAGTTTTTGAGAAGAAACCCGGCAAAACCCGGTGGGTCCGGGTCGGTTCCGGTTCCGAACCGCCCATGGAACCGAACCGCCCAATCACAAGCGGTTCCGAACCGGAACCGACCCGGACCCGTAATCTGCAACCGTTGCTAACACTATCCTTCACTCGTTCTCTAGTCTACAAAACAATCAATAGCTTCAGCACCAACTCTTGTTCACATGTGGGATTCAGGAATTTGAGTCTCTCGTTTGTTACGGAGTACATCAGGAAAAAATCTCTGCTCCTCGATGCATTTGTCATACCAGGGTGTGGGTTGCGCGCCTGGAGCGCCTGGAAAGCCGACAGGGTGGGTGATATGTAAGTCCGCGACAATATAATGTGACGCACTGCAAAAACACCTGTAGGGGCTATAGATTCACATGGTCGCATATCACTCTGCTGGATGCCTTCTGACATTTATTATACTGTGTTTTCTGTCTGGTTGTTGCAATGCATGGTGCTTGGGGAATGGTGGCAACACCGCTCTGTACATTGTAATGATGATGCTACGCACCGCATATATCACCATACCGTCAGTGTTTCGCAATGTAGTCCCCATTAAGTCTATTAAATCTATTTACACTTCTGAACATTGTGTATACTCTTTTCGCCACTGTATTCAACTCATCCTCCAGTATATATTAAATGACATTCCTGGTCACTAGGTCTATATGACTATTGACTATCCATCCTTTATCCTCCGACTTTGACGAAATGGGCTCTATGGGAATTAAGTGCGTCACACCCACAATATTTCCTGCACTATTAACTGCATATGCACCTCCAGAAGATCGTTGCACTGTCCTCACAAGCTGTGATGCACTTTCCGGCATTCCACTGTTGGCAGGCTTCGTCACTTCGACATATGCTAGCCAAATGGTATTCTTGCTGTGCAGCTGGAGGACTCGCATCTTGAATAGGCGAAGCTTACGGTACGGTACACGTCACTGCAGTCACTTGTGAGACCGCTCCTGCCCCTCCTTACATTCCGAAGTCTGAACCCATACCCAGTCATGGCGGGCAGTCCCAGAATCCCATCAGTTATCACCAGTACATCTGAGCTTCTGAATAATGTGCTCGCCATGCATATTGCATGAGTCTACCTCCAATCCATGGTAAATTGTTGCAGCGCTGATTCAGAGATCATCTGCATTGATGATCATCTTCTTGGAGTGTAAGAAACGACAGGTGGCATTGTATAGTTCATTTTGCAGGATGTCGTCACTGATTGTTTTCAAGAGGCCTTGCAACTTCATCACTTATACTTTTCCTTTGTGCTGCTGGGGAAATATGAACCTCAATAAACAACGTCTGGTGGTTGCTTACATTGTCACTTCCGTCGTCGCCTGTTCAGCAGCTCGTTTATGAATCCATGCGTCCCAATTGCCCTTTCTGTCAGCGTATGCATCACTCCGAAGGTAGTAGTTGATCCTCTGAGTATAATACTTGCCGGTCTTGTTCGATAGTTGAAACCCGTCCTCAATCTGCGTCCGGTGAGAGATTTGTCTGATCTCTGTCGACCACTTGTTAAGTGATCTGTACCGTTGTATCTGCTCTCGGAAGTGCTGCATGAGATGGATCTTGGGAAAATTGAAATCACAACCATCTTGAATATATTCACCCATTTCTGCATTGATAATATCATTCCATGTGTCGTGAATGCGCTGGCGAAAGGCTGCCGTTTTTATATTGTTTTCCACCGAATTCAACTCGGCATCCTGCTGGGCACACAATTCTGTACGTCACTCTTTGGCGTCTGCGGCAAGTCGTGAGCGCACCCTGAAGTGTTGCAACACATTCTTCAAATTGTGGAAGCGACATAGAGTATTGCCCATAAGGTCCAGCGTTTTATCATCGTGAGAGTCATACTGGCAATAGAAATAGAACCCAATATGAAAGCGAGAGCACTCAAATCCACGGTCTAAAACACTCTGCTGAGAGGGGCTTGGGTCCCGCAGAGCATTGCATACAACACCCACAAGGAATCGTTTCATTGTCTTGATTTCTCTTCTTTTCCAATCCGAAACATCCTCATATGCAGATCTTGGTTTTATCATATGAATGTATGCAGGCACCGGGAGCCAAATATAATAGAACTTGTCAAGCCGTTGATGCTGTTTGAGAAATTCGTTAAGCCATGTCAGGAGGCGCTTCAACATTTCAATTTGCATCGATTGGAACGGATCAGGCTTAGAAATAACGCTTGTGATGCAATCGAGATACCATAAGATGATGAAGCCTGGATTCACATCATGGTATTTGAGTTCAGCGATATTGAGAGGTGTATTCGAATCCGAGAGCATATGATACATATTATGATCCTGGAGGTTATGTCGCTCATGTCGGTGCGGTACATTACCCCTCTCCAACTTGGGGCATTCGCACCAGTAGCATATACCACTCTTGATGTTGTGAACATCACGGTGCTCGGGTTAATCGGCCATCTATGCAGCCAGTATCGAATAACATTGCCTGAAGTTGCAATCGGCACATCGGGCATAGATGCTGCGAGTTTGAAAATCAAGAAGGAGTTGCAACCAATGGTGTAGCACGTTCTGAGAGACCATTCGATTATGCAATCTCTGTGCATTTCTTCTTTTCAGCGGCACATCAGGCATCTTGATGGCAATGGGCAAAAGTGGGACCAACAAAATGCTGTGCATTGTGTGCGTCATCTCTGCAGCTGCTGATAGGTTGCCAATCGTCATATATATCGGCCATGCTTTCTTGTCACCCGAGAAGTTCGTGAGGCGGATGGCATCAGACAGGAATAGCGTTGGCACCAGCATGCCACCAGTGGGTATTGTTGTGTAAATAATTGTGAGCATTGTAAACGGCATAAGAAGGAGGCTGACCTGCTTATCCCACCACCAGTCTCCAGTATTCATCTCGTTGTAAACACGGTGCCCGGAATCATTGAAACAACGTTTCTGAGTATAAATAAGATGTTCCTCATATGCTGGCTGCTGGAGTAGCCATATTGCACACTCTATGAATAAGATGGTGCCAAAACTCAATTGCATCTGGATGTTGCACACTCTATGACATCTGCAACGTAGCTTTCTTCCAGAAGCAATGGCCGAGTGCATCCTCCATTGCGTCGATTTTCTGTTGTAGGTGGTAATTCCATTTCAGAGAATCGCGCACACTGTCTTTGAGGCCCCAGTTGCGCTTCAGTCAGACATCGATGACGCTTGCGGAAAGACCGTTCGATGAAACCAGCACTGTAAAATGGTATTCCTCCTCACTGCCGAATGGATGCATCAGCAAAAAGACTCTTCTCCTTTTGAGGTTTCCGAGGTTTCTGCCAAGTTTCCGAGGTTTTTGAAATCGGTTGGTACTGTATTTGCTGAAATTACTTTTTTGGACGCTTTTTAACGTTGTTGAGATGATCAATTGGCTCTTTCAATTGGTGAAGTTGTGATACCGGCAGTGTGCCATTTTTCCCAGCTGATTTTCGACTTAGAAAAATTTCTCACCAACCATGAACCCCTTTATTTGCACTGTCATCGCCATCACCATCACCATCACCATCACCATCACCATCACCATCACCATTACCATCACCATCGCCATCACCATCGCCATCACCATCACCATCGCCATTGCCATCACCATTGCCATCACCCTGACAACCATTTCCACCCCTGAATTCTTATTTCACTCGCTCTACCCTGTATTTGCACCGTTGTCACCATCGCCATCACCATCACAATCGCCTTCACCATCGCCATCACCATCGCCATCACCATCACCATCACCATCACCATCGTCATCACCCTGACAACCATTTACACCCCTGGATTCCTATTTTACTCGCTCTACCGTTTATTTGCACCATTGTCGCCATCCCCACCATCACCATCACCATCACCATCACCATCACTATCGCAACCGTTCTCCTCCTCCTCCTGTGCTGACCCCCTTCGAACTTTTGCAGATCAACTCCGATTGACTCGTGGGTATGCTCAATCGATTCGTCTCACCGAGCACATCAGGATGGTGCAAGCACGTTGGGGTACGTCTATTACTGGCTCTCAACTGGCTGCTCTACTCCTCCTGCTCTTCCTCCTTCTCCAGTGGTGACCCCCTTCGAACTTTTGCAGATCAACTCCGATTGACTAGTGGGTATGCTTAATCGATTTGCCTCGACGAGTACATCAAGTCGGTGCAAGCACGCTGGAGTATGTCCATTATTGGCTTTCGACCGGCTGCTCTACTGCTCCTCCTCCTCCTCATCCTGCAGTGCTGACCCCCTTCGAACTTTTGCAGATCAACTCCGATTGACTTGTGGGTATGCTTGATCGATTCGCCACAATGAGTAAATCAAGGCGAAGCAAGCACGCTGGGGTATGTCTATTATTGGCTTTCGACCGGCTGCTCTACTGCTCCTCCTCCTCCTCATCCTACAGCGCTGACTCACTTCGAACTTTTGCAGATCAACTCCGATTGACTCGTGGGTATGCTCAATCGATTTGCCTCATCGGGTACATCAAGACGGTGCAAGCACGCTGCGGTACGTCCATCATTGGCTCTCGACCGGCAGCTCTGCCGCTCCTCCTCCTCCTGCAGTGCTGACCCCCTTCGAACTTTTGCAGATCAACTCCGATTGACTCGTGGGTATGCTCAATCGATTTGCCTCATGGGGTACATTATGACGCTGCAAGCACGCTGGTGTACGTCCATTATTGGCTCTCGACCGGCTGCTCTGCCGCTCTTCCTACTCCTACAGCGCTGACCCCCTTCGAACTTTTGCAGATCAACTCCGATTGACTGGCGGGTATGCTTGATCGATTTGCCTCGACGATTACATCAAGACGGAGCAAGCACGCTGGGGTACGTCTATTATTGTCTTTCGACCGGCTGATCTACTGCTCCTACTCCTGCAGCGCTGACCCCCTTCGAACTTTTACAGATCAACTCCAATTAAGTCGTGGGGATGCTCAATCGATTTGTGCCACCGAGTACATTAAGTCAGTGCAAGCACACTGGGGTACGTCTATTATTGGCTTTGGACCAGCTCCTCTACTCCTCTCTACCTTGCGTACTTTCACAGCTGCCTCGACCTAACTTTTCCAGTTCAACTGCGATTGACTTGTTGAGTATATTATAGCACTTAGTTTAGTCGGATGGTGTGGTAGAGATAATATGAGTGTAAAGCTAGTAATAGTGTCGGAGGCTTGGTTTGAGTTTAATGAGAACTCGTATATAAGCGTACTTTTGTTCCGAAATTGCAATTGTGACCTGAATCAAGTAGCATAAGGGGCGAAAGAAGTACATTCCGCTTTGCTTAGCGAGGATCATGAAGCATTCACGAACGCATTATGAACATTTCATTACATCTTCGCAACGATTCACCTCCAAGGCCCATTCTCGCCAACGTCCACATTGTGTTTCGGCATTCATAGGCGCAGAACGTTGAATAGCCTTAATCAACAAAAATCGATTTTTGCTGATGTGGAAGCGGTTGTCTAAGCATTTCTCAGCGTTGTGCTCATCGTCGGTCGGAACCTGTTCGACAGGGGCACTGGCATCGGGATACTAGATGTTTGCAATTGTGTTCGAGTCCAATTCAGATGGTTCTGGAGAAGGAGACCTGCGCAACGGAGTTAAGGCGTCGGTATCGTCAATGTGGTTATGGTTAGCATGAAAGCCACTCTGAGAATTATGAACACATTGCTGGAAGTTTTTTCGAACGTGTTCATGTGGCTTGGAGTCCGTCTTTGCTGCAAGCCGTTGGGCGCAATATCGAGGATGATTGCTTGCAATGTGTGTGTAGAGCCACAGGTGACACTGGTACAGTTTCAAGCATACAAAACACAAATGATTTGAAGTTCCTATGGGAGCCATGGTGCACGCAATGTGGAACATGCTGAGAGCTGAATACAGAATGTCTTGAGCGTTGCCATGTATGGATGTTTGCCATGCATGGGTCGTTGCCATGCAAGGGTAGTGGAATTAAGCGTAATGCCATGAAGGGTCTTCAAGGGCAAGATATTGTCCATAAAACATGTATTTCTAAAAGCTTCACCTCCATTTGGACCATTTGCAGTTCCAAGTGGGCTTGAAAGTGCGCTTGAGGTCTAAATGTACTCGGCTGCAAGTGCATTTGGGCTGCTAGTGCACTGGAGTGGCGAAATTGAGGGGAATACATACGATATCACAGGTATTTCGTGCCAAGAGATGTATTTCTTTGAGAATCACCTTGATCTGGTACATTTGCAGTTCAAAGTGGGTTTGAATGTATGGTTGGGCTGTATACGCACTTTGCTGCAAGTGCATTTAGGCTGCTAGTGCACTTGACTGGGCAAACCTTGGATCAGAACATGCGCTATCACATATTTTTTGTGCCAAGACTCGTCAAAAAAGTTCATGACACTACGGCATCAAGTGAAACCGGTGAGCCTAGAGGTCTCTGCACCATCAGAGATCCCGGTGACACTTCTCGCACTCCAAATGGCAGGTCCCAACTGTTATTGCAACCGAAATGCGTCATTATCTTGGGACTTGACATCACAGCCGTATGGTACGGACTCAAACTGACAGGTTTCCATTCTTTGACCATACAATCACTTGAAATGACTCTAGGAGTGTTTCCAATGTCTTTCAGAGTTGAATGAAACATGCTGAGCATGATTCAGGCTGGAAGAAAGGTGCCAATTGTGACTCACAACCAGCAAAGCTCCTTCTCGAGTATGATGTTTCATATCTCCAACATTTCAGCCTGCAAGCCGCTCCCACGATTCTAGCACCTTGGATGGTTCACTTTGACCTCGATATATACTGCTGTACACTTCTTCTGTTTTGATTCTTCTCCATCTTCTCTATCTACTCCATCTTTACTTATTTACTCTCATTATTGATTTCAGACACATTAACCATAACCCTGCTTTACCCCGCGTATACTCTATAAAGCTCAGAACATTGCGATGCCACCCAAAGAGATCCTATCCACCCCCTCCAAAACAGATGCCATTAAGGTTACTCTACTCCTAGATGGTTTCGTAAAGCAGTTCATGGTCGAGCACATAGAAGGCCATATTTGGATGTATGCTATTCACGGTGTCAGGAATGATGGTGCGATTGAGATGATGTATCATATCGTTTTCATGGACCCAGTGACTACAAGGCACTGTTGCCAGTTTCAGGGAATGTGGAAGCAGCGGACATCAACTCAACCACGACAAATCGAATGGTGGAGTGGGATCCAGGCATCTCTCCGGGACTGTTTCAACCTAACTCGGGTCCAGATGAATCAGTATCACAAAGAAAACCCACCCGCACCATCTGAATCTGACCCCGACTCGGACTCCGACTGTTGGGACTCGGACTCCAAATGTGGCAAAGCCCTTGGGAAGAAAGGCAGCTGGTATCGCGGGATACCGAAGCCCAACCCACCATCCCACACACATGGATCACCACCTACGATTGTTGCCAATGTCCCTCAAAAGGAATGAAAACTGGATAACATTTGGACCGATGTCATCCCTTCCACCGCAAACCTCACATCCACCTTCAGGGTCTGCATTGTTGACCATGAAAGTGACCCAGAAAGCTATCTCCGTTGTGAGGATGTCTTTGTGCACAACTGCGCAAACAGATGGCATCGCGCACCAGTCGAGAATACCACCAGAAAGACCTTCCAATGTGCTGTGAGTCGCCTGTGTCCTGCCAGGATATCAATTATATGATTTGGTGTTTGTTCATGCCGGGCAAAACCACTCTGCAGGCATGTGATGCAACTCGACTGAATAGCAACGACTCTGATGCCACCTGCTTCCGTGTTACAGCTTACAACCCTCTCAACGTTGTGGCTGTTCTGAAGGCGATGGCAGTTGCACCTCCATGTATTGCAAGGGATACTCCACAAACTCCACCACCACAACCTTGACCATTTCTTCCAAGAACAACTGGTGCCTCCAAACTGAACAATAGCCCGACCCTTGCTGCCAGGTTCATCATAATAAATCACCCAGCAAAGACACATCCGGAGGTGACTGCCACCCCCCAATACAAGTTTGCCCCTTCTCAAGACGTGTCCGCTGCGCCGCTTGAAAAGGTGTCATCATCAGTGCTGGAGGAATTGATGAATGACCCGGTTGTTGCTGAATTAGGGAATGACAGATCACAAGATGTGAAGCAGGGGATGAGGATAGTAATGGCAGGGGTGTTGATAGAGTGTGAGGCAATGGATGACAATGCGCCAGAGTCAGAGAGTGTTAGAACGTTGAGGTCGGCAGCAATTGGCACGCAACAAGATGCCAATCCCTGTATGAGCTTTATACAGCTCGAGGTGTTCAGTTTGACTCCACCTGGAGGTATTTCTGACTTATGATTTTCGGTATATCTAATAGTACTGCAAATGAATAGCATACTGACATATGTGTCAGGTTCGTGTTTGTGCCAGGTGGAGACATTTTTTGTATTTTACAGAGTTTTTTCAATCGCATTTGAGTTTTCTTAGAAGTATTATCTTTGGTTGCATGACCGGGGAATGCTAGTGTTGGATTCACTCTCTCAGTTCGTCCCTGATCTTTCCAGCAATAGACTAGCAACCGAACGACGCTTTAGGGATGTTTTTTTTGGCGTTGGTTTTCTCATATAGAACATTGTATTTGGGCTAGCATTGATTGTATTTCCATCTTCAGGTATCGCTTATATCATATTTTGGATTGTACGCGACATTTTCATTTCAAGCTAATTCAATATGGTAGGAATCCTCCCCTTTATATGACCACATTTACACTGTGACATGTCTGTCCTTTTCCACACTGCTTTGACCTTCGTCTGCATCGTAGAGTCCAATTCGCAAATCAATCCACTCTTTCTGCTTTTCTGCCGGTTCTGCTTGCTGAAAATAACACCAACAACACAGCCACTGTACAAGGCAACATCCTCAACTCGAAAAGCAACACCGGCCATTCCTGGAGTTGTCACCCCAATACCATGTTTTGCAAACGGTAAAATGAGGAAACTCACATTGCAGGCTTACAGGCAGAAGCGATAACGGACGAAGGCTACAGGTTCACATATCGAAGGTTCAACTACTCAGATCACCTTAGGATGTATACCCATCGCACACCTGCAGCCGTCTCTGCCCACGCCAATTACAGCCTCCATTTTAATATTGCCATCACCCAGTGTCATTTCCGTTGGTATTCGTTCAGCGACGCACCTCACTCATCTGCTGAGTCCACACAAATCATCATCGGCTTCACAACTCATCACATCGTCTCTGCCGAATACACAGTGGACATTGTCAGTCAGGAACATACCATATTGGAGTCAAAGTGTCCTTGCTCCATGTGACCTTCGAGTTACTGCTGTACTGGAGACAATGCATCACATGATGGAAAAATAACTACTGAGCGAGAGACCATTTCCAACTGAAGCTGAGTTGAGGCTGGTAGGTTATACAATTTCGAGAGTCGTAGATACCGACTAATATCGTTTCTATTCAAAGTCAGTAGAGTATTGCTGGCCCAAGGCATGCAGGCAGGACGGAGTCAATATTAGCTTCCCGCAATGTCAGACGCAGTGTCTCACGATTGTTCAGTATCTCCCAGAATTGCATTCTCATTGACTAAACAGCTCAATGTCAGATCAAAAACAGTTGCAATTCAGTGCGATTGCACCTCACCAAAAAGGCCCGTGATCGGGTGGGGAGACTATTCCACTTGCATCGTTTTGAAGACGATGATGAGCGCCTCATACACATTGACCAACTACTTTCAGAAGTTACATTCACTGTGCGCCAATGCAATCGTACAAACGAACTTGAGGTGAGTCCTGCCAGCCATTCTCAGCATCGCTAATACCACCAGGAGCAAGCTAGCTTTTGTCTTGCTGAGGAGATTCCATGTTTGGTATACGTCCATTTCTTCCAACGAATACCCAAATGTGGCAGGCATTTGCAGGGCTTCCATTATTGGATTCGAGAACAGACACTCCCAGCACTGATTGTATTAACATGTACGGCATTGCATTACGCAATGACAGCGTAGCAAAGAAATGGAGGTTCAGCTCCGACCAAGGTTGATAGCGATCCCTTCGAGATCCGGCGGACAAGTCCCCAGTGGCAGTACTACTTCAATTGAGATAATGACAGCAGTAAGTATGGCCTTTACAATGAATGCAATTGCTCAAACATTTTGCAGAGACTTACACCAATCTCATGAATATTTGGAACGATCTCCTATCTCCTTGAAGACAGAAGGTAATCAAGTCCATACGGGCGGCTTTCAACAAGCTCATTCTAAGTTGGAATGGAGCAAATAACACGCCTGCCGTTCCTACAAAACCTCGTCAGGTGGTGTTAAACAAGACTGTGATCGAAGCTCTGATGATGGAGCAGGCCATTGACACTGCAATAATCTCAGCAATTGGCATCCCCATTACTATAGATCTGACATTCAATGATGAGGATAGGGTTGATGATAGTGACAATGATAATGACAATACGCATGATGACATACACCGTGCCAGGAGTCGTACCCAGCGACATCATGGCCTCCAGCTGGATGATGATCAGGTCGAGAATGAGGGGGTGGTGGACGCGGACGAGGATGAGGATATGGATTCGGATGAGGATCAGGACAAGTACAAGGATGTAGAGTCGGATTGGTGGATGACTGCGAAGGAGAGAGCAGTTTAGAGGATGTGTTTCAAGCTGGTTGGGACGTATAGGATGGCATTTGGAATGGGAAACGGTATATATTAGGATTAAATATCGATCATCTTGCACATTAACATCACTGTACTGTATCAGTCGCCTGAGCTGTGAGTGCAATTCAAGGCATCGCGCAAATGACGCATGCAGTGAACTGTGAATTATGTCAAGTTATATATTGCACTCAGCCGTCATAAGAGTAGTATTGTTGATCAACAGGTGTGCGCACCGTATAACTGCGTCGGTAAGAGATACTGGGTCGGTAACAGAGATACTGCGTAAGTAACAGAGATACTGTGTCAGCAAGAGATGGGTGCACTGCATGGCTGCGTTTGTAAGGAATATAACGTCAGGAGGCGCAAACACAACCCCTGGGGTCGGGTATACGTATGTGTAGTGTCACGCCATGTCGAGGCTCAAAAGATTTCGATTCAAGTTCTTGTTGCACCCCAGACCTACCCACATCATGGGTGCGATTTGGTTTTTTGCACGATGTACCCGTGATCACTCCACTGTCTGTGTTGTTACGATAACTCCTAGGACACCTAGCCTTGAAACCTTGACAGAAACGAGTGCTCACAGCCCACATCGAGCTCATTCAGATGCTGCAGGCCAAACTGTGCGCAGCCAAACACAATGTAGAAGCAATCGAGAAAGCGTCGGGAAATGCTGAAGATAGGTGAGACATGACCAGTGTGAAGAGGGAGTTGGTCTTGGGGGAACTGGATGCTACAAATAATGCCTTAATTCGAGTGAAGGCTACCTCTGCACCAATCAGCAGTGTTCCAACTAACAACTGCATAAAGAATATCAGAACGATGAGATTGCCGACTTGCCATGTTAGAAGAACCCTAACCAATGTCACCTGCATCTCATGCACTGTCCATTGCCATTTCAGCCCTCGTGCCCTGGGGTGTGGCATGACAGACACGTGAGGAATCTCGTTGACCAACAGTTGGGCCACCATAGCACCGCTTCAATTTTGCGCCAACACTGCAGTTTGGGACAACCATCTATTTGTGGTGTACACGAACACAGGCGTAACATGTGAAGACTTCTCAGCCACAGCCAAACAGGCCTTCATCCGTCCACACATGGTGACCAGGCATAAACATGATGGAGAGTCACTTCAAATTAAAGATGGCGAACGCATGTCACCTTTTCATGAACTGTTCTGAGTGTGTCAACACCAGTTGCAACCGCACTTGCCATTCTCCAATGATTGCGTTTACGATTCATACCACCTCACACTCGAGAGCAACCCAGAAGCGTCTAATGTTTTGATTGACAGATTTGGAAATCAGCCTATAGCGTCGCTCAAATACTTTATGGAAAACATCTCATGAATGGGTGCCATACTTGACTTCCAAAAGCAACTGATGTCAAACACACATCGGATGATGAAGTGCAAACAGTGAGCAGGTAGCCGCCATAGCAGTAATGACTCGAGCTGTCATGCGGGTGGCGAAGTGGGCCACCCCAGTGGGACTTACCCAGATGAAGAAAAGAACCAGGCCCCATGGACAGAAATGAAATCATCCAATGATAAGAAGGGTGCCGATGAGAAAGAGAAGGGGAAAGAGCAGATGCACCGAAGCTCTCATGGTGATTGCAGGAAGGGTGGCAAGGTGGGTGGAGGTGGAGCAAAGCAACCCTGCCTCCCCATAACACAACAGATACGTGAAGAAAGATATGATGATGAAGAGTCCAAAATTCAAGAATTGTCCGATGACAGGGATGATGATAAGTCGGAGGGCTCGAGTTCGGGAAATGGCAATGGGAGCAATTAGCCGTGACTTGACACCCTGATACCCAATTCAATATCAATAGTTTGTCAATAATGAAAAGTATACTTGTTATCACCAACTCCGTGTCCATAATAACCATACCATAGATCATCTCTGTTTCAATTGAAACCTTCGGTTGGAAAGGAATGACGACACACACAATAGTGTCGCAGCGAAACCTGCCAAAAACATCAGGGCATCGGAGTCTTATATAAAAAGAGAGACTGGGGAAATGTTAAAAAAGAAATGTTAAGTGTTTGAACAAAGAGATGTTGGCTGCATGATCATGAAGAGGTACAACACTAGGCAGCATGAAAGACAATTCAAAATTCACATATGACCAGATGATGATAGGAAACCCCCATGTCAACCTCTATGACAATTGTCACAATATGAAGGCGAGGAGCTACAAAGACAATGGGATATGGCCTTACGCAACAGCAGGATAAGGCCAAGTAATAGCCATCAGGACTCTCCTGTGTAATTCACACCTAAGCATGATGGTAGATTGTACAAGTGGACTCGCTACAGGGCAGTTAACTGCTTCACCCGTAAGAATCGATACCCATTACCTCACATTGAAGACCTTGACGAACCACTCGGATGTTCAACTGGCTTCTCACAATTAGATTGAGCATCGGGATAGAATCACATTTGAATATGTGCAGTGCATCACCAAAATAATGCATTGTCCACCATATATAGGCTTTATAAATTGATGGTACTCCGATTTGGACGCACAAACGCATCTAGTCAATTTATGCGAGAAATGAACCACCTAGTTCTATTCAATCCTGTACTGTGTAAATTCTTGGCCATGCATTCAGATGATGAATTGATCCGTTGTTCCACGAGATATGAGCGCATGGACCACATGTGGTTTGTCATACCCCTTGTGCCGAATGCTGGCCGGAAATTGTCAATGTCAAAATGAGAATTTTTTTGGGATGTGATTGAATTTTACAGCTTTCAGATCAACCAAGGAGGAGTTCATAGGTTAGATTCTATGATGACAGCAGAAACCAAATGGCCTTTGCCCCGAAAAACAAAAGAAGTTGTGGTTCGCTCAGTATGACAGGTTATTACCGCAATTTCATACAGCACTATACACATATCGCCTTGCCCTTACTCGGTTCATGCAAATTGGGTAAGTGAGTCAAAATGGGCTGCCGCCGCGGTGAACAGCAGTTCAAGGACTTCAGTACCATACAATATGTGTGGAATACAGAGGCCCACGGGGCTTTTGAAATTTTAATATATGCTATTGGCAAGGCTCCTATGATAACACTTCCGACGAAAGGGGGTGAGTACATGATGCATTCGGAAGGCAGCAAATATGCAGTTGGAGTGGTACTATTGCAGAACCAACAAGATTGAGAGACTAGAGTCATTGGCCTTTGGAACAGGAAGTTTCAAGTGGGGAGAGACACGATACCCTACATATGAAAGGACACTCCTAGCCATACACAACGCAGCTGAAATCTTGCACTATGACCTCTATTCAGATGGATATTTTACCGTCCATACACCTCATATGTTTTCAAGGCACATAATGACACAACCTCAATTCACAGTACAACAAATTAAGTATTTCGCAACCTTACCAAATAATACACACAACATCCGCTACATCTGAGACACAAAGAACCTGACGGCTGTTACACTGACAGAAATCCGGACATTGGACAGAATTGCTGCCAGGTGGCCCAGTGTCAACTCAAGCAGTTGGAAATTCAGGACTCGACAGAGTGGTTGCCGGATGTTGCTGCTGAAACAAAGGATGACAAGAGAAGTAATGATGTGGTACACACACTCGTGGCCAAGGACTGCCTGGTACAGCCGTCAAGATCATCCGCACAGGCCAGAGTTAGAAATGGTTGGGCTTGCAGTAATACATTGTCCCCAGATGATGGTCTACTCTACTGAGACCTTCAAAAACAGGACCGTGAAGGACCTAAGGTGAAGCTGTGCCGGCTCCACACTGCAATACTATTCAGGAGGAGAAGTCTCCCAGTGGTCCATGAGGCTGTGGTGGGAGGCCATATCTGAATGGCAAAAACATATCTGGTGGTGAAACAGTGTTGTTTCGGGCCAGGGATGTGGACAGATATTCAAAACGACCTAAAAGGCTGCCACATGTGTACATGAGTTAATCGACTGGCCGGGAAAGTGGTATGTTTGCTAAAACCACAACCAGTTACACGACTCCACTGGGAATGGGTGAGGGGAGTATTGATGATGGACTTGCCGATATCCTTGAGATGAAACGACTGTATTGAGACATTTGTTGACCACATCCCCAAACGGGCCCACTGGCTGCCCTGAGCCAAGACCATGGATGCCATGTAATTTGCAGGGTGATTTTTGGAGGCTATCATATGACTTCATGGTGTCCCCGGACAGTTCGTCAGCAACAGAGACACTCGCTTCATGTCTAGTGTTAGCAATGGTTCCAAATTACGGGTCCTGGTCGGTTCCGGTTCCGGAACCGCCAAGGAACCGAACCGCCCAATCACAAGCGGTTCCAAACCCGGACAGGAGCTCCGGGTCTGGTTCTGGAACCGCCAAAGAACCGAACCGCCCAATCACAAGCGGTTGCGACCCGGAACCGACCCGGACCCGCCGGGTTTTGGCGGGTTTCTTCTCTAAAACTATCGCTACAATTAAGTATTTGAGTTCTGATTGGATCGCAACATGTTATATACGTAGATTATGCAGTTTTTGACGCTCTTTTACCTCCCGCTCTCCGATGTGCGATACGATTAGTATTCGTTGAGTCGCTTCGAAAAACAGTCGATTTTGGCCGCATTTTCGGCTTTATTTCACAATGACTCGACGAATACTAATCGTATCGCAAATCGGAAAGCGGGAGGAGAATGAACGTCAAAAATTGCATAATCTACGCATATAACATGTCATGATCCAATCAGAACTCAAATACTTAATTGGAGCAGAAAAGCTGTGATTATTGGGGCCGATGAAAAATGAGGCTCTGCTGCAGGTGAAACCCGCCAAAACCCGGCGGGTTTCGGTTCGGTTCCGGGTTGGAACCGCTTGTGATTGGGCGGTTCGGTTCCTTGGCGGTTCCAGAACCGGACCCGGAGCTCCGGTCCGGGTTTGGAACCGCTTGTGATTGGGCGGTTCGGTTCTTTGGCGGTTCCAGAACCAGACCCGGAGCTCCTGTCCGGGTTTGGAACCGCTTGTGATTGGGCGGTTCGGTTCCTTGGCGGTTCCAGAACCGACCCAGGGGCACGGTTCCGGTTCCAACTCGGATGGCGGCCGGGTAACCCGGAACCGTTGCTAACACTATTCATGTCAAATTTTTGGACAGAAGTAAGAAAGAGGTTGCAGATGCAACTGCTCATGGCAATGAGGTTTCACCAACAAATACACGGGCTGTCAAAGATCTCGAATTATCAGGTCGTGTGGTATCAACAGGTGTTTGCCACTCCCCAGCAAGACCAATGGGAAACTATGCTGCCATGTGCAGAATAGGCATACAACATGTCTACGCATTCATCCACTGATCGAATCCTCTTTGAATCAGATCTAGATTCCATTCAATCCATTGAATTTGACATGGTGGCGGGAAAACAGCAGTATGACAAAATGCCAAGCCTGACTGGCGCTACGTATATCGAATGATTTCAGTCCTTGCTGCTTGACGCCGTGGACCGCCTCTGCGACGCACAACATAGCCAGACTACAGAATCAATCAAACGCCAATGTTCATGCACTCTCGAGGTTGGAGGCAATATGGTGTTCAATACTCAAGACTTTCCGATTGTATATGCCAGCCAAGATTCTCCCCATCGGAGGTTGCAGTATCCATTGGCAGAATCATACACAGTCATCAGATTCCGAGATCTGAACACATTCCCATTAGAATTGCCAACAGATCTGACGATTTACACCACGGGAACATTAGTACACTCATGATACACATTGCCCATCGAACACGAAAAAAGCCTCCACCTTCCCCCGGAAAACCTGTGAGGCACATCAGCAAAAACGGATTTTTGTTGCCTAAGGCTATTGAACATTCTGCACCCATGAATGCCGAAACACAATGTGGGCGATGGTGAGAATGTCACTCACGGATGCATCGTCGCGAAGATGTAATAAAACGTTCAGAATACATTCATGAATGCTTCATGAACCTCGATAAACAAAGCGGAAATTAAATTTTCGCCCCTTACACTTCACAATGAAGGTCACCAATGCAATTTCCGAACTCAAGTATGCTTGTATACGAGTTCTCATTAAACTAAGATCTAACCTCCGACACTAATTACAAGCTTTACAATATATCTACCACACCATCTGACTACAATGCTAAGAGTAGAGCAAGCAGTTGAGAGCCAATAATGGATGTACCCCAACGTGCTTGCACCGTCTTAATGTACTCTGCGAGACAAATCGAATGGCCCTATCCACGGGTTAATTGAAGTTGAACTGCAAAAGTTAGATGAATTAAACAGGAGGAGAAGGAGGAGGAGGAGGAGGAGGAATTGTAGAGCAGCTGGTCGAGAGCCAATAATGGATGCACCCCAGTGTGCTTGTACCGTCTTACTGTACTCGGTGAGACGAATCGCGGCAGCAGCGGCAGCAGCAGCAGCAGTAGAGCATCCAGTCAAGAGCCAATAATGGACGTACCCCAGCGTGCTTGCACCGTCTGAATGTACTCGGCAAGACAAATCGAATGGCCCTATCCATGGGTTAATTGAAGTTGAACTGCAAAAGTTAGATGAACTGAACAGGAGGAGGAGGAGGAGTAGTAGAGCAGCTGGTCGAGAGCCAACAATGGATGTACCCCAGCGTGCTTGTACCGTCTTACTGTACTCGGTGAGACGAATCGAATGGCCCTATCCACGAGTGATTCACAGTTGAACTGCAAAGGTTAGATGAATTCAGCAGGAGAAGCAGCAGCAGCAGTAGAGCAGCCAATCGAGAGCCAATAATGGACGTACCCCAGTGTGCTTGCACCATCTTAATGTACTCGGCGAGACGAATCAAATGGCCCTATCCACGAGTGAATCAGAGTTGAACTGCAAAGGTCAGATGAATTCAGCAGGAGAAGCAGCAGCAGCAGCAGCAGCGGCGGCAGCAGCAGTAGAGCAGCCAGTCGAGAGCCAATAATGGACGTACCTCAGCGTGCTTGCACTGTCATAATGCACTCGGCGAGACAAATCGATTGTCAGGGTGATGGCGATGGTGATGGTGATGGCGATGGTGATGGTCATGGTGATGGTGATGGTGATGGTGACAGCAGTGCAAACAGATGGTGCAACGAGCGAAATTAGGCTTCAGGGGTTGAAGGTTAGAGAGAATATGATCTAAGTCCAAAATCAGCAGGGATGAATTGTACAATGGCTGGGATGGAAACATCAATATGGATCTTTCTATTATCAGAATGTTCACAGTTCAGAAAACCCAATCGGTCTTCTCAGTAATGATATCAAGCTTACAATAATCCAATTTGAGAAAACACGGTACCAGCCAATTCCAGAAACCTCGGAAACCCGGCAGAAACCTCAGAAACCGCAAAAACAAAAACGTGTTTTTGCTGATGCATCCACATGGCACAATTCAACATTCTCATGTCGTTGACGGGATTGTAACGCATATGATGCTTCCTGTGGTCAAGGGCAGCTACGAATATGACATCCAGTTGGAAGGATATGATAATAATGATATCACATGGGAGCCAGGTGTCCACTTCTCAACACCAAAGCAGATGGTGGATGACAACAACAAACAATATGGCCTAGGTGAGAGAAAGGTTCAACAGAAAAGGATGGGCAAAGACTGCAGGGTCAATGGCAATTGGTGATTTTAGCCGTGGACTCAATGGTCATTGGATATTATCAGTTATGATAAATTTCAATCGATAGCGGGGTGAAGATCAGTAACTGATATACAAGATTTTGTATCATGCAAATGAAATCAGGTTTCAAACACAGAATAAATTCAGCGAAGATAAAATCATGTTTCGATTAGAAAGAACCAAGTTTGGAATAAGAGGACCCAGGTTTGGACAAGATAGAATCACAATTCTCAGAGGAATGAAGAATTGTGCGATAAATGTGTACAATGTCAGCACCAGTTGAGAAGTATTATGGAATGAGTGCAATCACTGGATATAAGCCCGGCCTTTGGTCGAGAATAAGTACTTCCTTGACTCGTTCTTTCATCTATATAACAATCAACATCAGGAAAAATGAAAAGTATGTTGCCGAGCTCTCTGATTTTGTTGAGCTTGAAAATGAAATGTTTGAATTTGAGTTTCTAATACTTAGGGCAAGTGATGCACACAATTGCACACGTTGTGAAGCATTCATGATGAGTTCACCGCGTCTTGATCAATTTCGTTCAGTCGTCACAATCTTTGCTAACACTTCATGATGCGTTCACAATCTCATCATGAACACCAAATATTTCCAATAACACAACCAACCTTATCTATTCCTCATTGAAGATTCTACTCATGCAATACCTTCAGTTATTCCTCATGAAGTATTCTTCAACCATTGCCAACACTGTTAATATCTTGCAATTGAGGTTGTAATTATGATGTTCAAGTTCAAAATTTATTCTCTCCAGGCTGGCCAGTCTCAACCGCGATCATAATATTGTCCCCCATTACAAGCTTGGTGATACGAATCTCAATACGAAGCTCATATCTGCTGCAATACTTGTGCTCCTCATTCAGATACATAGTTTCTGCTCTATCAAAGCCTTAATTTTTCACAATACAATAGTACTCAAGATTGCCAATAACCAAATGCTTCAATTTACTTTAACCCTGTTACAATTCTAAACAACAAGCAGTGTACGTGAGAACATGACCAACAACAAGACAAATTCCGCACCAGCAACAGCAGCATCAACATCAACAGCGGCAGCATCAACACTGAAAACAAGCAGATGATACATCGACCCAAGTTGGAACGACAATAGGACAAATTTAGCACCAGCAACAGCAACACCAACAGCAGCAGCGACAGGAAAATAACAAACTGATTATGCACCGATACGAGCAGGAACTACAATAACAAGAGCAATTCTGCACCAGCAACAGCAACAGCAACAGCCACGGCTACAGCAACAGCAACAGCAACAGCAACACTAGCAGTACCAGCAGCAGCGCACAAATCTGGTCATCGGTAAGTGAACGATTTGTCCTCCGGAAGCCTAGCCTCATTGTCCAGATGGGTATTCTGATTGTTCACCACACAATCAGTGTCACTTGCATTGATGTCCGCAAAACATGTTTTCAGAGTAGACTTTGACTGCAGAAAGAGTATATGCTGTGCCAGCACCATGCGTGTGTGTATGGGTGCGAATTGGTCGTCAGTGGCAGCATGATCCTCAGGGATCCAAGTTGGGAAATCATAGTAGTGATCAGCCTGGTCATTCCAGCTGACGATTGTGATGTAGTCTCCGCGTCCATGATCTTTCGACTTTGTGCGCATTGCCACCGATAGGTTGGTGATCTGTTTCGCTTGCACTTCTGGCAATAAAGACAGGACGTCATTTTCCAGATGTTTGAAAGCCACTGCCAAACGTGTGTTGGACTCGCTCATATAACCGAAATGATATATACAAGCCACCGGGGAAGTAGATGAGAAGTCTCAAGAAGGTATATATGTTCCAGTCTTGTTCACGGACAGTACATGCCTGAATGCCATCATTGTGGGAATAATGAAGGTCGGGTTGATTACGGTGATTATCTGCCTATTGTTTTTTCCAAGTTGATTGGTCCCCCAAACATCAGTGTTGTAGATAAGTTCAATTAATTCAGGCTTGGCAAATCGGAATGGAAAGTTTTAATGAATCATCACCCATCGGTAGAGAAAAACATGCGTCAACTGAAGTGCAACATGCATTCGTTCCCGCACAGGGTCAGATGAATCTATGATTCCAGAACGGCCAGCCAATGTTCTGCACCACCTCTATCTCCGGCTTATTATTGGGCTCATCAAGTGACTGACTACTCCGTTTTGCTCTATGGGCCAATGAAGTATGAACCGTAGTGATCCTGGCAAAGCACTGTTCGTCAGTACAGAATGCATGCATTTGAACAAGGACATACTCTTGCGAACCATCGGTGCGTAGGCTCTATCTAGTGTTAGCAATGGTTCCAAATTACGGGTCCGGGTCAGTTCCGGTTCCGAACCGCCCAGGGAACCTAACCGTCCAATCACAAGCGTTTCCGACCCGGAACCGAACCGGACCCGCCAGTTTTTTGCGGGTTTCTTCTCTAAAACTATCACTCCAATTAAGTATTTGAGTTCTGATCGGATCGCGACATGTTATATACGTAAACTATGTAGTATTTGACGCTCTTTCACCTCCCGGTTTCCGATGTGCGATACAATTAGTATTCATTGAGTCGCTGTGAAAACTAGTCGATTTTGGCCGCATTTTCGGCTTTATTTCACAGCGACTCAACGAATACTAATTGTATCGCAAATCGGAGACCGGGATGTGAAAGAGCGTTAAAAACTGAATAATCTACGTATACAACATGTCACGATCCAATCAGAACTCAAATACTTAATTGGAGCAGAAAAGCTGTGATAATTGGGGCCGATGAAAAATGAGGCTCTGCTGCAGGTGAAACCCGCCAAAACCCGGTGTGTTTCAGTTCGGTTCCGGTTTCGAACCGCTTGTGATTGGGCGGTTCGGTTTCTTGGTGGTTCCAGAACCGACCCTGGGCGACAGGTCCAGTTCGGAACCGGACCACGGCTGGGTAACCCGCACCCGTTGCTAACACTAGCTCTATCCCAACATTCTTTGGGCTGATGCTGTTTAAATCGTGGTGCCAGCAGACATGTAGCTGTGGTGTTCATGTTGCCGGCCCAACAAATGGATCCTTGAACAATGTCCACTGGATGATTGTATTCTTCATCACATCAAGAATCCTGCCTTGGGATGCCGTGAATGCTTGATTTGTTGCTGAACTCAGAGCCTGCCAAAAACTGTGTGATTTTGTCAATCATAGGTTCGTATGTCATCACTTCTCAGAATGACTTAGTTGCCTTGCATGTAAGCTTACTCTACTGGGCTGCAGAGAGCTTCTCAGTGAACAACATCAGCATCATGTCAAGTCAATAACTCATTTGGGCAGGGGTTGACTACATTACGCTTGCTAGTTCCTATTGTGAGCACTCCTTCATGTATTTGGTCTGAAACTATTGGTACATTCACATGACTTTGCAACAGAGTGGGTGGAGTCGGATACTCCTGTGAAGATCGTTTTCCTGGGGCTGATGGTGAAGGTGCCAATATAGGGACGATGAGCGGGCTCATACGGATCCGGAATTGAGACTTTCTGATTTCCTGTTGATCGTGGATGAAGTGGTGGAGGAATTGGTGGAACCTCAACCGCGGTTGAATATAGAACGGATTCGTACCTGTCGTGATTGCGATGGATTCTTCTGCAGCGCTGACTGGGGTGAACAGTGGATGGTCATTCTGTGTATGTTCAACTTTGTGCAGGTTCCACTAGCTGTGATGAATCAGTGAAATTCTCAGCCATCACAAGGGAGTATGAATAAGGGGTGAGCAAATTGCAAGGATGAAGTTGTGGGTTGGAGGTAGAGGCGGATACTGAATAAACAAAGAACTCACTCGTTGCGCTGCAGAATACTCGTGTCCAGATGGTGGCATTGGGAATTATAGTTCCCTCAGGACTTGTCAAGAATATATTCGAAATGATATTTTCACCTTGTACTAGTTTGGTAGTCAGTGAGCTGTTTGAAGTGCAGCACTGGCAACAAATATCAAGCGCATGGTATCTATTCGTTGATTGGATGATATCTGTCAACCAACGCCAAAACCAATCTGTCAGTTGGATATCATCATGTTGTTGTATTATCCGACATGGAATGGCTTAAGATGTAGTCTGTATGATCTCTTCAATAAGCTCAAGAATACACTCATGGCAGCGAAGAACTTCTACATTGAGATAAAGAAGATATTCTGGAAGAAGATTCACCGCCATGCAATTGCACTTGTACCACAACTATTTCACGTTCGTACTTACCTGCCTGAAAAATCTGGGTGCTTTCTTCAAGCCAGGGCATGGACGGCCGGATGAAGGCATGGATAAAAATGGGTCAATATCAACCTCTCGAATCTCTATTTAATGCATAAACAATAGTATTAGCATCAAAGAATTAAAAGTACCGTATAATTGCAGAATGCCCGCCTTGCACTGATGGCACCATTTATCCTGACAAGACATACCAACTGAAACAAAAGTAATAACAAGACAACGAACAAAACAATTTAAAATCTGACAAAAATGGCAACCAAAAGCTCCATCTTATTCGTTATTGCTACCAGTGTCAATCAGACCTGTCAAAAGTACATCCAAATTTGTAATCCCCTTGTTGATACAAGAAACCAACATTCTTTTGGCAGAAAAATTGTACCTGGCAACAGAGATTTTATCATGTAGGTATCTTGATCGAGCCAGATAACCTCTGACTCATCAACATTAGTATTTGTCCAGTAAAGATCAAATCCCACAGCCCATGTCAAAATACATTTCAGCATCGGCTGCAGGTGTATGATACCCCCTTGGATGATGAATGCCCTCTTTTTCATGCTCACCACTCTCCAAGGGAGAGATTACAGCATTTCCTGACATGCACTATCCTCAACATCGTTTTGTTTGTCATCTTCATACAAGGGGGAATCTGGAGCCTCAGCAAGATATGCTGATTGGTTGAAAAAGAGATAATTGCCTGGGATTGGTGAATCAGGCCCTGCAGGATCTGAGAGGATGTGATGATACTGAACATATATGAGCGGATGAGTTGAATGGCTCGTCCAAGTAAGCCACCCACTCACTCCTTAATTATGATGAACCATTGCTGCCTTGTTCTGCCTTGCTGGCTTTGATGCTCTGTGATCCTCTACCGTAACAACCCGGATGGCCGGAATTGTAATTGTCAAATTGTGGACTGAATTAACCATTGACTGTGTCAGGTCACTGATGGAGGTGGACAACCACAGTGCATTGATTGTGACGACACAGGAATCATCCTACCGAGGCCACTAAAATGGAAATCTGGGACCTTCTGGGGTCTCGGCCATCTCGGGGGAAATGTATACAACTGTAATTCAATTGGTGAAGAACTGTCTGGTGCTGAGACCATCACCACAGCGGGTCGGCGCTTTTGTTTGGTTGGTATGTCGGATACATTGTCATCATCAGCTGACCGCATGTTAAAAACATCACAAAGAGGGATGAGAGTTCATACAAAGTTCAACATGCCATTTCTTTGAATTTTATGACTATTCAAAGAGGTCAGCCACTGATGGGGATCACACAGCCTCCTGGGTGAAATAGTCAAGTGCGACCAGCAATTGTACGACATTGTCAGTCCGCGCCCGATCGTTATACCACTGGAATCTCCCAGTTTGCAGAGTCCATTCATCGATTGCCTGCATGAGATATGTGAAGAAGTCTATTCATTTTTTGTCCCCAATAACTTTTGTTAACATGGATTGCTGTTGCAAGGCCATAAGTCCAGATTTGAGATATAACTATACGATCTATCCGCCCCGGACTGCCACCAGTTCCTCCAACAACATGTGTCTCCGCAACCCACTCAGCTTCTTTTATCCCACTAGCGTTGGCCCAACGTGTGATCTTGAGTACCATTTTTCGAATGAGGAAATTAGCTTTTCGAAAGAGTATCCAAAGCGCAGACACCACTTACGAAGTTGTCAGTTATAAAATTGATTGTGCAGTCAGAGAACAGATTTAAAAGCTCGGAGAAGTAAATTATGGCTGCGGAGAATAATCACAAGTATCAGTATGAGACAGTGTGCATAGCGGAAAGAGAAGGCTGGAGAATAAGAAGTAATGTTGGTTGAGAGATGAGAGATATATATGATTGGCTGCCGAACACCCACCAGGCTTCTTCAACGGCTCTAGTATTATGATATCGTACATATGATTGAATGGCTTCAAGGATTGTGGCTTTTCGAAAGAGAGTTTTGTAAATTGTGAGTTACTTGACACAATGCTCAAGATGCTTGTATCATCAGGTTTACAGTTTTTGGGTTACATGCCATTGTATTGTAAAGCAATGTCATTGTTCAGCCTGATAATAGTAGATGCTTCCCTATACTGGACTATATGGTGTATGAGTTACCATTGTGCTTTCTGTCGAAGTAAGCATCGGAAGAAATGCATATGAGATATAAATGTATTCGCCCGGAGGAGCAGAATCTTGCACACATACCCTCATTCAATAGTATGAATGAGCTCAAGTCATATTGTCGTCAAGTTATTGTAGGCTGTGGACAGTATGTACGTTCATCAAATTTACTGCGATCGTACCCCTCGGAAGGAGAAACTAACCGGACCTGATGTTGAAAATCACATGAAGCAACCAATTTGTTTTACATACGATGCTTTCGTTTGACCAAGTCAATTCTTGAATGCATAATCCTGTGAGTGGGTCACCGAAGCCTGAATGATATCATGAATTTCGGTATTACGTGCATATTCTGTGGCCGAGGCACATCAATCTGAAGTTCATCATTATTCCCCTAAGCAATATTCACCAAGAAAGAGTCGGAATGATTGTGCGAAACACGCTTCCAGACAAAGCCCACTTCTCGAAAGCCAGATTTATTCCTATACCAGCGCATGATCATCCTGAATTTGCCATTGATGGGAATGAGGAGCCTACTGCTCCCGCTGCACTATCCGCCTCAGATGACAAGGGAAACAATCAACTGTCGACCGAAGTGGTGCAGCAATGAGCATCCCATGTAATGTAACTTTGATTTCAGTGGCTGAATGCTAAGCAACCCAGGATGCAATTTGATGGTCTGTATCTTCAACAGCACAAAAAATCAACCGATTGGGGCGCATTCTCAAGTGAAGTGCAGTATCGATTCGCCAAAGGGGTAGTTGAAAACGGAATTCCCAACACTGCTGTTGATAGCCTTGTGAAAGGTGATGCCAATCAACCTGTAACACCTTCGCACCTACTGTTCAAAAGAATCCATGAGATTACGCATGACCTTGGAATGCAAAAATAGCAACCTGGCAAGGAGTCTTTCATGCGTGCGAATGAAAGAGGCCTGGCTTCGTACATGCAATTCGTTCATTGCGATCCAATGACTTGCATTGAGTTTCCCCACTGAAATCTGGCATATGAAGACCATATAACATAGGAATCGAAAAAGGAGTATACCAAGATGGGTAAATGAATCTCCTCTGAAGTCCATTTGGGTGACTGGTGGTGGAATCGACAGGTGTGTACTTCATTCTGCTCTTTCAGACCCATAGCTTTCGCCTCAAAGATGATGTCACATGTGTAGTATTCAAAATCTGTCAGCAGCACGATTATTCCATTTTTTGGTAGCTCTGATCAGACTCACCTTACAAATGATTCTGGCAATATAATGGAATGGCCTCTATATCTAAACTTTCATGACATTGAGTCATCTGAACAATGCAAGCCAACAAGGAAGTGCTGCGTCATGATAGTATTTCTTCCAGTTCCACCGAAAGATTCTTTCCAGGACCTGGCAAAACACAGGCTTGGAAAGAGAAACAGAATACTAATGGCGAGGTTCTACGAAGCATCATTGAACTAATATTTATTCGCCTGAATATGGTATCTGAGCATGGCAGGCATTTGTTATGTTGGGATGGATATACAAAATTGTGCATTCCCGTCATATGTGCATGGGCGGCTGACTTTTCACACATTTTCAACCGGCACTCAATTCAATCTGGTTATTGTAATGATTGTAAAGCACCAAAGATTTCGTTTGGTAGAATTGCTTCCTCGCCTGTACCACAGAGACACTTTGATGATCACTTTCTGATAATAATTAGCGCAACCAACACAGATGTTGCTGGATCAACATGCGATGCTGTTCACCAATTCTTGGATATTCAATACCTTTGGCAAACTGGAGGAGTCTTCTGGGCACTCACGTCACTCAATTGGGTGAGTTTCTTCGTAACAGACGCGCTTCACACCCTATACCTTGGCATCTAGAAGCATCTGAAGGATTGGGTGATTCATTATCTTGAACATCACAATCAGATGGACCGATTTAACCAAATTTGACATCAAATGTCCCCTTACCCGAGGTTGTCACTATTCAAAATGCCACATTCTGCAGTTACACAATGGCAAGGCGTGGAGATCAGGACGCTCAGTCGAACACTTCTGCCACACTTTGTATGGAATCCATCGGAACCATGCTCAGAACAACAGCAACCAATGTGATATGCCATACTCTGTGTATAAGAGCTTACAGCCATGTACGGCTTCATTTAGGAGTATACGAGTATATACAGTTGCAAACATGGATATATGAATATAATAGAGTATTATGAATATGATATTATCGCTAGAGTGCAATTGCACTCACCCAAAGTAATGGCAGCTGGGTGGTTACCCGACTACCATTACATCATCCCACTCTCGAGCTGCAGACCCTATGGGCTGCCATATCCGTTCAAGAAATATGAAAGAAGAAATGATCCAGATTCGTATGCACTCGTCAGCCTCATAAATCCCGCTACCGATCGGTACGGCTCCCGCGTGACCTTGCAGTGGATCTGGTGCACAGAGAAAGTCCACCCCCAGTAATCGGTGGTAAAAATCTATGCCAATGCCAATTGTACCTGGCCGAGATCCAAGAAGAAGTAAAGAGAAGAGAAGAGAAGGGACGAGAGGAAAAGAGATGAGAAAAGAAGAGAAGAGGAGAGAAGAGAAGGAAACATCTGAATTCACCAGAAATCCTCCAAGCCCACCTGTCTGAATCCAAGTCTGCGAATCCAAGCCAGCAGTTGAAGCAGACATCGTTCCAAGCCAATATTCAAGTCAATAGTTCTGAATATCCAAGTAGAGCCAACTTCTCGGCATCCAATCCATTGCATTCGGTAGTGCCAGCCCGGTGGGGCTTATGTCGTTATTGGCTTCCTCCATCTATCATTTATACATAATTCGTGTTACCAACGGTTCCAAATTACGGGTCCGGGTCAGTTCCGGTTCCGAACCGCCCATGGAACCGAACTGCCCAATCACTAGTGGTTCCGAACCGGAACCGACCCGGACCGGCCGGGTTTTGGAGGGTTTCTTCACAAAAACTATCGCTCCAATTAAGTATTTGAGTTCTGATTGGATCGCGATATGTTATATACGTAGATTATGCAGTTTTTGACGCTCTTTGACGTCCCGGTCTCCGATTTGCGATACGATTAGTATTCGTTGAGTCGCTTCGAAAAACAGTCGATTTTGGACGTATTTTCGGCTTTATTTCACAGCGACTCAACGAATCCTAATTGTATCGCAAATCGGAGACCGGGAGGTGAAAGAGCGTCAAAAACTGCATAATCTACGTATATAACATGTCGCGATCCAATCAGAACTCAAATACTTAATTGAAGCAGAAAAGCTGTGATTATTGGGGCCGATGAAAAATGAGGCTCTGCTGCAGGTAGTGTTAGCAACGGTTCCAAATTACGGGTCCGGGTCGGTTCCGGTTCCGAACCGCCCATGGAACCGAACCGCCCAATCACAAGCGGTTCCGAACCGGAACCGACCCGGACCCGCCGGGTTTTGGCGGGTTTCTTCTCAAAAACTATCACTCCAATTAAGTATTTGAGTTCTGATTGGATCGCGATATGATATATACGTAGATTATGCAGTTTTTGACGCTCTTTCACGTCCCGGTCTCCGATTTGCGATACGATCAGTATTCGTTGAGTCGCTGCGAAAAACAGTCAATTTTGGACGTATTATCGGCTTTATTTCACAGCGACTCAACGAATACTAATCGCATCGCAAATTGGAGACCGGGACGTGAAAGAGCGTCAAAAACTGCATAATCTACGTATATAACATGTCGCGATCTAATCAGAACTCAAATACTTAATTGAAGCAGAAAAGCTGTGATTATTGGGGCCGATGAAAAATGAGGCTCTGCTGCAGGTAAAACCCGCCAAAACCCGGCGGGTTTCGGTTCGGTTCCGGGTTTCAACCGTTTGTGATTGGGCGGTTCGGTTCCTTGGCGGATCCAGAACCGACCCGGGGCTCCGGGTCCGGTTGCGAACCGGACCGCGGCCGGGTGACCCGGACCCGTTGCTAACACTATACATAATTCATCTTGTTGCACACGTTTCAGAGTCTCCAGGGTGGATACTATGGTCACCTGGGCTGATTAGGTCTTTGATTCATATCAGAATAGTTTCTGCAGCAGTTAATTGACTTTAATGGGTATAGTCATCTTGATTAAAGCTGCTCAACCATGGTTCATGCTCCCATTGGCTCCAGGTGCAGCTCAGATCCAAGTAGACCATCATGTAAACCTTCGGTTACACCGTCGAGTCCTTGGTTCCGAATATACAAGGCCACTTGTCCAGCTCTCCAAATGTGAACTTCAAACCCCACGGCAGACCGTGTCGCTGATAGTCTCCGGTCGGCATTAATTGTGAGTCTTATAGATTGGCTCCAGATTGATTCATATATTGGCTACTTATCCAAATTGTCATGGTCTTTGACTTTGTGTTGCGATTTGGCTTCAAATCCCATTGTGGCTGGTTGATTTCTGTCGACTTAGTCCAGCCCTCGGTTGCAGTCATCATCAATCAACATGCATTCGTACGTTCACGTTCAAGTAGCGGTAACTAACACGTTAGTGTTCCATCAAAGGTCTTACTCACAATGTAATTATGTAATCTTTCACTTTAGTAGCATTAAGGCATCCATTCCCCGGTTCTCATGTCTTTAACTTCCCAATTGGTTGATAAATCTAATCTGTCAGCATTCTATATGATGATCTTACAGGCCATGTAATTCCAGCGCTGTTGCAGGATTGGAAACACCAGGAAGCTCGCATCACGGCAACCTTGTATATATATTCGATTGGAAGGGTAATCTCACATCCCATTCAGATGTATCCAACAGTTAAGAATAACTTAAAAAGGTCATACTTACCATGTCAATGTCCTCCAGCACTCTCGCACTCTCGCAATTATTTTGTTCTCAGAAAGCTCTATCGCAGCTTCGTATGTCTAACCGCGAGCTTCTTCTTCTGTCCTCATAATAAAATGTAGGTGTGCTTCCGTTATTCCGCACATTCCGATGAGGTGCAATCCGGATAAGGTGTCCATCCGTTAAGGTGCACATTCCATACTGCTTAATGATCTGAATCACCAATCTCGAACATTGCGTTCCTGTCGGCATATATTATCTGAAGGGCTTGAACATCCAGCAGGCTTCCTCATAGAGTTCGGTGTATCTCCTCCAGGCGGACTGCCATAGTCCCATAGAATCCTCTGCTTGGTAGCCACATCGGTAGGCTTTGATTCCATGATATATTTTTGGCCTAGTAACAATTGACTAATCTGGTGTACATCACCCTGACAGTGCTTCCGGTGTCGTAGTCGATTGCGATAGGAGTCATTTATGAATTGCCGGTAATGTTATCCCCCTCTGTGTGGTCAGAGCTCCGTCAACAACTTTCTAATGCTGATGCTGATCCTCATATCGATTCCCTTGCCGATCCTAATAAGTCCATGTTAAGGGTTTTCCCTTATCATGCATCTGAGGTACATCAGGCTCAGTCTCCCAGGCTCGTCATGTGACGACTTATGTCAGATGCCTTAGAACACACCCCTGAGAATGTCTACTGATGAGTGAGGGGAAGGCTCAACATAGCCAGGTGAAATTCCCTTAATCTTCCAAGCTCCTATACCGAGTTACAGCAAAATAGGCTAGATAACCCATACAGGGACAATACGTACACTCGATTGGACAGTAACTGAGGGGTGATTTCATTGGTGCTGGCCATGGCATGGGACACCCCAAACCATACTGCCGAAGCAAACATGACTGCCTTACAGGGATCTTAGGGCCAGCTGTGCGTTATGAATCATACCAGTATTACTCAATATCTAACTGATACTGGGAGTAAGGCTATAGTTGGAAACTGAACACAGTTCACCGAAATAGTCGGACAAACAATATTATCCCAGTCTGAGGAATTTTGCTATCTACCGAGTGAAATAGACAACGGAGATGATCTCACTACGCCCCGGTAGTTGGTTCTATCTATGAGAAAAATGTTCAGCCCTTGACTGACGATGCCCAGCTCTGATGTGGTTGTGCAATAATTGAGAGATGGCACCCACTTTGGAAACACGGATAGGACGCGATGAACTAGGTATGTGGCAATGTATGGGTTGGAAACTCATTAAATCTTGTATCAACTATTCCACTCATGCAGAAGAAAGATAACTAATACGAAGTAATGGTCCGATATACGTGTCAGCAACGTCATCGTGAAAGCAGCATAACATTTATGATGCCTGGTAGGAGCTTACGCAACCACATGTGGTCAAACAGAGACTCTCCGCAATCAACTACCGAGATCAGCCCTTTGGCAACAATCGGTTGTTTTGCACACACCCACCTAGGTGGATGAAGTGTTATTGCGATAATACTATACACATACATCACAGTATTAGAGAAGTACCGTTATGCCTTACCGACATACATCTGACGCGGAAATACTGACATATAAAAAGACCACATGAACCCATGGTCTAAACACAACGATCATGCTCTCGCCGCAATCCACAGTCAGAACAACAACAGCAGAAATGCACCTGAAATGTTTTTAAGTTTTCACTTGAAGAATATTATTTTATCTATGTCCCAATACTCACGTGAAGATATCATTATTTACATCGCCGCCTACCTACAGCAGTATTGCCAAACCGAAGCCCACCTCGACTTCATGTTTGAATTTTTGCGATACAAGAACCTTTTACACGATTACATCCACTTTTGTTAAACCGGCGAAAACCCATCACAGGTGTCCTAAGACGAGTCTTCGGAAGACTACCCACACGACTCCTACGACATCTAAGGTAACGGCTGTACGCTGCGAACGATAGTATACCTACATACCCCACAAAGACTATGACAAAGCTCAATTGAGATACACTTCTTCAGTTTCGTATTGGTTATCACAATTCGGCTATATCGACATCGAGTACGGCGATATGGATTCGCCTCCACCTACGCTGGAGTACTCAAGCAATATTCCAATTGCCATCGTGGTTTGATATATAAATTTCTGTAGATCATAGTGGGAAACTTTATTCTGATCATTTCTTCGGTATGTTCTAAATTTTCAGATCTGCGAATCTGCACTCAATTGCAAGTCAAGTAGCTTATAATTTTAAATGCGACATTCATAAGAAATAGAGAAAGTTCCAAATGTAACCTTGCCTCGCCATATAAGTAAATGGACTTATCATCATCCATCTCCAGTAATCTCCGGATCAAGTTATAAGCACCATGGAGGTCCAGTGTCGTGAATATCCTTGCCTCGCACACACGGTCAAGCATCTCAGAGACTAAAGAAAGGGGATTCTAATTCTTCACCGCCACTAAGTTAAGGGCACAGTGATGGACACAAAGCCTCAGGCCACCATACTTGTATTTTGGAAAGAGAATCGGAATGTCTGCCGGTGGTGATGACTGCTAAATGAACGTTTGCCTCGATATCAGCCTATTTGGTGTCCTATATTCGAACTCCGATGAATTGTAAATCTACACATGATTATCTGTCCCGCCTATTCGTTTTCGGAATGTGCAAATTTCCACTTGTACAGTCCACATTTTGTAGCTTGACATGTAGCTCTGTAAGTTATCCAAAAACTTTCTTTACTGATTGCTATGTAGTTAAAGTCGCATTCGACACAATCGCCGCTGCTCATCGGACTTCCCTAAACCATTCCGTGACATATCATCAATTATTGGAACATCCCAATCATCGATATGTCCATATGGCATGGGATCTTTAGTCCAAATCCAGGAACCAGCTCTTGAGCACGTGATCTTATTGCCCACTATTTTGGCAATACCACACCACGCCACCATATCGGATCATTGTAGCGCAATCGGCTTGTTCGATCATAACCACCAAAAGAATACCTCATTGCACTATGGTGACTGTTGCAGTTGGCGCTCATCTGTCTATTGAAAAATTGTCTTTTGATTGACTATTATTTCCATTGTCTTTTCATCAATTCGGAGGTGATTCCGTGTGGTAAAGTATTGCGTAAGCCGTGACCGGCATGTCAAACCTCTGTGGCACTATTGTTGTGTCTAGCGTTTTGAGTGCCTGTCCATTGTTTCCGCCAGTAATCCGCATGCTCGATGGTGATTAGTATAATGTGAAACTTGTTCTGATGTCCGTACAGGTTTGTATGACTCCGTAACTACTCCATATGTGTGTCAGCCAATTGTATGTGCAAAGGATGCAGCGGTATATGTTGCTGAATCAGGGAGCCCGGTTTTGAACATGACCGACGATGGACGACCCGAGCACGACCATCAGGATTCTCCTTTCTTGACTCGGCGAGCTAGTAGCAGTCATTCAAGCCATGCATTGATGGTAACCCTTCTGCTGCAACTACTGCCTCTGCATTCTGCTCGCCCTTCCAGCGCCTGGGGCATATCGCGCTGATCATCAGTGATACTTTCAATGGTCACTCCCAGCAGCCGTGAACAAACTCTCAATCCTAGGAAGCACGTCCATTGATGACCTTGCTCGGCCCAATCGATCGTCTAAAGCAGTAGCACCAAGTATGTGTATCAATGGAGTACAGCCTCCTTCGGAACATAACTCCTGCCGAGGTGTAGATGCGGTACATTCCCGGGGCACACCATTCGGACTGCCCGGTCCACTGCCACCACTTCTGCTCGACCTGGCGTTCGCTATCGCAAATGTCGAATGTGTTTGCCAGTCGACATCAGGATTCCTGGACTTGTTCCAAGCCAACCAGACACCAGCTAAACAGTGCGTCCACTGCGGCTGCAACCATTTGAACGAATAAGCATCAGCGAATCACATACTTGTGACACCCAATTGGGACTGTCTGACAACCAAAAGTCTATTCCCACTTGGGGATACAACAAGAATGAATTGAACCGTGTTGCGCGTGAAATACATGCGGAATCCGCTACTCCCTTGGGAGTATGCAGGCGGTCCCTCCATCAATGGCCCCATGGATACTCAGATTCCAGACTAAAAATAAATCCAACCATTTCCATCGTATTTGGAGTAATCTGATTCGTATGCCATGGTATGGGCACCTATTTATGCCTACCTCAGCTCGCCACTTCAGAACCTTCGGGGGTGTAATACCTGCCATTTGGTGTTGCAGCCTGATCGGCGATCGCAATTCCATTATCTTGCACTGTATCCGTGCATAGACAAAGAATATCCCAAATCATAATTGCATAATTGACTTCTTCAAATTGTAGCCGTAGAGCCGTGGCTTCCGTTTGCCTCCGTGGCTGGTTCCAATGGTATGTAATTGCATCATCTATGAGGCCGTATAGCATCCTATAAAAATTTCAGAGCCACTGTTGAAAACTTATTCCAGTATCGGTAGTTCTGCTGAAGCAATCATTGCCTTAGCTGGTAAATCGAAACAGCGTCAGCATATTTGTCTCTGTTAGCCTCGATCGTGTGTAAATCGAATGGAGAAATGATACTTCTCAGTAGGTGCATCGTGAAATATGGCCGCATTGATCTCACATTGTGTTTGATTTTTCGAAGATTAACGCATTCAGGGGTGTCGTCAATTATCGCTTCACCCGAACTTCAGGATGGATTGACGTCAGTAAATTGTATCTGACTCGTCTGGATGGTTCGTATAGGATGGCGCTTGTCGAACAAAATTATACGGAATGTCTGGAATATGACTTGTGTGAGCTTCGCCAGTGACACGTCTCTTGCAGTCGCTCAGACTGCGGAATCATTCCTGTAATGGTCACTTGCCTCAAATGGACGATGGTAAACATATCCACTCTCATCGCACAGGCGATTGGTAGTCTTTATCCCTCATATTATGAAATCATTGTGGTTGACCTCGACTGACATGGTTGCTGATGCGTCTCTGGCACATTGGCCTCCGGAATCAACTCAACATCATCTCTGCTACCGTCAACCACATTTTGGTATACTTATCAAGATTCTCAGCTTCCGCAATTTGTAGCTCTGAAATTTGAATGATTTCTCGTTCAGTTGAGTCGTGACGCCTTCAAATGGTGTTATTTATCAAATTCCATCAGCGAAACGTATCAAATTGATGAATTGCGATACTGGTGTAAGATTGTTCAGCCATATACAGCCTTGTATAGGAGCCTGATAGTAGATACGGTTGTAAACATGGATATGTGAATATAATGGAGTAGTATATATGCAATATTATCGCTAGGGTGGAATTGCACTCACCCAAAGTGACTAAATCCTTGGCGGTTTCCTGGCCGCCATTACTGTACGTTACAAGCTTAATTCAATTCCGTCTCATCACAAAATACCATAATTACACTGACGCCACCATCCGATATATGGAATGTTATATTACCTATCTTAACCACTGAAGAGAAGTATTCCTGTACTTCCGCATAACAAAGGCTAAGAAAATGGTTACAGAGGCATTGCGGGAATAATTATCAGAAGATTTGTGATTTAGGCTGAGATTTGGGACCAGGCTGGTGATCACTCATGAACACAGCAAAGACGCATCATATCAAGCATGATAGGCCAACATATGCTTTCGAAGTTCAAGCCAATCCCAGTTAGAACTCTGATTTCAACATCATCAAAATGCATCTCCTAACTCACTTCCCTCATCATATTTGCCAGCTTGGCCACCTATCAAATGTTAGATTCGGACTTCCTGAGCATGCCATGTTGGACACGAAGGCTGCCTACCGTATATGAAATGGAAAAGAGGCGATTGAGCAGCGTATGTGTAAGATTACACCAAGAGACCTCTTTGCATTCCGAAACCTCAATCACCAAGGCAGATGCTTCGCCTCGGTGATGACACCATTTCAAACAATCTGCCTGCAGTTCGCAAGCTGTAGGGCATTTGTGCACACGACAAGACACCTTCTCAGGTGGCTGCATAGAGTGGATTACCAGAACAATTGTTGCGAATGGTCATTGCATGGAGTTGCAAATGCTTCGGTAATAACCCAATTCACGTTGACAATGATGAAGTATTTGCTCACCTGGGGGAGGCAACCTACATTCGCTACGCTGGTTCCGGTCTCCGGTGGCAAACTTCCACGGAGATGAAGATGTTGTACAGGTTGCATGATGTACAGGTACTTAATCCTTGTCGATGTTCCAGTTGGAACAAAATGTCTAAGTAATTCTTCGGCCAAATCAGTATGTAGAAGGAAACTGTTCTTCAACTTGGGGAAGAATACAAGCGCGTATAAATTGTCCATTCATCGCTCAGGAGAGCAAATTCAGGGTCGTGACTTTTTTAGCACTTGTCATTACCTTGATACCGGTTCCAATCGATCAACCTTTTGGTGTGTTGACTGTGCAGACACAACCTCAGGTAGATGATTCCACTCGACGCAGGCCTAACTTCTGCATTGGATTGTGCTCTATTCTACCCCTCAAATTGATTGAACAAGCTGCCCAACCCATTCCAAATGACATTGCTAACAATAACAATAAATGGTTTGTGAATAACACAATTGATATGAACGTGTGTAATATGTGTCATGACTATCAGATCCCTTGACCTGACGAGGGCCGAATGCTTTTATATGGCCAGATGTGATTGGAAATATCTTTGTTCATTATCCAAGGTTTGAGAAGAGATGAATATATTGAAATTGTATAATTCAACTTGGGGGTGCAACACTTGATCTATTTGCTTGGATGCGAGGCAATTGTGATGAAACATATTGTGTGAAACAAACATAATTTAGATATCATGATACAACAATTCTAGTATGAAGCAAGAACTCAATTTGAAAGTCCCAAAATGTCAGCATAAGTTGACGGCGATACATAGCGATGAAGAGACTGCAGTGACCAAGCCACATGGTTGCATGCTTCAGTGACCTCAACAACTTTCCCGAAACGTCATTTCAGTAATTATCGCATGAACTAATTTCCGAAACATTGGAAACTCTGCAGAAATCTTGGATACATCTGAATTATAATATTGTTTTTACTGATGAATTAGCTCCAGCTTTCTCTTGTTTTCACATTGGTGATTCTGGATCGAGTCCCGTGTATACAGTCCTCGCCCTTCTGGCCGGAGGTTGCCATCAGACTTCCTAGCCATCAGACCTTTGATCCTTATAACCCTTAAAACCCCGAGCCCTGAATTCTTGACAGAAGAACTCATCCACAATTGGTACTACCAGTTATATTTCAAGTTTCATTTGCTCATACCCTGATTGTTCAAACAGCTATAATGGTCACTTCACCTGTAAAACCTCCTGCAATGATTTCAGATTGGCAAGCAATGTTGAAAACAGATTGATCATCCACTTTTATTGAAGACACCTGTGCTTATCTTGTCTGTGGATACTTCGAACAGCAACAAATCTAGATATTCATTGAATCAATTGTCATCGGTAGCAAGATCAATTAGCCAGACTCTGCAAATACCTATCGAAATCATTGAATATATACCAATGTGCATTTCACCCTCGAAAAGCCGCATCCTGCATCAACACCCATGGACACCCTGACAGTCGAAGAACTCATAGTTCCTTGATTGTGTTAACACAACCAATTTCAAGAAAACTGCTGCACCTGCGGGTAGGATAGTATTTCTCATTTTCTGTGCTGTAACTGCAAATCCTGGTGATGCTGGCACTGGAGCAACAACTGATACGATTTTTGGAACACTGATCAGCCGCAGCTGGCCATCAGCTGTTGAATGTATTGGAATTCCAATACCTGTACATGGTGTGATATTCCCTGTGCCAATGTCCGTTGAATTGATTGGGAAACCAACAATCAGTGGGAACACATCTACGACAACTGTTTAGAATTTATGCATTCAATACCAGGGCTAGGATTCAATATCAAACATTAACTTTGTCAGTCACCCTGTAAAGACTGCACAGATGGCTAGCAGCAGCAATACAATCTTCATACCACAGTGTATTGTGGTTACAAGGGTGGGCCAAAGGAAATGTCAAGTATGATACTGGGGGACTTGGCTGCATGAGATATACAGAGTGCTACCTTAGCACCTAATGAAATGAAGATCTTCATCGCAACACTGGCCGGACAACCCCCATCCCAAGTCAAAAATCAGATGGTAATACTATATGATGAAGTTGTCACCCAAGCAACGACCATTACAGAAGAAAGAGAAATGAATTTGTCACTGTTGAATCAAGGAAGGGACCTCGTCGAAAAGAACACAAACTCAGACGAGGAATTGGCACTACCACAACAAAATGTTATGTAGTTGAATGCAAGAGTGCCCATCAGTAGGCATGAAGATCTACAAGCCAAAATCACGTGACTGGAGCATCAATTGGCACCAGAAGTACCAGTGGATATTGTGGAATTGAAACAACAACTCATGAAGGCTATAATGGCGGTCAGGAAACCACCCAGGATATAGTCCCTTCGCGGGAGTCCAATTGCACTCCAGCGATAATCTTACATATATACTGCTCTCTTATATTCATATATCCACGTTTGCAACCGTATCTACCCTTGTGCTTTCATACAAGGCCGTACACGGCTGTACACTCTTACACTATTATCGCTCTTTTATATTTTGATACGTTTCGCTTACGGAATTTCACGAATTACCACTTTTCGACGTGTCGCTACATATCCGAACAGAAATCATTCGAATTTGAGAGCTACCAATTGCAGATGCACAGAGTCTGGATAAGTATACCCAATTGAGGTTGACGGTAGCAGAGATAATTTTGACATGGTTCAGGAGGCCAATCGGCCAGATACGCGTTAGCAATCATGTCAGTAGTGGTCGAAGTTGATCAACATTTCACAAATTGATTACCAATTGCGAGAGCGATGAGATCGGTTAAGTTCACCATCATCCATTTGAGTCAATTGACAATTACAGGAATGATTCCGGAGTCTAAATGACCTCGGGAGACATGTTACCCTCTATGCCCAAACCGGCTGTACTCCAGAGATTCCCTCCAACTTCGTGCGATGAGCGCAATCGTATGCCAACTATCCCGACGAGTCAGATACTATAGACGGAAGCCAATCGAGCATGAAGTGCTGGCGAAGCTATAATTGACGACACCCCTGAACGCGTTAATCATCGAAAAATCAAACACAATGCGAAATCGATATGGCTAGATTTCACGATGCACTTACCGAGGATTATCCTTTCGCTGGTGGATTTACACACGGTCGAGGCTAACAGAGCTGAGTTGGGCGAAGCTCTTTCGATTCATCGGCGAAGGCAACGATTACGTCGGAAGTACTACCGATGCTGGATGCAGTTATCAGCAGCAGCTATGCAAGTTTTACCAGACCCTATACGGCTTTACAAGATTACGGGATTACAGACGCTACGGCTCTATGGTTAAAACTTCGGACGAGTCAACTAGGCAAGATCGCAGATCGTGCTACAACTCCGAATGGGAAGTATAACCCCCGAAGGTTCTACAGTGGCTAGCAGGAGCGGAAGCCATTAATATGTGCCCATACGATGGCATACGAAGCGGATTACTACCAATACGATAGAAATGATTTGGTTTATAGTCGGGGATCTGAGGATCCACGGGGCTATTGGTGGGGGAACCGTCTGGGCACTCTCAGGAGATCAGCGGATTCCGCATGTATTTAACGTTTGAGGAGGTTCAATTGATACTTGTCGTATCCCCAAGCGGGAATGGACGTTTGGTTGTCAGACAGTCCCAATCGGGTGAGACAAGTACGTGATTCGCTTAGTGAGCATATTCGTACATGGTGGCAGCCGCGGTGGACGCACTGTTGAGCTGGTGTCTGGGTTGCCTTGGTACAAGTCCAGGAATCCTGACGTCGACTTGCAAACGCATTCGACTTTTGGCTCTGCGAACCCCATGGTGACCGGAAGTGGTGGCAGTGGACCGGGCAGACTGACCGGAATGCCCTGGGAATGTACCAGGATCTACGGCTAGGGAGGAGACGTGTTCCGAAGGAGGCTGTACTCCATATATACAAATACATGGTGCTACTGCTGTAGACGATCTATTGGCCAAGGGGAGGTCATCGATGGACGTTCTTCCTAAGAGTGGGAGTTCGTACAGGGCTGCTGGGAGCGACCATGGAAGGCATCACTGATGGTCAGTGAGATAGGCCCCTGGAGCTGGATGGGCGAGCAGGGAGCAGCGGCAGTAGTTGCGGCAGAAGTGCGTCCACATGGGAACCTTGAATGACTGCTACCGGCTCGCCGAGTCAAGAAAAGAGTGACTGGACGGCGGGGCTTGGCCCTATTGTGGCCAACTGCTAACGACAAGGCCTCCTTGATTCCGCAACATCTACCGCTCCATCTTTTGCACATTCAATAGGCTAACAAACATATGGATTAGTTACGGAGTCATACGAACCCGTATGGACGTCAGACACGAGTTTCACATGTGATAAGAATCCCCATCAAGCATTCCGATTACCGGCGGGCGTGACAAAAAAGCACTCGAAACGATAGTTCTGCGAAGACTTTACAAGCCACATACATCTCATGAATACTTTACCGCAAGGAATTACCTCCGGATTGATGAAAACACAATCGAAATGATAGTCGACGAAATGATGATTTTCCAACGGACAGATGAGCGCAGACTGCGACAGTCACCATGGCCCAATGAGGCATTCTCTTTTGGTGATTATGATCGTACGAGCCTAGTGCTCTACAAAGATCTAGTATGGAGGCGCGGAGCGGTATTCCCGAAATAGCGTGGAATATGATCGTGTGCTCAAGAGCCGGATCCTGGATTTGGACTTAAAGATCCCATGCCATATGGACGGATTGATGAGTGGGTATTTTCTTATGATGGACGTTATATCACCGGATGGTTTACGGGAGTGAGATCAGAGGCGGCGGTTGTGTCGAATGGGACTGTAACTACATGAAGGTCAGTAAAGAAAGCCTTTAGAGAACTTACAGAGCTACAGGAGAAGCCACGAAATGTGGACCGTACGAGTGAAAACTTGCACATTCCAGAAACGAATAGTCGAAGAGAGATGGTCATGGACGGATTTACAATTTATCGGAGATCGAATTTAGGACGCCAAAAAGGCTTACATCGGGGCAAATCTAGCTAATGGGGTTATTCAGCGGTCATCACCGTCAGCGGCGGCGCCGATTCCCTTTGCAAAAGAATGATGGAGGCCTAAGACTTTGTGTCGATTACCGCGCACTCAACTTAGCGTCGGTAAAGAATCGGTATCACCATCCGTTGATTTCAGAAATGCTTGACCTGGTGCGCGAGGCCAGGATATTCACGAAGCTGGACCTCCACGGTGCATTTAACTTCATACGGAGATGGCTAGAGATGGATGATGATAAGGCTATGAATCTATAAGACGAGGTTACCTTTGGAACTTTCCCCTTTTCTTATGAAAGTCGTATATTAGATGACAAGCTACGACACTAGCAATTGAGTGCAGATATGCACATATGCAAATCTAGGACATACCGACGAAATGATCGGAATCAAGATCTCGGCTATGATCTAGAGATATTTACTTATCGAAACCCGATGGCAATTCGGAGATATTTACATATAATCGGAGGAATTAGGTTCGAAACGAGAATCGATACGATAATCAGCATCGGGATTGGAGTCGTTGACGGAGCTCCGACCAAAAAGAGGGGGATAACCGTACCGGATATTCAGAAACAACCTCTACTGGAAACGATTACGGCATGGTGATGTACACTGGAGAAGTCAATGGCTACGATGCCGAGGATTTATCAAGGAAGCGAAGCCTACTGATGGGGCTACCGATGGCCGAACGACATACAGTTGAGATGGCTATCGGATCAGAGATATCATACGAAATGGAGTTATCATGGAACGAAGTTCAGAGTGGTTCTCAAGGCTAACAGTATTTGGATTATTTACAAGGGTCAATGGAATAGCATTCAGAATGACCGAGAGTCTGCGAAGCCTTCTATTGATACGTCAATATCGTGCAGAGAATTCTACGAGCCACGGCAGTCGGCCTGGAGGAGACGCACCGAACTCTCCGAGGAAGCTTCAGCCCGTCAGACGAAATACACCGATGGCAAAGAGATGTTCGAGGTCGGCGATATGGATCATTACCCAGCACCGAATGTGCACCTTATCGTATGTGCACCTTATCGAAATTCCACCACATCCGAATGTGTGGCATAATGGAAGCACATCTACATTGGATTATGAGGACGGGAGCAGAAGCTCCAGGTTTGATGTACGAAGCTGCGATACAGGCTTCTGGGGGCACAAGGGCGAGAGTGCGCGAGGGCTGGAGGACATTGACGTGGTAAGTATGATCCTCATATGACATGCTTACAAGTTAGATATGTCGGATGGAAAGTGAGCTTAGGCTCTTGATCAAATATACGAGGCTGCGGCGATGCGTGCTTCCTGGAGTTTCCAAGAGTGCAACAGCGCTGGAATTACATGGCAAGTAAGATCTTCATATGGGATGCTTACGGATTGGATGTATCAACGAATTCGGAAGTCGAATGCATGAAAATCGGAGATGGATGCCTTGAGGCAACTGGAGTGGAAGCTACTTAATTACATTGTGAGTAAGACCTTTTATGGCACACTAACGAGTTAGTTACCGCAACTTCAACGCGCACGGACGAATGCATGTCTATGTATGATCACTGCAACCAAAGTCAAAGACGAAGAAAATCCGGATAGCCGATATGCCAGTCAATCAGGAGCCAATCAATGAAACATTGGATCAATGCCAAGCGCGGAGGCTATCACCGACGAGGTCTGCCGTGGGCTTGGAAGTTCGGATTTGGAAAGCTGGAAGTGAATTGGAGCATGTGCGCTTGGGCATACCCTGGGAGGTGGCTTGCTGGCCCGCTACAGAAGTGGTCATCGATGTTCGGAACCATGGACTCGAAGGAGTACTCGAAGGATTTCTGGATGGTGTACTCGGATCTGAGATGCACCTGGAGCCGAAGCTCAGTTGTTCACACTACAACCGAACTCGAAAGGAAAAGTCAAAGGTCAATGTGCAACCAAGGCCGAAGCCTGGGGAGCATGGACTATCATTCAGCGGCTATAATTACGATGAGTAAACCCATTGAAGTCAATTGACTGCTGCAGAAACAATTTCGAGAAGAATCAAACACCAAATCGGCCGAGGTGGCCATGGTGGCCGCCCTGGAGACTCTAAAACGTGTTCAGCGAGAGAAATCATATACGAACGATCGACGGCGAAAGCCAATGACGACATCAGCTCCACCGAGCCGACACTACCAGGAGCAATGGCTTGGATTCGGAGAATTGGAAGTCCGCTTTGATATTCCGAAATACGGACTTGAATCGATGCTTACTTTAGCAATGGGCTTGGATTCGCAAACTTGGATGCAGAGGTGGGCTGGGAGGAACGGAGGTTATTGGGTTTAATTGGACGTTTCCTTCTATCTCTTCTCTTCCCTTTTCTTCTCTTCACTTTGGATTTTGGCCCGGTACAAATGGCGTCGGCACGGGTTTATACCACCTACCAATGGAGGTGGAGTTTCCCCGTGCGCCGGACCCACCGAAAGGTCACCCTTGAGCGGTACCGATCGGTTGCGGGATTAATGAGGCTGTACGAGGGCGTACGAGTCTGGATCTTTACTTCTTTCTTATTTCATGTACAAGTATGGCTATGGCAGCCCAGGGGGTCTGCAGCTCGGGAGGGGGATGATGTAATGGCGGCCGGGTAACCGCCCAGGATATAGTCACTTCGCGGGAGTGCAATTGCACTCCAGCGATAATCTTACATACATACTACTCTATTATATTCATATATCCACGTTTGCAACCGTATCTACCCTTATGCTTTCATACAAGGCCATATACGGCTGTACGCTCTTACAAAGGCACAGAACCAACTGCAGGTGATAGGGGAAAAACCAAACGAATATCGGGATCAGGTCAAATTAGTGTTCACTCTCACAGGCATCATGGTAATGTGGAAATTAGGGGACACAGAAGCAGTGAGATTCTGCGTTTCTCTAGAGCAGACCAAAGAGGACATCAAGTATGAATGGCACAACTGGCTATGAAGAGTGCGGAAGAACCGGTACGATTGATCAACGAACAATCCAAGTTGAGGTACACAGCAAATCGACTACAAGGCATTGCCCTGAATCATATTCAACTGAACATTGGTGTAAAACACCAGAGACCTGAAGCTAGAGTTATTAGAAAAGTAATAGAACCAGGTACAATTGGCTTTGGGAGATCGGGTCATACGAGCCACAGCAAACCAAGATCTGCTCAAACTCCGACAAAAACACCGACAATACGCCCAATACTATGAGCAGTTCCAATGATGGGTGTCAGTTGTTGAATGTGATGAAGACACTCAGTTGAAAGTATTAAGGCAAGGGCGATCTGAAAGACTCCAGGATTGGCTTCAGCATTGTAACATCCCGAGTGACCACACGGAGTGTATAAAGATTTGTTCACAACACAATTCATGTATCCGGGCCCAAGCAGCAGCAAGACAGTCCGGAAGTTGGACAGCAAGGTCAAAGAACCATGAAACCATGAGCAACACCATATCTGCCCCTGAAGGAGCCCCAGATGAAACAGTGGCAGGATATTGTGGCCCCACTCAAGTGGACTGATCCACGGTCAAAGTAGCAATGATTAGCCCTGAAGAAAGGCAAAGGCGATGAGATGAAGACCATTGGATGTACTGCTGGGATAGCAGACACTTCGTGGCGTCATGCCCAAGAATATTCATAGCTGACTCTGGGGAGGTGGAGATCAATCTGTTGGAAGAAGATATGAAAAAAGCGATGGAGCAGGAAGATGAATTGGCAAAAGTTTAGTCAAGTGGAATGAGGAGGGCAATTGATCTGGGCACAAATCTCCTTTGCGTACAGTGGTTGAAGCTCGAATTGGACTTTTGCAGTTATCAATTAATACAGCAGAAATTAAGGAGTCTATAATAGAAAGTAACATTTCTGGTGTAAAGTGTTCTCTGACAATTGGAGACAGGTTAATTCACAACCATGTGTTGATTCACTGTGCAGCCAAGAGAATAGCCTTTGTGAATAAAGATTTTGTTCAGTATCATCAGTTGAAAGGGAATCAATGACAAGAGTCCAGAGTGTTAGAAGAACTCCATGGAAGACCCACCGAGTCATGTACTCCCCACCATAGGCAAGAAAATTAGGGAAATATGATCAGATGACGAGCAATTTCCTGCATTTGCAACGACGTGGGGGCATTATCCGATCATACTAGAACCGCTATAATTACAACTTCATGATGTAACAGTTAAATTCTAAGCCCCAAGGATCAGCTTCGAAAGCGGCAACTGTCAACGACACACCAGCAACATTCGATCGTATGGATATGGGGCAATCACATGGACACAAGTGCAGCAGATTTGGAAAATCAGAAATTGGATATGTGCGCAGCAGCAGCATCACATTTCGTGGGGGAAACAAGCAGGGAGAAACTCAAATTTCATGGTGTTATACTATATGAAATCAACAAAGCCTGGGGTACACAGGACCTACAGAAGAAACCCCGAGAAGAAACCATGTTGAATAAATACCATGCGTTTCCACACTTGTATTGTAAGGTAGTCATGGAAACACTACCACTGTACCAACCCTGGGATCACAAGATTAATTGGCAGGAGGGTTTGATATCACCGTTTGGACCTATTTGCAGCCTGTCACCAGAAGAGTGGCAAGTCGTAAAGAAATGGATTGAGATGAACTGGGCCAAGGAATTCATTTGATCATGATCATCACGCTGCAGAGCTCCTGTACAATTTGTGCGAAAACCAGGAGGAGGTTTAGGACTCTGCGTCGATCACTGAGGACTAAAGGAGGGAACGATAAAACACCTGTATCCTCTCCCACTAATCCAAGGAACCCTGCTAAGGCATTCAAAAATTTGAAGTTATACCCAGCCAGATGTCTGTGATACGTACAACATGATTTGAATCACTGACGGGGATAAATGCCAAATGGTGTTCAGGACCCACTATGGACTTGTTGAATGCTTGGATAAGCGATTGGTCTTACCTGTAATAGCGGCCAGCCAGCGCTGGGTAACCACGCAGGATATAGTCACTTTGTAGGAGTGCGAGTGCACTCCAGCAATCATCTTACCTTACAATGATATGACATCATCACCTATTCTTGTGTGCAACCGTATCTACTCATACTCTGGAGTATGGAGCCATACTGGCCTGTACACATCCTTACACTATGATAGCTCCCAGAATTTGGATAAGTTTTGCATGCGGAATTCACAATAAACCCCATTTTTTTCCCAACACATTACTACACATACAAAAACAAACAAAGACTAAGAAAAACAAGAAATTATTCGCTGAATTTCTTTAGAGAAGTCATCTTGAACTCAATTGCATTATGCTAACCATTGTGAAAGTGAGAAAACTGTGCAGGCATCAGTGGTGAGCCACTAGCTTAAGTAATTGATCGGAATCCAACGGTTGTATAGATGCCAAAATCAGAAACAATGCAGAGATACTACCGATTACGATGCTGATGATCACGATATTCGATGAGAGGATTACCTTTAGTATCCTAGAGATGCTGGCGGATACACTCTAGTTATGAGTGATGCCAATGACTTTTCAACTATTCATTACCACCTTTTCACAAAAATACGGATTGAACTCTATCAATCGCAGGAGCAATCAGTTCCAATAGGTTTACCATCCAATTCACGTGGTTAACGGTAACAGAGATAGTTCCAAAAAGATTGGGATGTTGATCGTGCCATGGACCGCGTTACTGAGTAGGATGGCCTTACCCCTGAGTACACATACGCGAGATGGTTTAATGAGAGAAACCGTATACGAACAAATAATCAATCAGTCGGAGGACTAAGGGAGGGCGTGTCGATGCATGAATGATGCATCGATTCATTGTGACCAACGATACATGAGGTTGATCAAGTCAGTTCGACACCAAACAGAGCGGAATCTTTGCAATGCAGCTACGAAGCGTCTGTATTACGCCTGCATGGGAGTGGATCTACGGATTAACATTATAACAGAACGGAAATGCATCTATGGGGAAAGATGACACGAGTACGGAAGTGGGTCCACGGAAAATGATCAAATGAGCACAGAGGTGCGCCTGTGAAGAATGATGGCAGGTACGATCGAAAGATCATCATCACCTGTATTAGTGTTAGGAACAGTTCCAAATTACGGGTCCGTGTCGGTTCCAGTTCCGAACCGCCCCTAGAACCGAGCCGCCCAGTCACAAGCGGTTCCGACCTGGAACCGAACCGGACCTGCCACATTATGGCTGGTTTCCTCTCTAACAATATTGCTCCAATTAAGTATTTGAGTTGTGATTATATTGCAACCTGTTATATATATAGATTATGCAGCTTTTGACACTCGTTCTCCTCCCAGTCTACGATTTGGGATACAATTAGTATTCATTGAGTCACTGCAAAAAACAGTCGATTTTGGATACATTTTCGTCTTTATTTCTCAACAACTCAACGAATACTGATTGTATCACGACTCAATGAAAACTGATTGCATCGCAAATCGGAGACCGGGAGGTGAAACAGTGCCACAAACTGCATAATCCATGTATATAACATGTTGCGATCCAATCAGAACTCAAATACTTCATTGGAGCAGAAAAGCTGTGATTATTGTGGACGATGTGAAATGACGCTCTGCTGCAGGTACAACCCGCCAAAACATGGTGGGTTTTGGTTCGGTTCCGGGTTGGAACCGCTTGTGATTGGGCGGTTTGGTTCCTTGGCGGTTCCAGAACTGATCCGGCGGCGCGGGTCCAGTTCCGGAATGGACCGTGGCCGGGTAACCTGGACCAGTTGCTAACACTAATCTTTACAAGATGAAAGTATACATGGTGGATCACTGAAAAATCCGAGGAAAGTCAAAAGATCATGGCGGTGGTCAAGGCGATGGTCGATAACTTACGGCTAGCGAGATGACCTTAAGATCTATAAAACCCCAGTTGAAAGGTGAAGTCCAATCGACACTACAATGGGGAAGCCAAGAGCGCATATGTCCAATGCCAAGTACTGGAAGTTCATTTTGGGAATTCATTCGGTGGTGGATTTGGACGCTTCCAGTTGTTGCCAAACCTCACTTTCAAGATTTACAAGCGCTGAGATTTCATAAGTATACCTAAAATAAATTATGGACTGTAGCCGAATCCATTTCATGGCGATGCAGATGCCAATCGATCGAGATAGTGTCAAAACCCACCACGATCGCAACACATTTAGACATACATACTTTTGCTTCTGACAAGCACTGAGACTTGTCAGGCATAACCAATGCAGTTTAGTGATTGATGCCCAGACAATTTTGGAGGTTAATTCACCCCGAGAAGCTCGTCACCGGTGGAATGGTCATACCCCTGAGAAGTTGTGACATATGTTCAACAAGATCATTCTTATACAATTGAGTGATCGAAATAAGTCAAAATATAGTGAGCAGCTAGGAGTGCTTGTGAAACCTTTCACTGCATTGATGCATCGGTTCTATTATTGTTACCCCTGAACACATCGAATCATGGTGATCAATCGCAACACGATGTCAATGGCGAAAGGCAAGTCAACTCTAACAACTATTGCACGATATCCACATGCGAAGTGCACCAGCGGAGGATGAGTATACACAATTATTAGGCCTTCACTTTAACCAACATTCAATGCTAACAGTGCAAAGATGGCCGAATACTACGAGATTCACTGTTATAGATGATCGAAGCAAAAGATTTGTGAGTATTTGATTGTCACTGCGGACAGCAATCGCGATCATGATTACTTTTCTATGAAGGTTCAAGGGGGATATTCAATTTCACATAATGATGATTGAAGCTATGTCAACAATTACAGGCATACCCGAGACCCACCGACACAATTCAATGGATGTTATTGGTAGATATATCAATTGTCCGACAGTCCCAATTGGGTGTGCCAATTCACAGCATGCAAGCGTCCTATAGAATGTCTTCATGCAGCGGATACCGGAGGTTGACAATCCGACGGTTTACTAGCGGCTGGCGAACCAATGGTTCATAATGAATACCAACTGAACACATTTGAGCCAAACGCGGAAGTTGGCAGGCTTCGCAGGTGAATGATGGCCACCAGTTGTGCCGTGGGGATCTCAGGCTCCTGCGGATAGATATTTAATCTCTACGGACACCACAATGGAGTGCTCCAGGAGAAGAAGATGAAGTGCACTGGAAAATGACCTCAGCGGTGGAAATATGGCAGTTATCCCCAGGGACAATGAGCAGTTCATCCGAAATTCTAATTCTTGGAGTTACTGCATACGCATGGCATTTGTGACATGGAATGGGCAATGCTCTGGGCTGCTGGATGCGACTTCGGATGTCAATGACATGGATTAACCAAGTGAGACCCTAGCGCTGGATGGGCGAGCAAGGAGCAGCGGCAGTTGTTGTGGCAGAAGAGTGTACCAACAGTGAGTACCTTGAATCACTGCTTGCAGCTCGCCGAGTCAAAAAGGGAGTACACTGGCTGTGGTGCCTTGGTATCTTTGTGGATGGCCGTTGGACCTGTGTCTCCTGGTTTCTGCGACATCTACTGCTCCATATTTTTATTATCATTATAGCTAACACTTGTGGAGCAGGTACGGTGCCTATAGTAAATTATATGAGCCCGTACTGACGTTCGATATGACACTGAGTTGCACATGGGAGACAATACATACCCCGAGTTGATCTATACAATTAATGCGAAACGACTGCTATGCAAATGGGAACCTTGTCAAAACCACTGCTTATGCATGTCAACGAAGTCTTTATGACATTTCAGAGTTATGGCACAGTTATGGCTGGGCCAAGAATTACAGAATTCACGAGTGCAAAGTGCAATCGCACACACTCGAAGAAGCATGACGAGAGTCTCCATGCAGGGGATACCGGCATGGAAATTGAAGGTTTCGTTTGAACTTCTACCCTCTTCTTTGTAAACTCTCACTTTGGATAATACGCCACAACAATTGACATGAGCATTGATATCGGATGCACCAGCATAAGCAGAAGTCGTCGAGGAGCACCAATCTCTCATAGAGGTGAATGACTGCCCTGCAACGCTTGTATCACCGATATCTTTTTAAAGCAGGATGGCAACTGGAAACTCTGAGTTTTCCATTGAACTGTCGACCTGTGCACAATTATGAATTGGTAAGAAACAGTTGCTGGGCGGATGTTGCTTCCTAAGTCACAGGATAGCCACAAAATGCAGATTTTGTCAGTGCAAAGTACAATCACACACACTTCCGAGAAGAATCACAAGAGTAGTATTGGCTATATGTTGAAATACGGTTGCGTTTGGAATTCTGCCGTTTTTTTTAAGAACTACTTACTTTCAAAGAGACGCTGCGAGATATACAATCAAATACACAATCATCAGTTTCGGGCTACTACGGCAGTCAATACAGTCGCAATCAATAGGAATCAATAAGGCAATTGACATGAGACTTGACACCGTACGTACCGGCATGCTCAGAAGTCGTCGTCGGAGAGCCAACCTGACATGAGGGGGATGACAGCTCCGTAGACCGAGAATCAATCGCAACTGCGAATGAAATCTGCACCGACAGTGCTTCAATGACCCATTATCAGCACAAAGTGTACCTGTCATACCGCAGCCGCCAAGAGCATCAGGGAGGCTATGAATTGAACAAAAAGTGCACCAGCAAGTGCGAGTAGTCACAGGCTATGATGCTTGTCTTCATCATCAAACCGGAAGCCCCACCTAACAGATCGTATGTACAATCCCCTGCAAAGAACAGTAACAATGGGATAAACTGTACCTGGTACTAGTGACCAGACGACCAGACATATATGCAATGGAGAGGTCGAGCTGCGCGCAATATGAATCGGCCGGACTCCTTAATAAGGGTACAAAGACTATCATGACGGGGTGCAGAGCCGAGTGCAATCACACTGAATCACATGGTAACTATGACTTTGTACGAAATGCTTACGAATTAGATATATCAATGAATACTACCCTTTGAGAGCGGTTCATTGGGCTCCCCCGCGGATCTCAGTTCATGCGGTTCTTGGATTCCATCAACAAAGAAGATCCTTTTGAAAACCAATGTCCGGTGAGGTTCGCATCACAGTTGGCAATGACTCCAACCGATATGAGCGCAATTCGAAGCCACCATGCTGAACCATTTTGGGATCATGGCCACGAGCATGACCCTATCAATTGAACCTACAAATCCACGATGTTAGTTGGTCCATGAATTCGGCAGTCGAAAGCATGAGAACCGGAGAATGGATGCCTTGATGCACATAGAACAGAAGCATACTTAGCTATATTGTGAGTAGGACCTTGTATGGCACTATAACGGGTTAGATACCACAACTTGAACGAGCATGTACAAATGCCTGCCGATATATCACGACTCCAATTGAAGGCTGGGGGAAACCGGAACAAATCAACTGTTCTAGTCAGTGTTCTCAACCGTCCCGTCCGTCCGTCCTGACCTAGGACGGGGACGGGACGGCGAAGCGCCGTCCGTCCCAGGGCAGGACGGAAACGGCGCCGTCTTTTTAGAGCAGGACGGTGACGGACGGTTAGGACGGCCGATAACGGAGCTTTCGCCGTCCCCGGCCGTCATCCGCCGACATCCGCCGACATCCATGGATGTTGATTTCTCAGTGTACATAAAATATAATCTCCTCGAAACATCCATTTGTAACCCTTGTCCTGTGCAATTAGGACTCGATTATCAATCATGATTGTAAATTATCGAAATATACTCATGTCGCCGAATGCTAAGCTCGCCAAGTGATGTGGCTTTAACACTGCGTAGTCACTGTACCACATCACGGTGCCACATCACGTGGCGAGCTTAGCACTCGGCGACATGAGTATTCTGTAACCGCCCAATGACGGTCGGGGACGGTGGATGTCGGCCGGGGACGGCGAAAACGCCGTCATCGGCAGACAACGGCCGTCCAGCCGTCATTCATATGCTCGGACGGGACGGACGGTCTTGGCGCCGTCCCGTCCGTCCTGGCAAGATCTCGGACGGCACTGCCGTCCCCGGCCGTCGGACGGGACGGTTGAGAACACTGGTTCTAGTCCAGTCACGGAGGATGTCCCTCCGCGGAGAGACCGGTCCATTCACGGAGTCCCACCCTCAGTGACTGGACTGGTTCATTCGCGGAGTGTACCCCTGCACCCCACCTCCGTGACTGGACTGGTTCATTCGCAGAGCATACATACAAAGTGCTAATTACACTCAATGCCGTGGTGCAACTACAATTGCACTATGCTCAATATCCTGACTTGAAATCAGCTCTTCTTCCTCGATGCCTTCTTCCTCTACATCGTCCTCTTTCTCCTCCTCGTCGCGCACATCCTGGTACACTTCGAGACCCTCTCCTTCCTCAATATCCAGTTTTGTCAAATCACTTTCGTCGTTTGCCTCTGCGCCATCGCAAAACCGTACGAGTCGCTTTCAGGCTCTTTCAGGCTTTCACCGGGGCGAAAGCAAATCCAGAAGGTGTTAGTACTCAGACTGGAGCCAACTTTGAAAATATGGCAAACTTTCAGGCTTTCCATCGGCTTTCGCTGCATATTTCCTTTCGCGCAGAAACACTTTCATGCTTTCTTGCAGATGAGGCTGCAGCACTGGCCAATGTGGAAGCTCTAGCCAGCGTCGAAAGCTCTGGACAGCAGACTAGCCAGCCGCCAGGCATGCGGACTTAACTCAACCTCTGAGCTCAACTTAGAGTCCTAGTGCAGTGGTATTAATAACTATTGTAGGGCCATCAGTGTCACTACCATGCTCATGAAGATCTAGTAGACTGTCGATTATCACTATATGTTCATGTTCGCATTCAACGCTCGCCCTCACGCTCGCACTCACATCGGTCCAATTATTCTGAAAATCAAGCTGCGGATTCCGCAGGCAAATCTGATTCGGAGATCTGCTGTTCTCATGAGTCCAAGTATCGCCATTAACCCAGTACCATCGACTTAAATTCTCAACACCATTAGATATCGTGAGATTTTCAGACCGAGACTACAGCTGTGGGTGCTAGAGTTGGTCGCGGAGTTAGTCGCAGGAATAAACTTTGTCTAAAAGTCTATTGACATCATGATTTGTGAATAAGAACTGTAAATCCACTAAGAGAGTTGATTCCCAAGAACTCTCTTTTTCTGCCGTGTAACCTTAACTATACTGCTCAGTTGAAGATGCCTTTAATTCATAGCCTGGGGAATCCTCTCGATACTCGCAATGGGTGGTGAAGGTCGCCGCCGGAGGGTGCAAACGACTAGCTGCATCACTGCAAAGGACCACTTAAAAAAACCAGCTGTGTCTCTTCGATAGACCAGCTAAATCTAGAGCGAAAGAGGTTTTTCAGCGAAAGAGGTTTTGCAGCGAAAGAGCCACTGCAGCGAAAGGGCCACTGCAGCGAAAGACGCAAAAAGAAGTGAAAATCTCCAAGCCTGAAAGGACGCGAAAGAGCATTCGCAGCGAAAGTGTGTGGAAAGCAGCCAAAAGCCTGAAACCACGTGGTACTTTCAGGAACTTTCAAAGTACGGTCGAGTTTCGCGATGTGGGCTGAATGCAATTGCATTGATTAAATTCAGCTGGTAATTATGGCCAGCTGAGTGCGCATACATGCGTGGGCATATGTGTGCAGAGTATTCACCGAGTGTACACTCGGTGAATGGACCAGTCCATTCACGGAGGTGGGGTGCAGGGGTATACTCCGCGAATGAACCAGTCCAGTCACTGAAGGTGGGACTCCGTGAATGGACCGGTCTCTCCGCGGAGGGACATCCTCCGTGACTGGACTAGAACATCAACCACCGTTGGATCTGAAGCCGAATGGTGACCAAAAGTCAAAGATGCAGTCAATCCGCATGGCCGATATACGAGTCAATCTAGAGCCAATCGATCAGACATACGATCAATTCCGAGCACAGAGGCAATCTCCGACGAGGTCTGCCGTGGGCTTGGATGTTCGGCGTGAATAAACTGGAAGTTAACTTGGATATTTGGAACCATGGATTTGAAGGTTTACTTGATGGTTTACTCGATAGTGCACTGGGATCTGAACTGCACCTGTAGCCAAAGCATTCTTGTTTGCACTGCAATCGAACAAGAAAGGGCAAAGTCGAAGAGTAACTAAAGATCAGAGCCTCGGAAGAATGGCCTATCATAATCAAGGTGATTATACCCATTGAAATCAATTGACTGCCGCAGTGACAATTCCGAGACTGATCTGAGGCCAATAAGCCTGAGAGATGTCACATGCCACAGTGGCCACTCTAAAAACTCAGAAATGTGTTCAACAAGAAACCATACATGAACGATCGATGGTGGAAGCCAATGATGACATATGTTCCACCGAGCCAGAACTACCGGGAGCAATGGCTTGGATTTGGAGGACTGCAAGTGGGTTGGGATTTGGTGACTTGGAGGTGTTTCGGACCAATTGGAGATATCCTTCTCTTCTCTTCACTTCGCTTATTCGATTACGGCCTGGTACAAATGGGGTCGGCATGGTGTTTGGCTATCTACCACTGGTGGTGGAGCTTCCCGTGCGCCCGATTCGCCGGCAGGTCACCCTTGAGCGCTCCTGATCGGATCCGGGATTTAAGAGGCCATATGAGGGCGTACGAGTTTGGATCATCTTTTCTTCTCTTCTCATGTAATGTATAGCAGCCCAGGGGGTCTGCAGCTGGAGAGAGGGATAATATAATGGCGGCCGGCCAGGGCCGGGTAACCGCCCGCAATATTGTCACATCACGGGAGTGCAATTGCACTCCAGCACTCATCTTACCTTAAAATCATATGACATTATCCCTTATTCTCGTGTGCACCCGTATCTACTCATACTGTCAAGTACGGAGCTGTACTGGCCCGTACAGATCCTTATCTTACCAATACACCATCATCGTTCAGAGACTTCAGCAATGACTCACTACAACCCTTTTTGGACATATTTTGAACGGCTTTGTTGGATGACATTCACATCAACTCCAACAACCTGATAGAGCACAAGCAACACGGGCGAGCAGTAATGATATCACCCATGGAAGCTGGCCTCTACCTAACAGCAGACATGTGTGAGTTTCTTGATGAAGAAGTTCAATACCTGGGATTGATTGTGTGAGTAAATAAAATCAAAATAAATCAGGTGAAAGTCCAAGCAGTCAACAACTGCAAAGCACCGGGAAAACTTAAAGAAGTTGAAACCTATTTGAGCTTTGCTAACTTCTATCCACGGTTCATGCGGAATTACAGCAGGGTGGCACAACCATCAACCCAATGCATGAAAAAGCGAGTACATTTTTACTGCAAACCCAATCAGAATAGAGCATTCGCCGAACTAAGGATAGCTTCTACGATGACACCAGTGCTAACCAATTTCGATTCTGAATAAGATATAGTATTCGAAATTGACTCTTCGAGTCAGGTAGCTTCCGGAGTCCTTTCTCAGTATGATGATCATGGGGTACTGCACCAAGTGTCATTCATTTCCAAATATCATTTGCCTGTTGAGGACAATTACAAAATTCATGATCCAAAATCAGGTGCAATGGTTGAAAGTTTGGAACAGTGGAGGCCTGAGTGCAAAGGTTGATCACATCTGAATAAGATTCTCACCAATTACAAGCACTTGGAATACTTCATAACTTCAAAGCTGCTGAACCTGAAGCAAACATGGTGTTTAAAATTTCTCTCTCACCTTAAGTTGAAAATCATCTACCAACCAGCCAAACAAGAACAGATGCCCGCTGCCCTCACCAGAATACCAGTAGACATTTTTCCGAAGAGAGGGGCAGCAACGACATAGAAAATGGTGCCAAAAACAGAACATATTGAGAAGACAAAATATGCGGGGTTAAGTGTAGTCTTCGCAGAAACACTAAAATTTGATAACAACTCCATCTGTTTCGTAGAGCTATGGAATGGAGTGAGAAGGGTATGTCAGCAATGTCCATTTGACAGCAGCAACTGTTGGAAATTTTTCAAATACTGATTCAACCAATGGACAAGGACAAGCTCAAGTGGATTAAAGAATGCCATGATTCTCCGGTGGCAGGATACCAAGGACAAGCTAAATCATATGACCTACTCAGCCGAAGCCATCCCTGGGACCAGTTGAGTAAACACTTGAACCGCTATATACAAAATTGCCACTCCTGCCAATGGAGCATGGCAAAACACGGAAATAGGCCTGGCTCGTGATGACCGTTATGAGTACCGAAACAATCTTGCAAGGGCTTGAGTATGGACTTTGTAGTTGGTGTTTCCGAAAGTGAACAATTCAACGCAATATGTATGCTAGTTCTTCGCTCAACAAAGATGTGTCCTGGAGTACCCTGAACTGATACAGTAGAAGGAAATAGCCTGGGAGAAATGTATGTCAAACGGATGTTCAGACTGCATGGACTGCCCAAAACAATTGAGTCCAATCCAGGGCCGCAATTCACATCGGAATTCAGGAAACACATCAGTGCAAGATTGGGAATCGAACGATAACAGTCAACCGTATATCCACCTCAGACTGACTGCCAAACTGAATGTGTCAATGCAGTTAGGAAAAAGTATCACCGAAACTTTGTCATTTATGAGCAGGACGATTGGGTCCAGTGGTCATAATTGGCACAATTCGTATCTAGCAATCATAACTTGGATAGGACTAATTGCCCTAAGGTATTTGGTTACCACCGCTTTCATCAATGAATGACCTTCGCCCACTACCCAATCGAAGATCATAACACTATTCATGAAGTTAACTCCCATCAAATGGTCCACTGAAGGGATCAACTTTGTAATGAACTCAGAGAAGAGATGGAAAGAGCCCAGGCCTTACAGGCAGAACAGGCCGACATGTCCCGAAGGGTCAGCATATCATTGCCAGTCGGCAATGCAGTGTGGGTGGACACACTAAACATATCGACGACCTGACCAAGCATGAAACTCCTCTGGACACCTATAGGGCCTTAGGAAGTAACCAAGGTCATTAGCACCTGGGCTTGACGAATCAAATTATTGTGCCTGGTCTGCTCAGCATCCTCTACCACAACAAAAGCAACAATTCCCACAACCAGTGATAGTCAAAAGAAAGAAAATGTACTTGATCAAAAGGGTTGACGATTCCAGACTGTATTGAAAGCGACTACGTTATCTCGTGAAATAGAGGCATTATCGTAAGCGCCACTGGAAACCCGAGGCCATCATTGAAGCACCCCAACCTATCCTCAAAGTTCACACCGATCAACCTGGTATGCCCGGGAGATGAACCTCACTGGTACTCGGAATTGAATAGAGAGAGCTACTTTCATAGTTATGCTGACGGACAATCAATGGTGGGGTGATGATCAGTGATTGATTGAAAAGATTATATACGACAAGAATGAAATCAGGTTTTGGATGAAGAGCAAGCCCGGCGATGATGAAATCAGGTTTTGAATGGAAATAACCATGTGTCACATGAGAGAAAGCAGGTTTCAAATGGACATCACTGCGATCCACAGAGTGATTAGGTGTCGTGGTAAGTAAGAATACAATGTTGACAGGAGTTCAGATGTATTATCGAACGAATGAAATCACAGTTTATAAGCCAGGTCTTGAGGGAGGATATGTTCTTTCTTCACTTGTTCTCTCGTCCATAAAACAATCAATCAGCTTCGGCTGTAACTTCTTTTCATACTTGGTGATTCAGGATCGAGACATTTGCAAACAGTCTTGGCCATCGTAGCTACATACTTCCCTCGGACCTATCAGCCATTCGGCCTGTGTACTTTATTACCATTAGAACACTGAGGCCTGAACTCTTGGCAGTTATACTTTGTTGTGGAGTGAAAGTCCGTAAATCCAAATATGGCCTTGTATAAGGATGTATGAGTAGATACGATTGCAAACATGGAATTGTGAACTTAGTAGGATAGTATCATGGACAGATTATTACTGGAGTGCAATTGCACTCTCGCGAAGTGACTATATACTGTGCGGTTACCCTGCTGCCGCCATTACATCATTCCAGTCTCAAACTGCAGACCCTGTGCACTGCCAAATACATCTGTAAAAGTGAAAGAAACCACGAGAAGAATGAGAACCAGTTGTATGTGCATTGATACAACTTGAGAAGTCGCACAACCGGTCGGTACTATGATCGACATCCTCGTGGCAGATCAGGTGCACGAGGAAATCCCTCCTCCAGTGACAGGTGGTAAAAACCTGTGCCTACGCCATTTATACCAGCCCAAAATCCATAAGAAGGGAAACCCATAAACAACGTCCAACATGAAACTGAATCCAAAATCTCCAAAACCGTTTCAATGTTGTAATGTCCACCAATCACCGCCGAGGCTTATTTCGATGCTTCTTATCAAACTTGTTCACCACCTCATGAGTGTTTTCATGGTTTTCTGCTGGTTTCCAGCTGGTGCAGATATCGCTGTATCTGGCCCACTGTACAAGGTAGTGCATTTTCCGGCAGTACCACATAGAGTGTAGTATCTGATCGACTTCCCAATGGTCAGAGTCATCAACAATTGTCGGTTGTGGTTCGGACTGCGGCTGGCCAACTCTACCAGTTGTATAGCAGTAGAGCAAAGCAACATAACAGACGTCATGCTTCCAGTTCATATGTGGATGGTTCAATTTGAAAAGCATTCTAATTCATCACTTCACTTACCGTGTATGGTCCTGTCCATTCGAAATCCAACATTTCAAATGGCCTTGTTGGCCGGAAGTGCCGCATTCAAAGCTAGACCATATCTCTTGCCTTGAAAACAATCTCTTACTGCCGGTATATTTTGTCTGACCGACTTGAGCCTCCTGCATGTGCTCAGGGAGAGTTTGGTTTGTCTCCTCCAAGCAAGTTGAGATGCTGTCTGCCTGAATCTCCGACTGCCGGTTTGATGGTTGCTTCAGAGCCGTCGATTGCATCACCGGGAAGTAGTTGCAATATGCCTAAAAAGGAGTAATCATCGTAGACGTGTGTATCATGTTAATGTAATTGAACTCGGCTAGCGGCAAAAGTTCAACCCAGTTGTCATGCTTGTAGTTGCAGAAAGCCCGCAGATACTGCTCTATGGTCTGATTTGGTCTCTCTGTTTGCCCATCTGTCTGTGGGTAGAAGTCTGTCCTGAGCCAATGGTCAGTACTGAAAGGGGAATATACCCTCGTCCAGAATCTCCTGGTAAACTGGGTGCCTCGGTCCGTGACAATGGTGTGATGTATACCTCACTTGCAAATGATGAGGTAACAGAAGAGCCTGGCCAATTCCTGTGTATCGATGACTTTCTGGTGTGGATGATCGATTGCCATCTTTTTCAGTGAGTCCACGATAACAACAATCCCGGTGAACCCGGATGCCGTTGATCCCGGACAGTCCATGACGCACTCCTTGGTAACACCCTCTCGAGTCCATGACGGTATCTCCAACGATATGTTGACTCTGTGTCACATGTGCCGCGCCGTCTCAATCTGGTGGCATTCTTCGCAGCCACTAACATACTTTTGTATGTTTGCATCCATTGTGCGCCAAAAGAAATCAATAGATATCAGCTCAGTAGTCTTAACAGCTCCATAGTGAACAGCCTCCGGGTTGTCATGGATTAAACTGAGCGCTTGTCCACGTAGAGAGTCGACCGCAACAACGTATATGCTCCTTTCGTAGGTCAGAGCTCCAACGAAACCATTCCATTGGTTGTACTCTCCCGCGGTATCCGTGCCCTGTGCAATTGACCGGTGGATCAGCTTTGCAAGACATCAACCTCCGACGAGTCAGAAGCCTGAGATGTGATGATTGCTAGCATGAGGTCGTCTTATGAATCAACAGACACGGTTGCCAAAAGTTGTACCACAGGCATTGTGTAGCCGATGTTGTAGTCCGGCCGTCTGGATGGATCATCAGCAGGGTTCTTGGTACCTTCTTGGTGCTTGATGATGAAATCATAAGCTGAAAGAGTTTCCAACCACCGGTCATGTCTCCTGGAGAGAACTTTGGGCATCTGGAAGTAAGCAATATTCGTATAGAAGCACCAAATCAAGAACTTGTGATCGGCGCCCTGGAGGCATTACCTCAACTGCTTTTCTTTTTTCACGATTGCCAATAACTGTCAGTCGTAAGTACCATCATTTTGCTCGGCTGGGAAGCACTTCCGGCAGTACAAATTGACTGGCTTGAGAACCTTGAAAACATCATATTGATTGAGAAGGTTTGCAATCCAGATGCGCTTGAATCCGTCTGGTGAACAATTGACTGGGCCTGATCAAAATGTTGGAAGATCAGTGCCTTGGTGAAGGTTTTCTTAAGTATCCGAACAACCATGTTGGCATCCCTAGTCCCTTCCCACTTGCCTAAGGCTTCCGATTTCTTGCCTCCTTATTTTGGGGTGCGAGATGTCTCTGATGTCTTTAGTAATTCCATCAGTCGAAGAATCACCTTGGCATATTTCCGGATGGATCTTCGGTAGAAGTTTTTAATTCAAAGAAGCACCTGGACATCTCTAACTCATTTTGGTGCTGGCCAGTCCTCAATTGTACTGATCTGGTTCAATTGCATCCTGACACTGTGCAGAGTGTTGGCAAACCCTACACAGCCGACCTCTGAGACTCAGAATAGATACATCTCAGATTTGCAATACAGGCCAACTTCCTTTAGTCACGGCAGCACTTGCCGCACATGATGGTCATGCTTCTTTTCGTGTGTTGAATAGATGCGTATGTTATGCATTTAACATACAGTGAAGTCATCTATGTAAGGCCGCCTACACCTATCGATATAGGACGGAGATGTAGCCACTGCATTCGTCTAACCCAAAGGCATTACTCGATATTCAAATTGGCCATTCCAAGTTCAGACGGCTGTTTCATACTTGTTGCCCTACATGATGTGGATGAGGTTTTAGGTACCTCGGTGGTGCAGTCTCGTCAATATGTTTGCCTCGCGCACACAGTGAAGCATCTGTGAAATCAATGGAACGGAATAGCAATTTTTCACCGTTGCCTTGTTAACCGCCCAATCGTCCACATACAGTCTCAGTCCCCCATCATTCTCCTTTGCAATCAAAATTGGTGCCACCGCCAGCGATGATGACTTCTGATTGAATCAGTTGGATAGGTTCAGCTGTATATTACCCTTGAACGTCATCAACTGAAACTGCGATGATTTGTAAATACCCCAATATGGCAAAGTGTTGACGGGCCCCAACTTGATTGCCTGGTTGATTGACCGATGCGGAGGAAGTGTCTCAACCTTGGTTTGACTGAAAGCCTCCACCGATTCTCCGTATTTGGACCGGATATGTTCTCCATTGTCGGAAGGCACCATTGGTGTGCCAGCTCCATCTGTTCTCATAAGTAACAAAATCTAAGATTCGGAATGGAGGCAAGAAAAGCAATGTCCAGGAGTCCGGATGTAAAACTGTTCAGCCAGGGTACGGTCAAGCCCCACCATCCCGTAACTCCCTTCGTTTCTCGGTAAGATGGTAGCAGTCATTCAAGGATCCCACGTGGACACTCTTGTGCCGCAACTACAGCTGCCACCCACTGCTCAACTATCAAGCCCCTGGGGCCAATTTTACCTCCTTCGGCGATGCCTTCCCCAGTCGCCACCAGCAGCCCTTTTACAATATCCCACTCTTAGGAAGAATGTCTGAACAACGTCTTCACTGGCCCATAGATCGTCGAAAGGTGTTGCCCCTGGTATGTGAATATGTGGACTGAAGCCATGATCGGAACACACCTCCGCCCTAGCCGTAGATCCAGGTGGACACCCAGGGCATTCCTGATCGTCTATCCGGTCCACTGCAACCGCTGCCGCTGCCCCGGGTGTTTGTGGAGCAACAGCCGACAGCTTTGCCAATTAATTTTAGGATTCTGAGACTCGAACCATGGCAATCCCAAAACCAAGTCATGAGCCCACATGGGCACACATAGCAACTCCCATTCCTGGACCGGTGATAAGCGGTCCAAATATTAAACCGAGATTGCCGTGTTTCGACTCACACGGGTGTGAGCCATCACCAGACCTGTCAGTCTCAGAGTTGTGACGCATGACGGTCCATCAGGTAAACTGATCAGGTTGATGGATCTCGGTGACATCAAGATGCTTGTCGCGCCACAATCCACAAGTGCTAGCACGCTTTGCATTTCCCCACATCCATCTCTTATGAAAACCTCATTGACCATATGTGACATATCCGGTCTGGCTGTGTCGCATATGTACTGGCTTGACATGTGACCATTTTGGCTCTCAAACACCATACTTGACTTCAAAATGATCCGATGTAGTTGTATGTTATCCATTGTCGCCATTTACCCTTGGGTTGCAATCCTTTTTGAACCGAATTCTGCTTCACCAAACATTTCACATCGGGCCAGGTGTCAGAGCGGCTCTTCAGTTTTTCGACTGTTGGTTGTCAAAGGATTTCTGCCGTTTGATTTGGTGTCCTCCACATCCATTGCCTCTTGGTACTAATCTTTGATACTGCTGCGGTGGGTCACCTCCTACAGAATATTTGGAACAAAAAACCCGCCATGTGTTTCGGTGATTCACATCGTAAGCATTTGCCACTGGGTCGTCGGCTGTTCAAGACCTCCCTAGAATGCTACAGTTCCAGCAGAAAGCCTGACTCTTGTCATCTTCGGCGTGATTTGCTGTATATGTTTGATTCGCAATCGCCCTATGTGTCCCCAGTGGTGTTTGCCAGCTGAGTGATGGATGGCTGGTAGCCTCATTTGCCACCTTGATGGGACTTGTCCATCGGCTTCTTTCACTGCTGAGACTGCGGCTGCTGCTGTGACTTCAAGTTGTCAATGTTTTTGATCTCCAAAGCTGCGGCCTTGTAGCAATGTTTGTTCATGGTGTCAAACCTTCCATAGGTAGGTGCCATGGGAACCATATTGATCTAGAGAGAGTGCCGGAGGCGTGCGCAGGCAATGTTCAATAGAACCTGTTCGTGCTGTTGTATATTCCAACCGGCGTGCATTCAATTAGCTTTCAATCAGTTCCCCTAGGCTGTGACCGGTTCTTGTGGAAATTCCATGAATTGCTGCCTAACCCTCATGACCGCAATACGATATCTGTCTTTGTCCCCATAGACCTTGGCAATCCCCTCTGACAACAGGTCGCAATCTGGTACGCATGGATCAGATTCCGAGCACTGGTCGACATCTTATCCCGAAGTGTCCATCATCAGCATCTCTTTCCGTTCCGGGTTTGAGTGATTGCTCCAGAAGTCCAACCAAGAAATTGCGTATTTGACATGGTCCGGTCCATTACATGGAAATTGGTGGCCATGGGAGTTGACATTGGAGCGTGATGTGTCGAAAAACCAATCCAGCTCATTTCAACCGCCACAACACTGTAAGGGGCCAACCATTTTGTAGATATTCCGTGATGGGCTAGTAGTGCATCGTTTCGCGTGTTCAGTTCATTGGGCGCACTCGGCAGCCCATCGTTCTCATTCAGTGACCATTCGCACTCGCTCTGCATCCATTAGGTTCGGCCCGAACATTCATTTGGATATCCATTGCACCTGGTTTTGAAGTAGCATTTCGAGCATCAAATGATTGTGAGCTGCCACGTCTTGACAGTTTTCATCAGTTTGTCAGGAGCGGAGAATGCCAGTGTCATCCCAAGCACCATTGTGTGAAGATTGTGTTGAATAACGATCGATGGTGGAGTAATGATCAGTGAATGATGAAACGATAAAGCACGACACAAATGAAATCAGGTTTCGCATGAATGCTACAGTCTGACGCGAATGAAATCAGGTTGCGAACAGAAGCTAAAGCACGAGAAGAATGAAATCAGGTTTCCAGCACAGGCTAAAGTACGACAATAATCGAAATCAGGTTTCGCACAGGGTTGTACAGGGCAATGACAGAATGTTCCGAAAAGTGGTAGACTATGAAAACAGGTGTTCAGATGTATCATGGAACGAGTGAATCACTGTCAATTATCCGGGTGTTCGGCGCAGAATAAGTTGTGTTCTTCGCTCGTTCTCCTGTCTATAAAACAAGCAATCAGCTTCGGCTTTCACTTCTTTCACACTTGGTGAATCTGGATCGAGTCTGTTGCATACAGTTCTTGTCTCTTTAGCTACTGGCTATTTTCGAGTCTTTAGCCCTCTGGCTTTTGGAATTTTGTAGCCGTTAGAACCCCGAGCCCTGAACACTTGACGGAAGAACAAGTGCACAATCAAATCAACCGGTTATATTTTCATGTGGCTAACTCCTCATCATTCAGGCTGCTACTACTGTCACCGCACCGGTAATCCATCCTGCAAAGTTTTCGGATCTGCAAGCAATTTTGACATCAGATTTTTCATCCACTCTCATAGGAGACACCGCTGTGTATGATTTTGGTGGTCATTTCGAAGACCCGTAAATCCCGATATCTTGGGCAATGATTGTGATTGGAAAAATCATGAATGAGCCAGAAAGCTCAAACAAGGCTGTAATTACCCATCGAAATCATCGAATATATTTCCAAACTCACCATTCAATCTCGAAAACCACTTTCATCGTCCATCCCCATATACCCCCTGATTCTCAAAGAACTCACAAGCTCTTGTATGTTGTTAAAAAACCAATTTCACGGAAATTGTTGTACCTGCGGACACTATAGTTTTCCAATTATCCATGCTGCGCCTGCAAATCCTGGGATTATTGCCATATAGATGATGACAAATACAAATTTTAGATATTTGACTAACAGCCATTCACCATCAGGCATCAATATGTTGGAACCCCAATATGAGTATTTGGTGTGATATTTCAGGTGGCAACAACTGTTGGATATACTGCAAAAGTGATACCGGGAGGTACATTTGTGTTTAGTGCCTTGAAGTAGCACAAACTTTCGGCTGGAAAATCAACAAATATCTACACCAATCACCATTTGAAAATTGAAAAGATGTCAGGTGAATCTGCAAGAACAGCCTGCGATGTAATGTTGACATGAGAACTCCATTGGCAGTTGAACAACGGAACACACGTGACTGCCCAGGCAATGAATGAATAACCACTGTGGGAACATATCCAAGCAATCAACACAGGACTGATGGCTGTTGCTCAGTTACCAACAACCAACAGGTTGAATGAGTTGCTAAAGGAAGAGCAATCTGTCAAAAATGCAGAAGCATGAATAATGGAGTTATTAGCAGAAGGAGAAAAGGTCATCGCAGAATGGAACAACTTGAATCACGAGCTACTGCGTACCCAAGAAATGTTAAGAACTACAAAAGTAACAGCCCCAGAATGCAATCACGGAGATCTGGATGCAACAGGCCGGAACTTCAAACAATAGCTGGAAGAGAACAACCCAGATCTTGCGCAATTGAAACGGGATGTGGAAGATGCTCAAGCACAGATGGTGAAGTTCAGGAATTGAGCAGAGGACAATCGGAAACAGAAAACATGAATCGTGAGATGGATGGAGAGAAGGACAGGAGAACGGGAAGAAAGAGAAGTGAAGGCAAATTCAATTGCCAGCATTGCGGGAGAGGACAGAAAGGAACTCCGAGAGTGGAAGGTGCTGTTAGCGTGTAAGATTGCCAGAAAACCAAAAGCTGTCCATACCGAATAATAGAAGCTGAGGTACGCAGTGGGGTGCCTCAAGGGGTTGGCTTGGGCACAATTGATACCATTATATGATGAGATTTCCGAGGAGGTCAAGCTCGATACATTGAAAGACCTAGTTCATTTGCTGGACCTGGCGTTCAGGGACAAAGACAAAGCGGCGATGGCTGAGAGGGCACTCTTGAAACTCAAGCAATGAAACCGCAAGTTCTCTCAGTACCACGCACAATACCAAAGACATGTAGTGGATGTCAAATGGTAGGTAGAAGCCCAAATGGATGCGTTAAGACTCCCTACAACACACCAAGCAGCCTGAAAACCTGGTCGAATTCGTCAAATTGTGTCCAAAAACAGACTCACAAACAAGAAGACGTGCAGTAGAAAAGACATCAGGACGATGGGAACGAACCGACAACAAGTCTGAAATCATGAACAACAGCACATCCGCCCCATCATCCACGGAGGCAGCACCTGCAGGTACCGTGGCAGGATATCATGGCCCCGCTCCGATGGATCTCTTGCCAGTAAATTGGAGCAAAATCACTCAGGAAGAACACAACCGGCGAAAGGACGGAGGACTTGGTATGTACTGCGGAGATAGCAGGGATTGCAGACATCATGTCCAAGGAAATCGAAAGCAGGGTCAGGACAAATGGAAGTAACAGCATTCAGGGAATTGGGAAAAGGGAAAGAAGGGGAGGAGGAAGTTGAGTCGGGAAAAGATTAGGCCAGTGCAATATGCATGTCCATTGTGCTGAGCACGAATCTCCTTGTTCTATAGTTGATGAATATTATTGTGGAATTTCACAGTATTCAATTAGTAGTGCAGAAACCAAGAAGTCTTGAATGGAAAGCAAACATCTTGTGGAACAATGTCCGGTGAAAAATGGGGACAGGTCAATCGATACACACACCCTAATCAACTATGCAACGACAGGAATAGCATTTGTGGATGACGATTATGTTTGTCATCATCAGTTGGAACAGAAGGAATTATGAGAGTCAAGAGAATTAGCAGTCATTGATGGAAAACCCATCGAATCAGGTACTATTACGGCCATGGCCCAACTCATCATAACAATGCAATCACACCAGGAACGAGTACCAGCGTTCATATCACAGTGCGTACATTACCCGATCGTGCTAGGATTGCTATGGTTACAACTGAACAAGGTCACTGTCAGATTCGAGAGCCGAAGGATTGGCTTCGACAGCAGTCATTGCCAACACCACTGCGAGCATCATTCGAGCCTATGTGTATGGGGCAACAAATATGAAAACAACAGCTGCAGATCCGGAAGGGCCGAAATTAAACATCTGCACTGTAGCAGCATCACGTTTCTTGGGGTGAGTACGAAGGGAGGAACTCAAGGTTTATGCTGTCACACTGTACAAAATCAACAAAGCCGTGGGAGTACAGGACCTACAGGAGGAACGCCTCCAAGAGGTCATGCCCAAGGAATACCACAAATATCTACCCTTGTTCACCAAAGTGGTTGTGAAAATGCTACTACTGCACCGACTCTACAATCGTAGAATTACTGTCAAGGTTTCAGGGCTCGGTGCTCTAGGGGTTATAAAAACCAAACTAATGGTGCAGTGATTGCGGGTACTGCGTAGCAAACAAGAAACTCGAAATCTGGAATCACGGGAGTGACCAAAGGATGATGCCAAAGCTATTGAATGTTTTGTAGACTAGAGAACGAGTGAAGAACAAACCTATCCTCCGCAAATCCAGCATCCTTATATACAGTTAACACGACCGTCGTCACCTTTATTCACTCGTTCCAAAATACATCCTAACTCCACCTAACTAGGTATACAATCCATTCAACCTACGGCTTACGCCATAACCATCACGCCATATTTACAACGCAACCAACAAAACCTGATTCTTTTCCTCAAGCCTGATTCCTTCCATCAAAACTTGTTTCTTTCCAATAAAACCTGATTTCCTTCAACAAAACCTGTTTCCCCTGGTATTCCCGTATCTCAATCATCGATCCATATTCCTTCCCCGATTCTCACTTGACACAACCGTGACAGTAGCTCCCCCTCCCAGAAGCCGAGTTCCTATGAGACTATTGACCCGGGTTGACCTGGTTGTTCTTTGAGAAATATATCCATTGCTTGAAGTCCGTCCACATTGACCGCCGGTTCCCAGCTTGGTTTGTTGTAGCCTTTCCACTTGACCAGGTACTGCAGCTGTTGTCGAAACTTCTTTGAGTCGTCAATGCGTTCTACTTCGTATTCTTCATCTCCGTCCACGACATCTGTTGGTGGTGCGGATTCGATTTGTCCTGGCAAAGAGTCTTCCGACTCTTTGGTCACGCGGGAGATTGATTGTACTGGGTAAATGTGAAGGTCCTTGGGTAATTGTAACAGATAGGCCCATGAACTAATGGCCTTCGTAATCTTGTAGGGTTCCAGGTGTTTCCATTCAAGCTTCTTGCTGGGTCGTTGTGTTGTAATGTTCCTGGCGTCCAACCAAACTCGGTCCCCAACCATCATCTGCACTCCCTCTCGTCGATATTTGTTCACTTGTTCCGCTTGGATATCTTGTGCCCCAGTCATTTCAGCCTTCATCTGTTGGAAGATATCGTTCATTTTCTGGGAGAGGATGTATGCGTTTACTTCCCTGATATCGTTTCCATTCTGAATCGGATGTTGACTGAAGGTCATTCTTGGAGGAAATGCGTAATTGCCAAAGAATGGTGAGCATCTCGTTGTTTCCGAGGCGTGATTGTTCGATGCGAACTCTGCCATTGTTAGCCACTGTGTCCAGTCATTTTGTTGATAATTGACAAAGGCTCGAAGGTACTGTTCCATAATGGCATTCATTCATTCGGTTTGGCCATCAGTCTGTGGGTGAACTGCAGTTGAAAGCTTTCGTTCGATTCCCAGTCTTTCGCAGATATGTCTCCAGAACTCTGTAGCGAATTGAGGTCCCCTATCCGATACTACAGTGTCCGGTAAGCCATATAATTTGAACACCTCTGGTATAGACATTTCGCCCAGTTTCCTTCCATCTGTATCGTCTCGACATGGTACTAAATGCTTCATTGTCGACAGTCTATCCACTACTACCCATCTGGCATTGTATCCCTCGATTTCTGGTAACCACACCACAAAATCCATACTTAGATCCTTCCATGGGTGTTGTGGTACTTCCAATGGTTTGAGCCATCCGTAGGATTTCGGATGAATTGCCTGGCTGCGTTGAAATTTATGGCAGTTCTGTACGTACCTATCCACGTACTTCCTCATACCTGGCCATTGATGATTTCTTTTGAGGAGTTCGAAGGTTTTTGCCCGTCCTGGGTGACCTGCTGCCGGGGTATCGTGATGATCCTTTACATGTTGAAGTTTCTTTGAAGTTTGTTCGCTGACAATTTCCGTGGCGTTGGCACACAGTCCCTTACTGCTATCGTACAGGCAGTCCTTGCACACCCTTTGAATCCAGATCCATAACTCCTCTGGACTAACTTCATCTGCTTCTCGACTGACTACTTCCACCAACGCTACCACCAATCCCTTCTGGATTCATTGATCAAGATTTTCTGCCTTCACTACGATTTGTTGGGTTTTTTCCGCCCACCCCTTTGGAGGAATGTCTCCTGGCATTCTGGTGAGTGCATCGGGCTTCAGACCCTGTTTTCCCGGATGGTATATATTTTTGAACTGGAATCTTGATAGGAATTCAGACCATCTTGTTTGCCTTCTATTGAGTAGCGTTGATGTCATGAAGTATTCGAGATTCTTGTGATCTGCCAGTATTTTAATATGATGTACTGACCCTTCACTTTCCGGTCTCCATTGATTCAGGCTTTTAACGATAGCTCCTAGCTCTTGATCGTAGATTTCCTTATTTTCTTCTGCTGGTGTAAGTTTCTTCGAAAAGAATGCTAGTGGATGAAGGCTTCCTTGGTTGTCGTACGGCGACAATACTCCTGCGTATACATAACTCGATGCATCGGTTTCGAGGACGATTTCCTTTTCGTAATGAAAGTGTGCTAGGACTGGTGCTGTTGTACATGCTTCCTTCAACTCGGCAAATACTGTCTTTTGATCGGGGCCCCAGTGAAAAGGTACCAGCTTTTTCGTAAGTTTTGTTAATGGTTGGACCACCCTGCTATAGTTTCTTATAAATCTTCGGTAGAAATTCGCGAGTCTTAAAACACTTGAACTTCCTTGAGCTTGCCGAGTGGTTCCCATTCCTTAACCGCTGTTACTTTTTCCAGGTCCATTCTGATCCATTTACTCCAACAATCAATCCTAGATACTGCACTTCGTGTTGATGGAATTCGCATTTTTCCGCTTTCAGATACAAACCGGCTTCCTTAAGCATCGTCATTATTGCTCTGACGTGTTCCTTATGATCTTTTAAATTGTCACTGTAGATAAAGATATCGTCCAGGAATGCCGTACAGAAGGTGTCCTGCAACGGGCGAAGAATATCATTGATGAATTCCTGAAAGCTAGCTCGTGCATTTGTGAGTTCGAAAGGCATATCGAGGGATTCGAACAGGCCATAACGGGTTGTAAATGCCGGTTTCCATTTGTCTCCGTCTGATATTCGGATCATGTTGTATGCATTTCGGATGTCCAATTTGGTATACCATTTGGCTTTTGATAATCTCAGCAGGGTTTCCTGGATCAATGGTAACGGGTATCGATTTTTAATCGTTCCTTCGTTCAGGCCTCGGTAATCCACACACAGTCGTAAGACTGTATTGGGTTTTGGTGGGAACAACACCAGTGCTCTGCATGGTGATGATGACGATCTGATGAATCCCTTTGACAAGTTCTTCTCAATCCACTCTTTCAGGACCTGGAGCTCTTCTCTTGACAACATGGATATTGGTCCGAAAGGTGGAGTCAAACCGTCTTGGAGTGCAATCTTATGATTCTATGGTCAATGTGGTGGTAATCTTTCAGCGATTACTATATCAAAAAGGGGGAGAAACTCATGACATTCCTTGAGAATTAACTGCTCCAGCAGATGTTCTTGAAGGTCCTTGACTTCTAGGGCCTTGTTGATTTCATATAGGATTACCGCATACACCTTGAGTTTCTCCTTTCTATTCCATCTCATAAATGGGGCTGCTGCTCTAGCGCATATGTCCAATTTTGGCCCATCTGATTCCGTTATTTCCATATGATTCCCTCATACCCATACGCTCGAATGATGTTGACAATGCGTCTGACAGTAGTCGCTTTTGAACCCTATCCTTTTCATTTGGAATTTGACTGTAACATCGTACAGTTGTTGCCATGGTAATCCAAGTACGATTGCGTAGTGTCTGTCAAGGGTTCAGGGCTCGGTATCGAGGGTTCGGGGCTCGGGATTCGAAGGGTTATAAAACTGAAAGTCGGATGGCTAAGAAGTCCGAGGGTAGCCCGTAGCTACGAGGCGAGGACTGTATACAAGAGACTCGATCCAGAATCACCGAGTGTGAAAGAAGTGGCAGCCGAAGCTAATTGATTGTTTTATAGACGAGAGAACGAGTGAAGAAAGAAACTTATCCTCCGCCGAACGCCTGGTTTATATACAGTAATTCACTCGTTCCATAGTACATCCGAACTCCTGCTTTCTTTGTACACTTCTTTTGCACGATTCCTACGTCTTCCATGAGACCTGATCTCATTCTCGAACGAAACGTGAATTCGTTCTCGTCGTGCTTTAGCCTCCGTTCAAACCTGATTTCATTCTCGTCGTTCTTTAGCCTTCGTTTGAAACCTGATCTTATTCTCGTCGTGCTTTAGCCTCCATTCGAAACCTGATTTCATTCTCGTCCTGCATTATCCTTTGTATTATTCACCGATCATCACTCCAACATCGATCGTCACTCAGCACAACCGTGACAGTAGCGCCCCCTCTCCAACGCCGTGTACCTACAAGGTTCACGACCCGGGCTTGCCAGGTTGTTCGGTGTGAAAGTCGTCGATAGCCTTAAGTCCATCCACATTGGCCGCGGGCTCCCAGCTGCGCTCGTCGTACCCTCTCCACTTCACGAGATATTGTAGTTGCCTTCGGAACAGCCTGGAATCATCCACCCGTTCGACTTCGTACTCCTCTTCTCCATCGACTATCACCGGTGGTGGTGGTTCTTGCTTTTGATTTGGGAGAGGATCCTGGGCAGCCTTCTCTAATCTGGATATCGGTTGAACGTCGTGAATGCGTAGTTGACTTGGTAGCTTAACTCTATAGGCCCATGGACTGACGACCTCTGTGATTTCATATGGTCCAATACGTTTCCAGTCCAGTTTCTACTGGGTCGGGCTGTCGATAGGTTTCTGGTGTCCATCCATACTTTGTCTCCTATCCGCAACTCCGTTCCGACTCTTCGGGATTTGTTGTCTGTTAGGACTGTACGGCTTGGGCCCTTTTCATCTCTGCTCTGAGTTCGCTGAAAAGTTGCTCCATCCGTTGGGCCATCTGCTGGGCATTTACCTCGCGAATATCGTTGGGATCCCCAACTGGATGTTGGCCGAATGTCATTCGTGGGTGAAAGCCGTAGTTGCCAAAAAACGCGGAGCAATTAGTCGTCTCCGAGGTGTGATTGTTAGCTGCGAACTCCGCCAATGGTAGCCACCGGACCCAATCGTCCTGCTGATAATTAACAAAGTTCCGGAGGTACTGTTCCATTACCGCGTTGATCTTTCGGTTTGGCCGTCGGTTTGAGGGTGAAACGTGGTTGACAACCTTCGTTTGATTCCCAATCTCTCGCAGACGTGTTTCCAGAACTCCGAAGCGAATCGCGGTCCTCGATCCGAAACTATTGTTTCGGGCAGTCCGTGCAGTCTGAACACTTCCTGGACGTACATTTCCCCTAGCTTCTTTCCATCTACTTCATCAGTGCAGGGTCCAAGTGTCGCATCTTCGTTAGCGATCGACCACCACCCATACTGCGTTGAACCCTTCGCTTTCTGGTAGTCCGACTACGAAATCCATGCTCAAGTCCTTCCATGGTTGCTCCAGTATTTCTAACGGTCGTAACAAGCCATGAGTCTTTCCGTGGGTTGCCTTGCTTCGCTGGCAGGTGTGCAGTTTCGTACGTAGCGGTCCACGTCCTTCCTCATCTGGTTCCAGAATGGCTTCGGCTTAGCAGATGGTAGGTTTTTGCTCGTCCTGGATGTCCCGCAACCGGAGAGTCATGGCATTCTTGAATCCACTTGAGCTTGTCCTCGTCTGTTGGTTGGATTTGTATTTAAGAGATTTCCAACGGCTGTTCCTTATGCGTACACAGCCCTGCGCTGCTGTTGTACGGGCAATGCTGACATACGTTTTTTATCCAATTCCATAGCTCTTCGGAGCTTATGGAGTCGTTTTCAAAGTTGACTGTTTCTGCGAAGGCTACAACTAGCCCTGTGGGTACTTTCTCGTCGAGATTCTCCGTTTTTAGTACGATTTGTTGGGTTTTTTCTGCCCCCCCCTTCGGAGGAATGTCTCCTGGCATTCTTGTAAGTGCATCAGGTTTTTGACCTTGCTTTCCTGGCTGGTAAACTATCTTGAATTTAAACCTCACAGAAATTCGGACCATCTGGTCTGCCTTCGATTTAACAGTTTCGATGTCATGAAGTACTCCAGGTTCTTGTGATCGGTAAGAATCTTAATCGGATGTGCTGAACCTTCGCATTCGGGTCTCCATTGTTCCAGGCTTTTGACTATCGCGCCTAATTCTTGATCATAGATTTCGTAATTTTCTTCGGCGGGCGAGTGTTTTTTGGAGAAGAAGGCCACCGGGTGTAGCACTCCTTGGTCGTCGTATTGAGAGAGGACTCCTGCGGATACGTAACTTGAGGCGTCGGTTTCGAGGACTATCTCTTTTTCATAATTGAAATGGGCTAGCACTGGTGCCGTTGTAAAAGCTTTCTTAAGTTCGGCGAATGCTCTTTTTTGATCGGGTCCCCAGTGAAAAGGTACTAACTTTTTCGTAAGTTTTGTTAGCGGTTGTACCACCCTGCTGTAGTTCCGTATGAATTGTCGATAGAAGTTAGCAAAGCCCAAAAAGGGTTGGACTTCTTTAAGTTTCTCCGGTGCTTCCCAATTTTCAACGGCTTGGACTTTGTCCGGATCCATTCTGATTCCGTTCACTCCGACAATTAACCCTAGGTATTTGACTTCCTCTTATGGAACTCGCATTTCTCTGCTTTTAGGTAGAGACCAGCTTCCTTAAGTGAGGTCATGACTGCTCTGACGTGTTCCTTGTGTTCCCTCAGGTTATCGCTGAAATAAGGATGTCGTCCAAGAACGCCGTGCAGAAAATGTCCAAGAAAGGTCGTAATGTGTCGTTGATGATTTCTTGGAAGGATGCTGGGCGTTGGTAAGTCCGAAGGGCATAACCAGTGATTCGAAAAGTCCATAGCGGGTTCTGAAATCCGTTTTCCATTCGTCCCCTTCTGCGATTCTAATCATATTATACGCATCGCGGACGTCTAACTTGGTATAGTAGCGAGCCTTTGAGAGTCTTACAGGGTTTCTTGAATCAATGGAAGGGGGTACCGGTTTTTATCGTTCCCTCATTTAACCCCCGATAGTCGACGCAGAGTCTCAGACCTCCTCCTGGTTTCGGAGCGAAATGAACCGGGGCTCCGCAGGGCGAGGAAGACGATCGGATGAATCCCTTGGACAAGTTCTTCTCTATCCATTCCTTCAGGACTTGCAATTCTTCCCGTGACAGGCTGTAAATAGGTCCAAACGGCGGTGTAAAGCCTTCCTGTAACTTAATCTTGTGATCGTAGGGTCGGTGCGGTGGTAGCATTTCAGCGATTACCTTGCTGAACAGGGGTAGAAACTCGTGGTATTCCTTGGGGATGACTTCTTCGAGGGCTTTTCTTGTAGATCCTTTATTCCCAAGGCCTTATTGATTTCGTACAGTGTGATGGCGTAAACCTTGAGTTTCTCTCTTCTTATTCTTCTCACGAAAGGTGATGCTGCTACTGCGCAGATGTCTAATTTTTGTTTTTCCGGATCTGCTGCTGTTGTTTCCATGTGATTGCCCCATATCCATACGCTCGAATGATGTTGGCAATGGTGTTGACAGTAGCTGCTTTGGAAGCCGATCCTTCGCGCCTGGAACTTAACTGTTACATCGTGAAGTTGTAACCATGGTAATCCTAGTACGATCGGATAATGCCCAACTTTGTTACGAACGCTGGTAGTTGCTCCTGATGTGATCGTATTCCCATATTTAACTTGGCCATGGTCGTAATAGTTCTGATTCAATGGGCCTTCCATCGATAACCTCTAACTCTCTTGATTCTCGTAATTCCTTCTCTTCTAATTGGTGATGGCGAAGAAAATCTTTGTCCACAAATGCTATTCCCGTGGCTCCGCAGTCAATTAAAGCTTGCGTATTGATTAACCTGTCTCCGATTTTCAGCGAACATTTCACAACAAGATGCTTGCTTTCCATTAAAGACTCCTTAATTTCTGCGCTACTAATCGAGAACTGCGAAATTCCAAAACGAGACTTAACATCTGTAGACAAAGGAGATTCGTGCCCAGCGCAATGGCCATCCTTATTGCACTGGCCTAGACTTTTCCCGACTCGATTTCTTTTCCCGAATCTGCATCCATTTCATTTCCTGCTTTCTTAAAAGGTGTTACTTCCACCTGCCCTGATGCTGCTTTCAATTTTCTCGGGCAACTTGCTGCGAAGTGCCTTGAATCCCCACAGTACATACACAATCCTCCTTCCCTTCGTCTTTTTCGTTCCTCCAGCGTAATTTTCCTCCCCTTGACTGCTGAAAGGTCCATTGGAGCAGGGCCATGGTAATCTACCACGGTGCCTGCTGGTGCTGTTTCTGGGGCAGGTGTGGTGTTGCTCGTGGTTTCGTGTTTCTTTGAACCTGCTGTCCATCTTCCTGACTTTCTCTCCGCAGCTCGGGCGCGGATTTGGGAGTCTCTTTTCGAGCACATTTTGACAAATTCCGTGAGATCCGACGGGATGTCGCAGTGCTGTAGTGAGTCTTGCAGCTCCTCAGATAGACCTTGTCGTAATACTTCCAACTGGGCTGCTTCGTTCCAATCGACGTCAGGTACCCACCGTTGGAATTCTGCGTAGTATTGAGCAAATTCTCGATATTTTTGCTTAAGTTTGAGCAGTTCCCGATTTGCTGTGGCCCATATGTCTTGGTCTCCGAAAGCCAACTGCAACAGGTCCAGTAATTTTTCTAGTGACTCTAACTTGAGATCTCCGGTTTTCCTGTCGATGTACAGTTGAATTTGATTTAGGGCCACGCCTTCTAGTCGATTTGCCGCATACCTCATTTTGGATTGTTCACTGAAGAACCGTCCTGGTTCGTCCACAATTTTCATGGCTAGTTGTGCCATCCATCCTCGAAGTGCCCTTCGGTCTGTTCCCGAAAATCGGAGAATTTCGCTGCCTTTATGTCCCCTGTTACCGCCACCATTACCACCATTCCCCGCGAGTGCGAGCACTCTTTTGACCTGATCCCGATATTCATTTCTCTCTTCTCCAATTAACTTCAATTGCTCTTGTGTATCCTCGAGATCCTGCCTTAATGTTTCCGTATCTGTTGGCATTCTGTTTGCCAGTTGTTGTTCTAATTCGGTGATTTTGGTCTGTAAGTTCCCGTGTGTACAGGCGGGCACTGTTGCTTCCAAGTCCATGACTCTTTGTTGCGTTAGTGCCAACTCCTCGTTCGTGTTTGCCTTGTTTTGTTCGAGATCTTTCCCTTCTTTTATTAACTCGGTGATTCGTTCTTGCGCTGTTCCAATGTTTGCTGCTTGGGTGGCGATTTGTTCGTTTAGTTGGCTTATTTGATTCTCGATTTGGGATGGAGGTGCCTGTAGTAGTTGACTTAGGGTGTCCTTCATTGCATTCGCCGCTTCCAGGGCTTGTTTTAGGTCTAGCTGGGTAAAATCTACCAATATCTGTCTTCCTATTATATCTTGGCTGATTCTGGAAAGCTCTATGTATCGAACTACTGGTGCTGAGGAGCTGGAGCTCATCTTCGCAATCTTCGAACAGTGATTGATATAGGTATTTATTGATTCTCCAGCCGAAGGTTTGTGCTACTTCAAGGCACTCGTCACAGATGTGCCTCCAGGTATCGCTTTTCCAGTATATCCAGCAGTCATTGCCACAAGGAGTTTCACACCAAATACACTTATTGGGGTTCCAGCACATTAACGCCTGGTTAGATACCAAGGCAAAAGGGGTTCGAGACCGAGGGTCCACAGTGAGCAAAGAATACAATCGCGTTCCTCGATGCAATCAAAAAAGGTGTCAAATTCCTCTATGCCGCAGTTGCAGGTAGGTATTTCGGTCCACTCCTGAATTGCTCCGCAGTTGCAGTGGATTGTTGGGTTTGGGTAATTGTGATCTAAATCTCCTTCTTCTTCTGAACAATAACAAAAATAAATACAGTCGCAGGTGCTTTCGTCCTTGCTCATATATTTCAGAAGTGGCACTGATTGCCAAAAATATCTGGATTCGTAGGTCTTCGAAAGGTCCACAAGCAAGGTAGACAGATGTGTCTCCAGTAGGAATGGATAGCCAATCTGTTTTCGAAATTGCTTGCTGATTTGAAAACTTTGCAAGACGCGTTGCAAATGCGGTGACAATAATAGCAGCCTAAGCGATGAGGGTAACGGCACATAAAACAAAGTATAACCGGTAGAATCGATTGTAGACTCGTTCTTCTGTCAAGGGTTCAGGGCTCGGTATCGAGAGTTCGGGGCTCGGGATTGTAAGGGTTATAAAACTGAAAGTCGGATGGCTAAGATGTCCGAGGGTAGCCCGTAGCTACGAGGCGAGGACTGTATACAAGAGACTCGATCCAGAATCACCGAGTGTGAAAGAAGTGGAAGCCGAAGCTAATTGATTGTTTTATAGACGAGAGAACGAGTGAAGAAAGAAACTTATCCTCCGCCGAACGCCTGGTTTATATACAGTAATTCACTCGTTCCATAGTACATCCGAACTCCTGCTTTCTTTGTACACTTCTTTTGCACGATTCCTACGTCTTCCGTGAGACCTGATCTCATTCTCGAACGAAACCTGATTTCGTTCTCGTTGTGCTTTAGCCTTCGTTTAAAACCTCATCTTATTCTCGTCGTGCTTTAGCCTCCATTCGAAACCTGATTTCATTCTGGTCCTGCATTATCCTTTGAATTATTCACCGATCATCACTCCACCATCGATCGTCACTCAGCACAACCGTGACATGCTGGCTGGTTGTGAAAAGGTGAAAAATAGTATGTGAAATGTGGGGTGGCGCCCACAGAGTCCATCATGCCCATTTTTGCCAAAGTGCACCCATATTACCTGTGGTGGCTGCCTATGCATCTCACCATCTGGCGTACCCTCAACACTGCAGTCAAGCAGGATCCAAGTCATCTGCTGAGGGTAATGATATTTCGGCCTGTAGAAAGTAACCTGATTGTGAGGCTGTAAGGTTACATCTTACTTGAACTTATTTCTGTAGCCCCGGATCATACTGACCGCATCATGACTGAAGATCTCATGAAGATGCTGTCTGACTTGTGACAGCAATGTTAGCATGCTGAAGGTTTCGGATGCTTCAGCTAGTAATATTCGTTTGAATGACTGTGAATGTGCACAAATAGTTGAAAGTGTAAACCACTCCGGCGGTTGGGTACTGGGTCGCATCGAAGGTCCAGATTTGCTGGCAAGGATCCTGTTCTGCTGGGCGCACCTGGTGATTTGCCGTTCCTCTCGACCCATCATCATGTTACAGACTGCTGCACTCCCATCAACCTACCATCCATGCAAAGCAAGCCACAAAAGAGTCTGTTCCATGAAGTCCATAACAGTGTTGCGATCATTCTACTGAAGTAGCTATAGCAAGAATTGACCCCATTGCTGGCACAGTATGCTTTTTTGACATTCAAAATATGCAAGAGTTCTAAGATCTCAGGTGAAATATAATCAGGAGTACCCATCATGGTGATGAACTCAGGGTAATGACAAAGATGGAGTATTTTTGGTTTTCCGAAGTGATAGAATTGCAGTGTTAGCTGGTTCTATCAATTCTGATCATTCCTTGACTTTCATTCCTGATCATACTTTAGGTACTTCTCCATCATGGCATGATGAAAATCAGCTTTAGCTGCCTGCCTTGACCCAAAAACCTCTATCTCGAGATGCCAGGTAACCTTTTGATGGCGTTTCTTCGACCAATGTGTTGTGGGTTTCACAGTATCAAACAGGTGCCACTCGAACACCTACATTGCAGCAACAGTGATCTTTGTTGATGTGAACACAGCAGTGCTGATGGCGTGACAATTTAGGTCAAGTTCTTGATCAAACTCGCTTGTCAGTCCATGGCTAGCTTTGGCATGCAGCTTCAGTTCCTGGTGGTCCTGAAATTCTTTATACAACTGGCCAAACAGGGCAAGCTGGTCAATAGATACTCTGTAGAGCTCTGCTTCGAGTCATACCATCTTTGTCACCTGCTCCTCTGCAATCTAGGTAGTGGAGCACAGCTGCCCTGCATTCAGGTGTGCCTGAAAAGTTTTCTGCTGCACAGTTGTAATACCATAAATCTCCCAATGAAGCTCCCTCACTATATTCTCCATTACACCCTCTTCAAGTTTTGCTGCCTGCAGTTTGAAGTTGCTTTCCAAACACCTTGTCGGAACCTGAGTAGTACATTAAGGAGTGAAGATTTGTTTGCACTTCTAAAATTTTATGAGCGCTTCATCAAGGTATTTCAACATGATATCCAAGTGTGTTTGCTGGCTTGCTAGTAATGAAAATTCAATCAGGGCTCAAATCATGTTTATAACCTCTGCATGAAATGCAGTTTCTGAGATTGTTTGACTTGCAACGTAGCTGGACAGTAGGGAAGCATATTTTGAAAATAGACTCCTCAGCATTTCCTGGATTTCCTTGCCATGTCGGACCCATTCTTGAGAGCATCAAAGGGTTTGGAGAAATGCAATACAATTGGGTAGTGCAGAACTCAGGTGAAGCAGGCATCAAATTCAGCTTTCAAACCTCAATAGGGGTGGTACACCAAATACCAGTGGAAGAGATCATTCACAATCCCCAAATAGAGTTAGTGAAGCACATCTGGTTGCCAAAGGCAATAGACATTGCACAGAGGATGATCCAAGAAGAGATTCAAAGTCGGTTGCAGATGCTTCTCGGTGAATTCAGCAAGTTGATTCTCCTCCAGGTGCTCCTGATAGCGTGACATTCATCAAGGCTCCCAGTTGTGAAATCCTTTACCATGGCCCATCTCAGGTCCATTTGGTACTTCACATACAGGGCATGCTTCTCTGACTATTTTTGTGATCATTGCGATCTCTGGGTAGTCTCCGATTCATGCTGCTAGCAACAAGCCGCAGGTATGTTTGAAACTCTCAGCAGAATGCTGCTGGTCATCAGTGCCACTGATATTGACTCCTCAACGTTGTTTCAGGATGGTTTGATCGCATGGTGCCATGAAGAGTCTATATCAGTTGCGCTGTTCGGCGGAACGGGAACGAATCCCACCAGACCCCAGATGTGCCCTGAGGCTGTACAGCGAACCTGTTTCTGAACCTTCCAAATACTCATATATCCCGGCCAGGAGCTCTTGACACCGATGAAATTTGTGTGATGGGATGTGTCCAAGGCAAAGATCACTCGTACGATTGTTGCACTGTCAGGTAATTGCTCAGGAGTTTCCACCACCACTGTCCAGAATTCATCACACTATAGATTCAATGATCAGCCAAAATGTAAAGCAGCACCAGAGCAAAACCCAGGTGCGCCAGAAACAAATAATGCCCCGAATGAGACTGGATGCACTTGAAAATATCCCTGCAGTATATTATGTTATATTTCTCAGGCATCTGAAGCCAACTCTCTGCTCCCAGTCCGATGTCAAGGCACCTCAGCAGCTCCCAGCGCTCAGCTTCGGTCTTGAATGATGTTGTATGGAAATCGTCCGGGCTGTGCTGCAGATAGTTGGTTACCAAAGTTTTACTTTGTGTATCCAGAGCACGGGCATATTCATAATTGAACACATTTTCAAATGGGTGCCACAGGTTCCAATGTGAATTCTGGTGTTTGTTGTAGATGGTCGTAGTCTATTGCACCACCTGCCCTGATGCAGCCTCTCCATACTCATCTGCATTAGTGACTTTCCCCACAGTTACACATGTGATGTCGTGTTTCTCTGGTATGTTGGGTATGGGAGCACTCACGGAGGTGTGTGCAGCTTGTATGAACCTTTGGGCACTGTCAGGTTCTGCTGCATTCGTTTACTACTTCCTGCATTGCTCATGTCACTACATACTGGATTTCCAATTTGCTTGTGTTTGAAGTCATTCCATTACCTCTTCTGTGTCATCAAATGCTTCTGGGTGAATCATTCCATGATGTTGAGCAAGCCTAGTGGAGTTGCGTATCCACGTTCCACATAGTGTGCATCGCAATCATAAGAACTGGTTGGCGCAATGACTCATACCAAAAACTGTTGATATAGTATCTCCAGTTGATGGGGCTTGAGGAGTGTATGGTGATGGGCAGATGTGGTACAACCGAAGTATGGCGAATGGGAGATGGGGTGACGAGTGTATGGTGAATGGTAGATGTGGTGAGACAAGTGTATGCCTAATGGTAGATAGTGCAATGAGTGGATGGTGAATGGTAGATGGGATGCGACAAGTGTATGGTGAATGGTAGATGGGGTGCAAAGAGTATATGGCAAATGGTAAATGGTCTGACAAGTGTATGGTCAATGATAGATCGGGTGTGATGAGTGCATAGTGAGTGGTAGATGGGGTGCGATGAGTGAATGGTGAATGGTAGATGGGGTGCGACGAGAGAATGGTGAATGATAGATGTGGTGCAAGGAGTGTATGGCGAATGATGTGGAGCACCGATCGAGGGGTAAAGACATCGTCCGAAGGTGCAAATTGTACACCCCTCGTGCGGGATGAGGCTCTATACAAAATGACATGCAATCTTGATATAACTAGTCTTGAAACAAACAAACAACTATGCGTTACTTCACCCAACAAAATGTTTGTACCTCACAAATGATTGACTTCCCATCTCAACCCCCAGCTAAGCCTATGATTTTCATCACAAGTACCGTACCAAAACCTCCAGAAGGCGGTTCGGACGCACTTGTATCTCGCAGTGAGACATGGATTGCATCCAATCGTGCAGCTCTCTTCCAATTGCAAGGTACCTGAGCCTGAGTCTGATATGCATTGGATAAAGGGAGTTTTCCATCTTTCGATAGTATTGTAAGTTCAAATATGTTGTAAATTTTCAGTATATTCTCAGAATCTGCAACAACCAACTGGGGTTGCATGTAGATCGCCTGCTTTTTTCATTCGAGAGATGGACACCTGCATACACAAACACCTGTCTTCAAAGGCTATCAGCTGATTTCAAATATCAAACTTCAACAAACAAAGCAATGGTGGGTGTTCATATGTTTTGTTTGTTGTAGCATCACAATTGTTGCATAAGTTGGGTGGGCTTTGAGAAACTGCAACTAAGTGGCAGTGGTGATACCCTTACTGACATCTTGTGATCAACATGAATGCTCCTAGCAGAGAATGTGTGACGAAAATTATGGATCAGAAGTTTGTGAAACAATGTGGAACGGAAAGAGAAGTGTTGGTGAAGTTAGTGCATATTGAGTGTTCTTGGGAGAATTGCGAATATATTTGAACGCACTGGGCCTCCCACATATGCAGTCGGTTACACTACCTCGTCTTCAGCGATTACTCCAGGTACCATTCAGCTGTGATTGAAATGCTTTGAACCTCTTAACCTCATCTTTGAAACTACTTCTATAAATAATGTCACAGTACAGCCCCTTTCAACAACCACTCTCCGACCATTCCAGGACACCCATATCAATATCATGACTGTGAACCTCCACAAGGATTTAACCAGAACTACAATATCAGCAGTGATCTGTCTCAGATCTGGAACAGGTTCGACTGGAATCCCAATCTCAATTATCAACAGCGCTGGATGCCAACTGAGGAACCACAATATACACTGCAATTACTGAATGAATATTCTCCGTATACTGCCCCACCAATAATCAGCCCTGACACACCTCACATATGCAATGGGTACCAACACACTTGGATTTCATATGAACAGGTTCCACCCTGACCGCCTCCACTACCACCACAACCACCACCACACCACCACCACCATCAGCAAACCCAAATGCACCACCTTTGGCGGACCCAAACACATCAATGTCTCTGCCACCTGACTAAGACCAGCACACCCCACTGTCCCCCCCTCCATGGCCAGGTCCACCTGGAGCAGAAGAATCCCAGTTCACTCCAAGGCCCCCGCCCACTCCACCTGGTGGTGAATGGCCCCAGTACACCGCACATTCTCCTCCACATTCACCTTGAGGTAAAGGGTCCTGGTATATACCACATCCTCCTCCCCCAACACCTCGAGCTCAAGGGCCCCAGTACACCCCAAATCCTCCTCCCCCTCTACCAAGACCACCAGTTGCTCCAGTCTCATGGTCCACAAATGCTCCCCCACCTCTAATGCAGCCCACCTTCCGTCAACCAATGCCAGTACAGCTGGGAGCACCAGGACCACCAATATGGAGACCGGAAACTGCTACTTCTGAAATGACCAGAAAGACTCAAGCAAGTGGGGCCCCTGGGCAATTGAGATGGATCGAAGCACTACCTAAACTGTTGCCATGGACCCCAACTTCCAATACCCTATTATGTCAATGCCAGCAACAGATCCCTCATGGTGAATACCAGAGGCAGATGTCTGCAGCCAACATCGTTCCATCCGATATAACTCGAGATGGAAGATAGCCACTGACTGTTGCTGGAAATATATTCACCACCGGGCAACTTATAGTTAAGATGGGCCAAGTGCGAATGGGGTCCAGGGAATGCGATACACCTGGAAGAAGCAACATTTTCAAGTTTGAGAAACATGTCCAGCATGAATGGCTGATTTCTCAGCACCCTCAATGCGTGTTAGAACAACTCAGCTTGAGGACCAGGTAGATCACATGGCGCACTGGGATCAAACTTTGAGAAGCAGCTATCTCAGATTTCTTCCAGTATTATGTAGAATTCCTACCCTATGACAGGTTTGATGATTCTGAAAGTATCAGGCATGATTGGATTCACCAGGTCCTCTGAAATCTCTGCAACCCCCTACGAAAAACAACCACCCAGACGGTAATAGGTGAAACAAAAATCGGGACGGAAGGAGGTGGGAAGCGCAAGGCAGAAGGTAGCAGGGATAAACAGCCTCCCAAATGGCTGAACATTGAGGTGGCCAATATTCAAAACAATTTATTTGTGGAGCAGGTGCACGAAGATGCCACTTCTTGGTCTCTATTGAGGACATTTCAAGGACTTGAAGAATATTCCCAACTTCTGAAGTGGACCGCTCAGGCAAAGCCAAAGGGCCCATTCACTCTCCACACAGTATATTGCAGCTAGTTCAGTGCACATGCTGCTCGAGATGCTGGATTATGGTTGGAGAGGACTTCAGTGGTGGTGTGTGGAACCCAGCAACATGGAATGGGGAAATCTGGAGCTTCCATGCTGTTGTGCCTGAAGCACTGACTCTACTCCATGTGGTGACCCTGTGGAATGGAGATTGGGAGGATGCGCCTGAGAACAGCCAGATGGTGGAGGAGCCCAAGAAAAGCAATGATGGCGAGAGAGGAAGTCAGGAGGGCCTGAAGTGATGAGTAAAGTTCTGGGCTAACTGGAATTCATTGTAAAGAGCATCCCCACAAACACCCAAAAGGAAGTCTCCCAGACCCCCAGTTGCACCAACTGAGCCACCGAAAAGAATGTCTCCCAGAACTGCCGGTACACCATGTCATACATCCAGGATGAGGAGTGCCCCCACCCAGCTAGATGAATATGCCGGTTGGCCTGTGCCACCCACCCCCAGTGCTCTTGCTGCCCTGTTGAAGGAGATCAAGAGCACCAAAATTCTAGACTGCGGTTGATAATTTGCCAAAGAGCTGATCGAGCTGCCAGGTTACCAGCCAGGGTAAGTCATAGATGACGTACTCCTGGTGACTATCAACAACACCTTCAAGCATGAGTGTCTTGAAGAAACTGTTGATTTAATCGGTCCTGTGCCATGTGGAGATTCATCTGCAGATGCCATTTGAGGGCCAAAGTACATCTTAAAGCAATTTCCAGAAGTAAGATTTCTTGAACATCATATTTGTGCAATTTAGATCATTGTATGGAGATGGATCTTCAATGCGGACTGTCTTGGGGTGCTCCTGCCTGATGATATGGGACTTGGGAAGATGTGCACTGTCTTGGCTGCAGCTCATCATGCCATGACTATTATGGACAATGTGACAAATAACCATCAGACACAACTACTGGTGGTCTTTATCCTCTTACTGGGTAGATGGTTTCAGGTGGTGGAAATGGGCATTTCAACCATCAGCGCTGTCCAGAAGCCACCCGTACGCTTGCACTCACCCGCATCCTATGCCTCGTTGTCTCCTGCAGTTACTTGATGATATGCAGAGAATAGACCTCCCACCCTGGAATGCAGCATTTTATGTGGTGCTGCCAAGTGTCCGAGTGGCAATCATTGGTGAAATCAATACCATGACTCAAGGGACTCCGTTTTTGGTGTATGATCACTGCGCAGAAGATGCCGGCGACCTGACACCTGTACACCTGAATGTCTGTATGGAACATCCCATGAGACAGTAGGATATCTGTGTGATCAACAACAATACCTTCAGGATCCGGGTGCCAACACATGAGAATTACACAGTGTACCAGCTGTCAAATGGCCAGTAGCCATAGGAAATCCTCGATGAGGAGCACTGCTTCAACTGTCCAAAGTCTAACAGTTGGTCCGTGTCATCTGGATCACAAATTGGTTTCAAAGTGCATGTTACGGCAATCCTGGCCAACCACTCACTGAAGGACTGGGGCAATGCAACTCAGTGGCTGTTAACAATTCCAGATTCGCCTGGGAATGAGTGAGCAGTAGAAGAATATGGTCGTGAGGCTATAATGTCTGCAATCACCATCCATCAAACTGGCGTCACAAAGGCAAGTTCCTTGGAAGATCCGCAGGAAGCAATATTTTCAATGACCAAGGTCGCTCACCCATGGACAATCTGCCGATAGATAGAGCTGCGGCAGGCTCTGGATGCACCATTGGTTCATATCCCAATTGGTGGATTTCCATCCAGTTGTACTGGATTGGTTTCATCAAGAACACAAGCAGCTGCATGATGTTGTTACCTGACTCAAGAGGCCAAAGCTGGAAGGTGAGCATGGGGTAGTCTTGCAGATTCATTGTTGGCAGCTTGGTTGCATTCACAACTGTTGGAGCAAGAAGGTGATTCATTTGCCGATGGCAGGTGGAACAAATAGTGGGATGCCGGCAATTGTGTGGAGGGACCAATATTCACATGGCGGCAAGAATCTTTTCTTCCCGAGTTGATCAGTGGTTCGGCAACTGTTCCTGAGTTGGATTTCTAGCTCAGTACAGACTTTCCAGTTCTTTTATCACTTTTTCAAAATGCTGTACTTTTTGGTTCCATGCCAGGCCAGGTTCGCCATCTGGCATGGTGAATTCATCACCATTTCAACAATAACATCCAAGTCATTGGCATGGTCTCTAATGATTCCGCCAAGAGATGCAGCAATGATTTGAGCATTATCCAGAATTGCCCCTAGTGCTTGGTCTTCATTTCCACCACCAAGATTGGGGGTACTGGGCTCAACCTTGAGGCTGCCAATCATGCAGTGATTCTTCAGAAGCCTTGAGTTCTCCACAAGCAGTGGTGAGCTTTTGAATGGATTGTGCAACTGGGTCAGATGTGTAAACCTCACACCTGGCGTGTCAAAACTGGTTCCAACAGCTGTGATAAGAGTGTGACCGCACACCATATGGGCAATGGTACTACTCAACAATGTGTTTTGCATGGACTGATGAATTGTCTGATGATCAGCAAGAAGGACATCTGCAATATTCTCAAAACAAGCATTGAGCAGACTGCAATTCAGGCTTGGATGATAACACAATCAGAATGGCTGATCAGGTGTCACTAGGTGTACTTGGGTTTGGGAATTCATTGATGTGTCATTTAGAATGTTTTTTTGATTTGCTGGGGTGCATCTAGAAGTATTGTTTGTGGTTATACAGAGTTTGGGTGGGGGTATTATTTCAGCTGTTACTGGGTTTCTTCTTCAAAATGAGCAAGATTGTCTGTATCTCTCCCATGTGTCACTAGGTCTTGATGTTAGGCAATTGATGGCTTGAGATTACGGTATATATCCACTTGATATCATGTGAGAAACAGGATGCAGTTGAAAAGAATCACTTATGGTAGATGTCAATGGTGAGGGAGCCCAGTGGTCGAGCTGTCAGGTGAAACATGCTTGCCCAAAAACAGAAATAGAAAGTCAAAGCGGTTCAGATCATACTCAAAATAGCAATATATTGGATCCAAATTTCCCACTCTATCCCCAGTATATCTTCCACACACAAAGACAAAGCTGGGCCAACACTTTCAGTATCCAATACGGTACTAGCAATGATTCATTCATGTGCATGGCCTACCCAGGCTTTTGCGACTGACTGAGCTCCACCTGAAACCTCCCAAAGTATGCAATGATCGAGTGAGAATCGTTGCTTAGATTCAACATCATATCAGCTGATAGACACTTGCCTTTTCTGAATGGGAGTTAAGTGCACCCTGGAACATTCCCATTGCAACTGCCAACACAATATGATGTTTTTGTCCCTTCTGCTCCATTTTATCTTGCCCATGTTTATCATCTCTGCAAACCTACAGCGTAACCCTCCTGCCTGCCTTATGGTTCATCACTTCTCCACCTGGACTAAAGCCCCTATTCCATCAACCATTCTGTGAATGCTGTCCCCCACCAAATCTTGTATGCAGGTGAACTGACTGTATCACAATAGACACGATTCACACTACAGACGATACTCTGTGCATTGAGATTGAAATTTCATATAGCTGCAGTACAGTACTGCCTAAGTGTGATCGCTGTGGGTTTCCAATTTTGAGCAACAGAAACTGCCCAAGGGGTGCATCTCAGATTCCAATGCTGTCCCACAACAAGCAATGTAACTTTGCCCAGCATGATCATGGTGGCCAAAGAATCCTGAAACAGCACTTCCTGCAGATCAATAGAGTGTAAGAACAAGTATGTGCTAGTAGAGCTGTGTACATCCAGAGATGTCAAGTAGAATGGATACGGTTGCAGACGGGAATATGTGATTATATGGAGTAGAGTAATATGTAAGATTATTGCTGGAGTGCAGTTGCACTCCTGCAAAGTGAAAATTTACTGGGTGGTTACCCAGCCCTCAGCCAGCTGCCATCACCCGACCACCACCATTACATTATCCCCCTGTCTAGCTGCAGACCCCCTAGGCTCCCATATCCGTACATGAGAAGAGAAGGAAAGAAATGAAGATCCAGGGTCGTACGCCTTCGTACGGCCTCATAAATCCCACAACTGATCGTTACCGCTCAATGGTGACCTTTCGGAGGATCCGGTGCATGGGAAAGCTGCACCTCCAGTTGTAGATGGTAAATTCCCATGCTGATGCCATTTGTACCGACCGAGATCAAATAAAAGAAGAGAAAGAATAAACAAAAAAATACTTCAAGAAACCTTCCAATTTCGCCCATTCCACCCCTCCGATCTCTGACTCCTGTCACTCTTAAAGTAGTAGCTTTGAGGAATATTTCTTCTGGAATTTTGGGACTAGTCCTAGTGCATTCTCAATGTTTTCTGCAGGCTCCCAGTTTGTTCAAATGGAATTTTGACCTGCCCATTGAACGATGTAGTGGAGGTAGTGGTAGTGTCGCTTGGAGTGAAGGAATTTTTGGACCTCCCATTCGTCATAATTATTGACTATCATCAACTGTGGTTCTGATGGCAGCTGGGGGATACCAGGAGGCGAGTATCTGTCGAGCAAAGAGATGTGGAAAATATTGTGAATGTGTATTGTATTTGGCAAGTCGCATTTGTAAGCGTTCTTATTGATGACTCTACTCACTGTATATGGCCCAGCCCTCTTACAATCCAGTTTCTTGGAGGGCCTAGAAGTTTTTATATTCCAAGTCGAGAGCCAGACCTTGTCTCTGGCCTTGAAAGTCATTCCCTTGCCTCACAAATACTTCGTCTGGCAGACTTGGCCCTCCAGCAAGTTCTCTCAGATGATTGGATGAGTTTCCTCCAATCTGTCAGTCATGAAGTAACCTTACACCTTGGACTTTAAGTACGCATGATTCAGTGCCTTCAACTGCATGGTACAAAGCTAGTTGTAGTTGCCCCAGAATAGACTCATCCTCGTCGAAGCATACACAGAGTTGTTGTATGCGAATTCAGCCAAAGATAAGAAATCAACACAGTTATCCTGCTCATAGTTGCGAAATGCACAGCGATACTGCTCCATTATTTGATTCTGGCATTCCGTCTTGCCATCGGTCTGAGAATGGAAGGGGGTCAAGAGTCGGTGATTGATACTGAGGTGTGAACACACTTTCATCCAGAATCGACAAGTAAATTGCGTACCACAATCAGTAATGATGCTGTCCGGTACGCCATGTTTGCAAATCACATTCTCGCAGCCCAGTCTGGCCAGTTCCAGTGAATGAAGGTCTTTCCTGCATGGGAGATATATGGCCATCATTGTGAGCTGATCAACAATGACGAGGATACCCATATATTTTGATGCTGTTTACTCTGGCAAGTCAGTGACAAAATATATGGAGATTCCCTTCCATGGTCGAGATGGTGGTTCCAGTGGCATGTTAACTTCATAGTGAGTATGGCGCAGGGCTTAGATCCGGTGGTACACTCTGCACCCACTCGTGTACCGTCGGACGTACTCTTCTATTCTAGGCCAGTGAAGGTCTCTAGATACCAGTTCAGTTGTTTTAAGCGCTCCAAAGTGACCAGATTCAGGATTGTCATGAAAGAGACATATCTGTTTGCCATGCAGAGTCTTGTGCACCGGGACGTATATCTTCCCCTCATCCGTCACAGCTCCAGCGACGACATTGCATTCCATATCCATATCGTCTTCGCCCTTGGCCAATGGCATGTCCACTGTTTTTCCCTAGACGTCCACAGCCACCTGATTGAGAGTCAAGGCAGCCTTGATTGCATTCACGAGGTCGTCATGTGGTCAGATGGGAGTGGTAGTGAGGCGTTGAGGGACAAGTCTCTCATAGCCGATCTCATAGTCAGGCCTTCATGACGGGCTGTTGGCAGCGTTCTGGGTGCCTTCCATGTGCCCCATGACAAAGTTGTACAATGATAAGATTTCAGCCTAGTGGGCTTGCAGTTCGCAGAGCATTTTCAATGGCTGGAAGTTCAGGAGGTTCATGTGATCGCACTGCCCTAAGACCTTGCACCTAGCGCCCTCGAAGTTATATCACCACAGTTTCATCATCTCCACAATGGCCAGATGTACACAATCATTTCGGTCGTAGATCTGCTCAGCCACAGAGCACTTTCTGTCACGGTTGTGCTGTATGATGACCGATGGTGGAGTAATGATCGGTGAACAATACAAAGGATAATGCACAATGAGAATGAAATCAGATTTCGAGCGAAGGCTAAAGCACAACGAGAATGAATTCAGGTTTCAAACCAAAGCTAAAGCAAGACGAGAATGAAATCGGGTTTCGAGTGAAGGCTCAAACACGATGAAAATGAAATCCGGTTTCGAGCGAGGGCTAAAGCACAATGAGAACGTAATTAGGTTCCGAATAAGGTTTCATGGGAGAAGTTGGATTCTTGCAAAAAGATGTGTACAAAGAAAGAAGGAGTTTGGATGTATTATAGAATGAGAGAATCACTGTATATTAACCAGGCATTATGTGGAGAATCAGTTTCTTTCTTCACTCGTTCTCTCATTTATAAAACAATCAATTTGCTTTTGCTTTCACTTCTGTCACACTTGGTGATTCTGGATTGTGTCTGTTGCATGCAGTCCTCGGTTCATTGGGACAGGCTACTCCCAGATTCGTCGACCACCTGGCTAATGGTTTTAATAACCCCTAGAACCTCGAGCCCTGAATCCTTGATACCAAGCCCTGAACCCTTGACAGAAGAACAAGTCTGAAATCGATTCTACCGGTTATATTCTTGTTTCATATGCCGTTATCCTGACCGTTGAGGTTGCGATCATTGTTATCGCATTTGCAATGCATCTTGCAATGTTTTCAAAGCAGCAAGCAATTTCGAAAATAGATTGGTCATCCAATCTTACTGGAGACACACCTGTTTAGCTTGCTTGTGGACTTTTTGAAGACCTACGGATCCAAACATTTTCAGCAACCTGTGCCACTTCTAAATACATGAGCAAGTACAAAAGAACCTGACACTGTATTTATTTTTGTTAGTGTTCAGAAGAAGAAGGAGATCTAGACAACAATTATCCAAACCCAACTATTCACTGCAACTGCGGTGCAATTCAGGATTGGGCCGAAACACCAACCTGCAACTGTGGCATAGAGGAATTCGATACTTTTTTCGATTGCATTGAGGAACAATATTGCATACTCTGTTCACTTTGGATTATCAACCTCGAATCCCTCTTGCCATAGTACATAGTCCAACGGCAAGCAAACACGCTTTTTTTGCCAACATCAAAGCAATATAAGAGTGTCATTTAATTAACAAAAAAGATTGACAGGGATTTGCCATTGTGCGTTAAGGTGCTGGAATCCAAATAAGTGCATTTGGTGCGAAGTTCCCTTTGGCAACGACTGCTGGATATACTGGAAAAGCGATATCTGGAGGCACATCCATGACGAGTGCCTGGAGGTAGCACAAACTTTCGGTTGGAAAATCAACAAATATCCACATCAATCACTATTCGAAAACTGCAAAGATGTGAGGACAATCTTCAAGAACAACCTGCGATGTAACGTTGACCAGAGTACTCCAGCTGGAATTGGTAAACGTAACATGTGAAAATACGGAGGTAATAATCAAAAAACAACTCATTGAACATATCCAAGCAATTAATACAAGACTCACAGCCCTTGCGCAGTTACCAACCACCAGCAGGTTGAACGAATTGTTAAAGGAACAACAATCTGTGATGGAAGCAGAAGCACAAATATCGGAGTGATTAGCAGAAAAAAACCAGGTCATCGAGGAACGAAACAACCTGAAACAGGAACTGCTTCTAACGCAACAGAAATTATGAACCATGGAGGAAAGAGCCACAGAATGCAATCATGGAGATCTGGAAGAAAAAGTCCAACACCTAGAACAACAATTGAAAAACAGAGTACCAGAAGGGACGCAAAATCTCGGACAGGAAATGGAGGAAACAGAGGAACAGTTAAGAATTTGTGGAGAAGAAAGAAATGAATATCGGGATCAGGTCAGAACAGTGTTCGCGCTTGCGAGGAATGGTGGTAATGGTAGCGGAAACAGGGGACATGAAGGCCGCAAAAGTCTCGAATTCTCAGGAACAGATAGGAGAGCACTCGCAGGATGGATGGTGCAGTTAGCAATGAAAATTGCGGATGAACCACTACGGTTCTTCAATGAGCAGTCCAAAGTGCAGTATGCAGCAAATCGACTAGATGGCATGGCATTCAATCATATCCAGCCATACATCAGCAGAATTATGGATGACGTCGACCTCCCATCATTAGAAAAACTATTGGACTTGTTGCAGCTAGCCTTCAGAGATCAAGACATACGAGCCACCGCCAATTGAGAACTCCTTAGGCTTCGACAACAAAACCATGCATTCTCCCAGTATTACGCAGAATTTCAATGATGGGTGCAGTATGTCGACTGGAATGAAGCAGCCCCAAATAACGTGCTAAGACAAGGCTAATCTGAAGAATTGAAAATTTCACTACAACATTGAGGCATTCCAGAAGATATTACAGAATTTGTCAAACTCTGCTCAAAAAGGGATTCCCAGATCCGCACTTGATCTGCGGAAAAAATATCAGGAACAAAGACAGCGGGATACAAGAAGTCTGAAACTGCGAACAACAGCACACCCACCACATCAACCCCAGAGTCAGCACCTGCAGAAACCATGGCAGGATATCATGGCCCCACTCCGATGGATCTCTCAGCAGTCCAAGGGAAAACTATTACTCCGGAAGAACGCAAGCGACAAATGGAAGGAGGACTTTGTATGTATTGTGGGGATAGCAGGCACGTTGCGGCATCATGTCCAAGAAAATCAACAGCAGCATCAGGACAGGTGGAGGTAACACCTTGTGATAAAGCAGGAAATGAAATGGACGCTGATTCAAGAAAAGAAGTCGAGTCAGGGAAAGTCTAGGCCAGTGCAATAAGGATGGCCATTGCGCTGGGCACGAATCTCTTTTGTCTACAATTGTTATGTTTCGTTTTTGAATTTCGCAGTGTTCGATTAATAGCGCAGAAATTAAGGAGTCTTTCATGAAAAGCAAACATCTTCTTGTGAAATGTTCGCTGAAAATCAGAGACAAGTTGATCGATACACATGCTTTAATTGACTGCGAAGCCATGGGAATAGCATTTGTGGACGAATATTTTGTTCGCCATCATCGATTAGAAGAGAAGGAATTATGAAAATCCAAAGAGTTGGAGGTTATCGATGCAAGGCCCATCAAATCAGGAACCATTACGACTATAGCCAAGTTAAATATAGCAATACGATCACATCAGAAACAATTACCAGTGATCATAACAAAGTTAGGGCATTATCCGATCGCACTAGGATTGCCATGGTTACAATTTCACGGCGTAACAGTTCAATTTCAGGTGCAAAGGATCGGCTTCCAAAGCAGCTACTGTCAACAGCACTGCCAACATCATTCCAGCATATGGATATGGGGCAATCACATGGTAACATCAGCAGCGGATCCGGGAAATCCTAAATTGGACTTTTGCGCAGTAGCAGCATCACCTTTGGTGAGAAGAGTCAGATGGCAGCAACTCAAGGTTTACGCCATCACACTGTACGAACTCAACAAGGTCTTGGGAATCAACAATCTTCAAGAAAAGCCCCTTGAAGATGTCATCCCCCAAAAAATACCATGAGTTTCTACCCCTGTTCAGCAAGGCAATCGCTGAAATACTACCATCGCACCAACTCGACGATGACACGATTAAGTTACAGAAGGGGTTTATCCGCCATATGGGCCTATTTACAGCTTATCTCAGGAAGAGCCACAAGTTTTAAAGGAATGGATAGAGAAGAACTTGTCCAAGGGATTTATCTGGTTGTCTTCATGACCTTGCGGAGCCCCAGTACTTTTCGCTCCAAAGGCGGGAGGAGGCTTGAGAGTCTGTGTCATTTACCGAGGCTGAAATGAAGGAACAATAAAAAACCGGTACCCCCTAGCATTAATCCAAGAAACCTTGCTCAGACTCTCGATAGCTCGCTATTAAACCAAGTTAGACGTCCGCGATGCATATAATATGATTAGAATTGCAGAAGGGGACGAATGGAAAACGGAAGTCATAACCTGCTATCGACTATTCAAATCCTTAGTTATGCCTTTCGGACTCACCACCGTGCCCGCATTCTTCCAAGAATTCATCAACGACACGTTACGATTCTTTTGGATATTTTCTGCACGGCATTCTTGGATGACATCCTTATGTACAGCGATAACCTGAGGGAACACCAGGAACATGTCAGGGCAGTCATGACCACACTAAAAGATGCTAGCCTCTACCTAAAGGCAGAGGAATGCGAGTTCCATAAGGAGGAAGTCAAGTACCATGGGTTAATTGTCAGAGTGAACGGAATCAGAATGGATCAGGACAAAGTCCAAGCCATTGAAAATTGGGAAGCACCGAAGAAACTTAAAGAAGTCCAAGCCTTTTTTGGCTTTGCCAACTTCTATCGACGATTCATACGGAACTACAGCAGGGTGGTACAACCGATAACAAAACTTACAAAAAAGTTAGTACCTTTTCAATGGGGACCCAATCAAAAAAGAGCATTCGCCAAACTCAAGATAGCTTTACAACGGCACCAGTGCTAGCCCATTTCGATAATGAACAGGAGATAGTCCTTGAAACTGATGCCTCAAGTCATGATTCCACAGGAGTCTTCTCTCGATACGACATCCAAGGAGTGCTATTCCTGGTGGCCTTCTTTTCAAAGAAACATTTGCCCACCGAGGAAAATTACGAAATATATGATCAAAAACTGGGTATGATAGTCAAAAGCCTGGAACAATGGAGACCGTTACGCAAAGGGTCGGCACATCCTATTATAATCCTCACTGATCACAAGGACCTGGAGTATTTCATGACGTCCAAATTGCTGAATTGAAGACAAACCAGATGGTCCAAATTCTTGTCAAGGTTTGAGTTCAAAATAGTCTACCGCCCAGGAAAGCAAGGTCAAAAACTCGATGCACTTACAAGAATGCCAGGAGACATTCCTCCGAATGGGGGGCAGAAATAACCCAACACATTGTGTTAAAGACGGAAAATCTCAACAAGGAACTATTCAACAACTTGGTAGTAGCATTCATGGAAACAGTTAACCTCGATTACAACCCGGTAAATCCTGACAAGCTGTGGCACTGGGTAAAAAATATGCATAAGCAATGCCCAGAGTAATACACACAAATGAAAGAACCGCAACAAGTGTCCGAATTCCAACAAATCCAACCGACGGATGAGAATAAGCTGAAGTGGATCAAAGAATGCCATGACTCTCCGGTCGCGGGACATCCAGGACGAGCAAAAACTTATGACTTGCTAATCCAAAGTCACTCATGGAATCAGATGAGGAAGGTCGTGGACTGCTATGTACGAAATTGCCACACCTGCCAGCATAGCAAAACAACCCACCGAAAAACTCATTGTTTGTTATGACCGATAGAAGTACTGGAGCAACTGTTGAAGGAGTTGAGCATGGACTTCATAGTTGGACTACCAGAAAGCGAAGGATTCCACGCAGTATGGGTAATGGTCAATTGCCTAACACAATTGCGTTATCTGGTACCTTGCGCAGACAGTGTGGACGGAAAGAAATTGGGCAAAATGTACATCAAGGAAGTATTCAGACTGCACGGACTGCCCGAAACAAAAGTGTATGATTGATGACCACAATTCACTTCGGAATTGTGGAAACACATCTGCGAAAGATTGGGTATCGAATGAAGACTCTTATCTGCGTTTCATCTCCAGACCGACGGCCAAACTAAAAGAATCAATGCGGTATTGGAACAGTACCTCCGAAACCTCGTCAATTATCTGCAGAACGATTGGGTCCAGTGGCTACGATTGGCAGAGTTCAGGGCGAACAATCATACATCGGAGACGACTAATTGCTCTGCGTTCTTTGGTAACTACCGCTTTCATCCACCAATGACTTTCGGCCAACATCCAATTGAAAATCCTAACAACCTTGATGCAGTCAACACTCAGCAGATGGCTCAACAAATGCAGCAACTTTTGAGCGAGCTCAGAGCCAAAATGAAAAGGACCCAGGCTGTACAGTCCGAACAGGCCAATAAGTCCCGAACCGTCGGTACAATATTGGAAGTCGGCGATAAAGTATGGCTGGACGCACGAAACTTATCAACATCCCGACCAAGCAAGAAACTTGACTGGAAACGCATAGGGCCGTACCAAATTTCTGAGGTCATTAGTCCCTGGGCCTGTCGAATCAAACTTTCCAACCAGCTACCCATTCACGATGTCCAACTGATATCTCGCTTGGAGAAAGCCACTCAAGACCCCCTCCCGTATCAACAGCAAAAACCTCCACCACTGGTGATAGTCGAGGCAGAAGAGAAGCACGAAGTTGAGCGGGTGGATGATTCCAGGCGTTTCTGAAAACAATTACAATATCTCATGAAATTGTGAGGGTACAACGAGCGCAGCTGGGGGCCCGCAGTCAACGTGGATGGACATGAGGCTATCGACGACTTTCACACCGAACAACCTGACAAGCCCGGGTTGTGAACCTCATAGGCACTCGGCGTTGGACAGGGGGAGCTACTGTCACGGTTGTACTGAGTCAGGACTGATGGTGGAGTGATGATCAGTGAATCATACAAAGAATAATGCACAACCAGAATGAAATAAGATTTCGAGAGAAGGTTGAAGCACAACGAGAACGAATTCAGGTTTCGAACGAAAGCTAAAGCACGATGAGAATGAAATCAGGTTTCAAGCGAAGGCTAAAGCACGACGAGAATGAATTCATGTTGCAAACGAATGCTCAAGTACGACGAAAATGAAATAAGGTTTCGAATCATGTTTCACGGGAGAATCAGGATTCGTGCAAAAAGAAGTCTACAAAGAAAGCAGATGTTAGGATGTATTATGGAACGAGTAAATCACTGAATAGAAACCAGGCGACTGGTTGAGGCTAAGTTTCTTTCTTCACTCGTTCTCTTGTCTATAAAACAATCAATTAGCTTCGGCTTTCACTTCTTTCACACTTGGTGATTCTGGATTGAGTTTCTTGGATAAAGTCCTCAGTTCGTAGCTATAGGCTACTCCTAGATTCCTCGACCACCTGGCTTCGGGGTTTTATAACCCTTAGAACCTTGAGCCCTGAACCCTCAATACCAAACCCTGAACCCTTGACACTTTCCGGAGTTCAAACAGACTGGGTGAATAATTCTGAAGTGATCAAATTGATTGAAAATGCCGACAATCGCCAAGCTGCTCAGGTCAGTCTGGAGAATGATTGGCGAGCATGGGTCAAAGTGCTGCATGATTGGTGCGTTGGAACAGACTCTCTTGAGTTTCCGGAACACCAACTCAGCTCCTCTTGTCTATTCCTACTTGGTTTTCGACTTTTCAGTTGACTTTGTGCGATCTCCTGAGTCTCTGGACTGTTCAACTTTTCTGGGCTCACTTGACTTTAGTTGTTCACAGAGTGGAAATGTCACCTTTGCATATTTCCTTATGAATCTCCAGTAGAAGTTGGTGAAACCTAGAAGTACTTGCATATTCCAAACTGATTTCCGAGTCAGCCAGTCTTTGATTGTCTTGATGCAGTCTGTTTCCATGCCAACACTGTCAGGAGTGATCATGTAGCTGAGGATACCGACCTCCTTTACTCCGAAATTGAACATTTCGGCTGTGCAATAGAGGCCAAATTTGTGAAGTCGTTGTACCATGTGCCTCACATGCTCATCATGCTCTGTTTCATTTTCCCAATATATCAAGATATTGTCAAGGTAACACACAGCAAAGTTGTCAATGTAAGATCTCAGGCAATCGTCTATGTACGACTGAAATGTAGCAGGTGCATTTGTCAAGCCAAAGGGCATGACTCGCTATTCAAACTGGACATACCGAGTTCGGAATACCGTATTGAACTTGTCACCATCTTCCATTCGAATATGATTATAGGCCCCACGGAGATCCTGCTTGGGGAAAACCCTGGCATCGTGTACACTGTCAAGCATCTCTGAGATCAGAGGAAGTGGATACCTGATGTTCGCAGTGACCACCTTCAAGGCTCGATGATTGATTCAAAGCCTGAAGCCTTGGTTTGTATTTTTGAGGAGAACTATAGGTGCTGCTGCTGGCGATGATGACTGCTGGATGACACCATTAGCCAGGTTCATCTCAATGTGAGCCTTCAAGGTTTGCAGCTCGACTTCGGAATGGTTGTAAATCTGCCCATATGGCAACTGATGGCTGGGCTCCATATCGATTGCATGGTCAATGGACTGGTGTGGTGGTAATGTCTCTGTTATAGCCTTACTAAAGATCTCGATGAATTCTATATGATTAGCAGGGATGCGCCCTCCATCATCGGTGACTATCAATTCTGCTTCTGCTCCATCTGTTCACGTTAGTACTGAGTTTATATAGCAAAGGAAGAGTGGAAGTGTCGCTGAAACCACAAGCTACAGGTCCAATGGCCATCAACACAGGAACCAAGTCACCGCGGCCGGTGTACTCCCTTCTTGACTTGGCGAGCTGGTTGCAGTCATTCAAGCCCAGCATGGTTGGTAACTCATCTGCCGCCACTACCACCGCTGCCCATGCTCATTGTCCAGCGCTCCAGTCTCACCCCATCCATCAACGCATTTGATATACAAAGTCGCTTCCAGCAGCACGGGGTACTGCCCTATTTGCAGGGCAAATGCTTCCACAACTTTGTTGATTGCTAAGAGATTATCAAATGCAGTAGCTCCCAGTATTTCAATATCCAGAGAAACCACTACTTGCCCCTGGGGGTCATCGTCCACCTGCGAGATTTTATCCAAGTGTGCTTCTTCTCCTGGAGCACTCCCATTTGGTATCTGTCTAGAGATCGATCACCATCACTTCCAACTGATATTGGGGTTTCAGGTGCTGAACCAAGGCAACCCTACTACAAGATTGTAGGCCTGCTATGGTACGACCAGTACATCTGACTCGTCAATCAGTGCGAGATGGTGCAAGTACTGAACTGTTGTTATCACTTTCCCACTGTGTCTTGCTAGTTCTATCACACGCCCATCAAGTCCCAGAGTGGTGATATCTGCCGCTTTGTCTCGCAGGTCAAGTCTCGTCCTGATCCTTGGAGACATAAAGATGCGGGACGCGCTGCAGTTGATAAGTACTCGTATATGATGCATTTTGCATTGTCAATCCTGAATTTGAACTTCGTAAATAATGTCAGCCAAATCTGGACCTGCCATACCACAGAGATACTGGCTTGACATGTGGGCCCGCAGACTCTCCAGCACTACCCATGATCTGAGTCATATTTGATGGGGAGGAATCTCATCCAAAGTTGTCATTATTGCCTGCAAGCCAAGGGTTTCAATTCTCAGCTCTATATCATCAAGCCTCTCCCGCTGAGCTATACATCGAGAGAGGTTGACTAGTATTTTGTTTCCTGGGTGTCAAACGATCACTGGCGTGTGACTTGACGATCACCCAGTGCACCAGAGTTGGGGTGGAGTCGGTCAGGTAGGTGGGAATGGGAGAATTTTGTGCATTGATGAGTGTGATGATTGCCGCCACAGTGAAGGCAGTGTCCCTCGGCCTTCCATATCCTGTAGATTTCCACCACAACCCAAGGTGCAGGAGGTAAGTTGGTTCGTTATCTGTCATTTCTTTTAGAGCCTGAGCCTGAACCTGAATCTTTGGGCTTAGTTTGGGTCGGCTCAGAAATGAATGGTTTGAAGTTGCATTTTCGGTCGCCTTTCTGCCAACAGGTTGATTCCAGAGGTCTCGGTTGCTCTTGATCCGGCTTGGTTTTGATGTCTGCTGCTTGATTTAAAAGTGCATCTAGTGTATCGAACATGTGACTCTCGGGTGTGACGGACTTGATTTTGTGGTGCAGCTCTGGCCTCAAGCCCACCCAAACCGCAGAGAAGAGTGGGGCAAAGTGCTGGGATTGATCGAGATTTGAATCCCGGCTTATCTTCTTTAGTTGATTCGGATATGCTCGAACCATCCCATTCCTTTCGAAATGTCCCTGTCTGAACTCAGTCAAATTTTGTCTGCCAGTATTGGGTACCTACACCTTGTCGCCATACTGCTTCGGCATCTCCTCCACAAAGAGTTCGAAATTGAACAAGCACTGGCTGTTTTTTACTAGTTGGTCTTGGCCCCATCAGATTGGGTCGGTCATACTAGTCTTCCATTGATTCGGTTCAGGATGATTCGACCAGCTGCCCAGATCGTTGAGTGCCTACTGGACGTAGTCGATGACTCCCTGCTGGAAGTATTTGCTGTGAACTCGGAAGTTTGAACACAGGGAACAAAAGATCATCCCTCATTCCACCGCACCAGTGCAGAATCGTTTCAGGTTGAACATCTAGAGCTTCTTTGGGGCGTTGGAGGGAACTTCAGTTGGGGTGCTCGAGTGCCTTGCATTGGCCTCCATCAGCATCGGGTTCTGCCTGATGATGCCGTCAAACATCTTCTTCTGCTGTGGTAGTGCTGGGAGGAGGTTCTTGATGGTATCTAATTCACGTTGGTTACGGAGCGGCAGGTCATCATTGCCATTGCCTTCGCCTTTGTCGTCATCTTCAAGATTGCCGAGATTGTCGAGGCCACTTTCTTCATCATAGATTTGGGCCTCGGGTTGCACCAAAGGAGTGAAGCTGTTTCGTGATGCTCAAGTTTATTGACCTCCACATCCAGTGGCTGAGCCCTGCAGAGAGTCATCTCTTGCACGATCTTCAGTTTCTTGTGATTGGGATCAAGTTTGGTTTCAAGGCAGTGTGTGACTCTGATTTCTTTGTTTCTTTGTGTTGCTGTGGGTTTTTGATGTGTTGATGAAAAAGGGGATAAGATCACAAAATCTCGTGACGAAACGTATCTAATAATTATAGTGCGATGATATTGTTAGGAAAAGTACGTGCTAGTAGCGCTGCATACAGCCAGAGATGTCATATAGAATAGATATGATTGCTGATGAGAATACGTGATTATATGGAGTAAAGTAATATGTAGGATTATGGCTGCAGTGCAGTTGCACTCCTGCAAAGTGACTATATACTGCGCGGTTACCCGGCCCTTGGCCGGCTGCTATCACTTGAGCACCGCATATACATAGAGAGGACGATTGACTGCTAACTATGATGGTTCATTCCAGTTCGCCTATTGGTGCTCCAGTTTGTTGAATCAAGCATGCGAACTTTGTACTGCTCATACTCGAACAGGTTGAGCTACTGGTAACTCTGCATGGCACCACAAAACCCAGTGCTTAACGTACAACAAAAACGAAAAAGCAAGCATCAATTGTACCAAAGCAGTTACTCTTATGGCCGGGTATTCAACACATTCAGGGACCATTCAAGGCAGAATTTTCCTGGGGCAATATTGTAGCCTAAAATGAATAACAAGTACTGGTGTCCCAACGGTGAGAATACTGGTAGCCCTCGCATATCCAGACCAATCCGCATGGTTGGTTGGCTATGATCACAGGCATCATTGCAGATATCAGCACCTTAGGCACTCTTGAAATCTCTGACACAGAGAATGGGCTTGCATCATATTTTGCTCAACCACGTCTGAGTCTGATTCTTGCCACCTCACAATGTTAAGCACTCCTGAAGCCTCAATACCCATTTGTCTCACTAACAGATCCTCAAACTCAGTGTATGGATCAGCAGCTCAGGTGCTTCACAACTGCAGTGGCAATGAACAGGTTGTCCTCTTTGATGCGAACCACTGAATCACCTTCAGTTTCCAATTAGACAAATGAGGTTCTCCAGGTGCACCTGAGCTGTATTCAGACCTCTGCTTCTCAACTCACATTGAGATATATTCCCATCACTATGGCTTCGCAACAGCATAACCTTACCACTTCTCAAGAGTGGGATGATTAGCGCTCAGCAAGGTTGGCTAGTGAAACAGTTCCTCTATGTGATTGCAGACATGTGAAGCGAAAGGAATCTCTCATTGGTATCAAGCTAACATCCAGTGCCACTGGAATATACTGGACGATGTCAAGGAAGACTATAAATACCAAGAGCAGGACAACTATCCCACCACTCATTCGAATTATAATGATTACAAGCTACTTTCAACTCATGAACAGAATAGACACAGTCGCAGTACAGGCTCAAATGGTCCGAAAAGGGCTTGCTCAGAGACAGTCCAGGTGAGGGACTGACTCTGAAGAAAGAAATCAAAATCAAATCTCGGGAGCACCAATGGAGACCATTCTCAGTTGTCAACATGCTCACAATCACCTCAAGGCACTCCGCCTCAATTGCCTAGCCAAGATACAACGTTCCTCGTTTCAGTGAACCCTGGCAGGCAGTGGCCTCCGAGGAGTCAGGTTTCCTCTGTTGCCCCTCCACCAATTGAAGGTGTGTTGGGGACGAAGAGCAACATGGATAGCAAGATTCCACTCCATAACAAAGCAGCTTTCAATTTTGCAATGGTCGTTTTGAGCTGTGATCTGTATTCTGGAAACCCCTGGCCAGCGTCTCAAGAGGACATATCGAATATTTGCGATAAGGCATGGGATGAAACCCATGATACGATGACTATCCAGCAGAGATCTGGTGGTCCATAGTGTTATCAGCGGTCCCAACCTGGAGGCTCTGGCCCACGTTCTGGTTGGAACTGAACCATTTCCACAACAACGGTTCGGGTTGCCACTAGAACCGAACCAGAAAGAACGGTCTGGGTTGACTCCACATTTTGGAACCGCCCAAATTCCCGGGTTATTAGATGGGTCCAAAAACGGGTGCAAAATACTCCATATATGACTTTTGCAATCCTGAATTTATTCAACTGAGCTATACATATTTATGATTTTGACCATTACCAGTCTCGTTTTAAGCAAGTTCAATATCACAAGTACAATTTGTTCATTTTGTATCAAAACATGGTAGTTTGACTTTGTACATAGAAGAAAGACGGCCAAAATTGTATTTAATCTTATGCAGTGGTAAATTCCAGGATGGTGTGGTATGTGTCAATCACCACAAATATTATAGTTTCGACCATATCTATTGTCACATTATTGCTTACCTTTGATTCATCTTAAACATATCAGACCTTCTGACTTAACTTGAAAATTGTACAAACAACATCCCAATGAGCCCAGTGTTTGTATTCCACTAATATATTGTATTAACAGTCTTTTGATTATATATGCTTAAATATGAAACATTCCCCAATAATGACCAAGACAATTACATAATAAATGATATGCCCCATTATAAAAAACAGAAAACCAAAAGAAATATGAAATACAAATCAACGCTCTACCGTTGTTTATTCCCATTTGCTTTTCATATTTCGTGTGTAATGACAGGCCCACAGTTGTTAACGACTACAGTTGCAATACATTTGGACTTTGGTACTGGCCTAATAACGCCTGCAATGTTAGGGGCGGCAAGTACATCTGGCTGTTCTGCCTCAAAATCATCAGAAAAATTCATATCATCCTTATCGTCAGCCTCGATATCGTTTTCTTTATAGTGTGGATCATCCAAGTCACCATTCCAATGGAGCCAATTGTCAGTATCAAGATTAGTTTCGGCTGAACTTTCATCATCACTTTCATCAGAATGGCGGTTGGTCCTATATATTCGTTGGATAGTCAGGACTTTGGTTTTGCCACCAGGGAGGTCGATCTGTGATAAAGACAGTGGGAGTGGCGATTTTTCAGTCAATTTCAAAGCTGCAACACCATCATGTTTAAAGGCCGACCAGGATGCTTAAACTATCTCTTCAGTATCTGAAATGTAGCCCAATGCAGTCATTTGCTTGTTCTGTGCGCGTGATGCCTTCTGAGTTGCCCATAGGTGTTCACTGCCTTGCCACATCTCCAAAAGTCATGAACCTTGGCCATCCTGTGTAGATTTCTTTCATCCGCTTCTTTCGTGATTTCAAAATCGTTATCAGATACTGACGAATCTATTTGATCTGTATCACAGGCCAAAAGACGACGATTGCTTCTGGCAAACTGTTGAACAATCAATGTTTCTCATAGTGGTTTACCCGTAGTTTTATGACTGCCTCCAACCAATGACATCTCGGCCAAGTAAAACGCTGGATTCCCATCTAACCCTGTGTGGCATGATTGAGAAGATATCCCGTGCTATATTGGCTAGATTGGTGTACTTTGTGTTCATCTATTCCTGTTGTCGCCACCAATCAGTTACGTCAGGCCTCCAGAATGCCATGCTAATCTCTGTGGGGTTGGAATGATAAATATTAAGATTGGAATTAATTTGTCCGCAATTTTTGGGTACCTCAGGTGGTGAATTCAAATGAAGTGTGGTGGCCGGCAATAAACGTACTGCACAATCAGTGCGCGCAGCAGTACATTCTGCCGTGTTTGCGGGTGTATAGTACTCATCATCACTGGACTAATCATATATATCATAAGTCGATTGACCTGTACCAGACACTGCTATAGAGGAGAAAGGATCGTGATTCAGTACTCTATGGGATTTTCTGTCAGTTGTAACTAAATTTTTGGTGCAGTATTTGTACTTGACATGATTTATGAATGCGTCCTTGTACTGAGCAGTGAAGGAACCCTCGTCCTCAGGATTAACATCCATAGCCTTGTGCCACTTCGTAAATGATCGCAACTTCCAAAATGGATCAAGGACTTGGGCTGCAATCAGGAGCCTGCCCGTCTCTCGTGTTACTTCGGATTAATATTTGGACAGCTTTTGGCATGCAAACCTCAAAATAAAGTACAGATCCTCTTTAATCACTGTGATTCGGGTTTTTGAGCCATTCGTGTGTAAACTCTCGCAATGTGTTTGCCCGCTCCAGTAGTTCCAGAGTTTGATTCCACCAAGTTGTTACATCCATGGTAGGCAGTACTGCAATTCAAACTTTGGATTTTTGACTGTTGAGAAACTCATTACGTCTGCCAGGAGTCAGAGTGATCAATACAGCAAGCATTCTTTGCTATATCAACAGTCAGTATTCAGAATGTCAGTGTGGATAGGCTTCATGGCTGCCACCTTAGAGATTCTTGCATTTCCAGACTACTGCAGCTTTTGGCTTTTGGTCAATGCTGCACTCTCATTCTCTGCAAATTGCTCATTACGCTCATTGGCTTCCCATGATTTTGTTCGACCTTTCACTCCCAGGTAACTGATGAATGCCCCTAAACAAAAGTGAATGACATGCGCCATGCATGGTATATGGTTTCGTAATGCCGACCAGTCAATTCCCAATATTTTAAGTGTAGATTGTAGCTCCCAAGTCATTGAATAGTTGGATGAGGCATTATCAGTAGTTATTTCCAGTAATCGACTGTCAGTAAGATCGAAACATTCCAGTACTTCCTTCAAATGCTCAGGCAATCATGCACCTGTGTGTTTGCCTTTAACCTAGAGTTCTGTATCAGCGGTACAAAATATTAAAACTGAGCAGCCACTAACCTGGTCAAATTCAAGCTGAATATCACGTAAGCACCAGTTGCGATCAATATAAGACCCGATGACCGACAAAATGGCCAATTTAATTGTTGATGTCCAACCATCTAATACTACACTGACTGTATTTGTTGTTGGCAACTGCTTTTTGATTGCATTAATTGTTACGGAGCATTCTTATCAGCAAATATTACGGAGAGTACTGGCCGAGGGCAGAACCCAATCATATCGTAAAGCATTGAACATTTGTTGTAACTCGAGGTTCGTGATAGCATTCCATGGGATATATGCAGAAACAAATCCTAGCATCATATTGCGGTTCCAGGTTTCTTGGTTGAATTCATGGGTTGTGTAGTCACTATTTGCCAATTTTGGACGTTCTGTCTGTCAAAATCATCAGTATAATCTTGGATTGTTAATCAATTTGTGTTTGATGAGAATAACTTGCCACCATGACACCATGACTGCCTTTCTTCATAAGTACCGCAAGAGCTTGCGCATCACCAGGTGTACCTGTCAATAATGTAACGTCAAACTCTGTTAACTTTTCCAGCTGTGATTTGTGTCTCTTTGATCAAAGGTGTTTCCAGATAGTACTTGTTCCATTCTCAGATGGATGTACAAGAAACTGATGACAAACAATGCAAATGATGCCAGGGCTGCCATTTGATATATTTGCACAAGGTTTGTAGAATTGCCAAGCTGGTGCATGCCGGGAGGTGCTCCATACAATTGTAGTTTTTGTTTGAACATTCAAGGAGGTCCACCATTTATCAAATATCATTTGCAATATTTGATCACTCAAATCTCGAATAAAGAAACAATCGGCCTTAGAAGAGTACATCACTTTGAGTGAGGATATATCAATGCACTTTGCAGCAGCCATCAAAAAACCGTTTCAAGGGAATATGAAAGTAGAGTTGAAGAGATTTTCAGTTGAACTGCAGTCAAAAAAATCGAATAGAGTATGGATATCTTGATGTCTTAAATACCCACTTCCACAGACCATTTGTTGGAATACATGATAAACATGAGGAACGGTAGGTGAATGAAATTTTGAGTATGAGCGAAGTATTTTCATGCATAGAATTACTCTATCTAGTTGTTCAGTTCCATATCAGCTGCATCAAACTGCAGTAGCATTATCAGCACTATGACGATGTGTTCATACTCCATTAGCAATTAGAATTAGTTGTTGAGTCCATATGTACGCTCTAGCTCAAAAAGTTGATACTTGCTATCATCCGCCTATTTGGAACTGATTAGGCATTTATGACAGTCACAACTGCGATAACATTAGCAATTTACCCCAATCCCCTCGTGTTGGAGATGTTGTATGACTAAAAATCGTTGACACATCAGCCACACCTACTTTTAGTCCTGCAATCTATGTGTATCCAGTGCACAAAGAATATGCCTGATTTTAACAGCAGGCTATCGGGTGTATTCAATGAGAATATGCCTAGTGATACGGTTGGATTGTGATTATGGGCCAAGCTAGGTTGCTCGAGTGCATCAGTAAAAATTGATTTGTCCATACAGGCAGTCAAAATTGCAATTGAACTAATGGAGCTTACACAATATGATGCGCAAGAGATGTTGTACGACCGAAAATCGTTCATGCTCACCTTTAGTTCTACAGTCTACATGTATAAATATGTAAAATCAATACATATGATCATAACGACAGGCTGTAATGCATATTCAATGAGAATATGCTGTGCGATACAGATTGATTATGATTTAATTCTTTCAAGCTTCATTGCTCGAGTGGATCATTAAAAATTGATTCGTCGATAAAGGCAGTCAAAACTGCAAATACACATATGGCGCTCACACAATCTGACGTGCTGCAGATGTTGTGCAATCACAAATCGTTGACACATCATCCACACTGACTTTTAGTCGTGCAATCTACGTATATTCTGTGCACAAAGAAAATATTTCATTTTAACAGCAGGCTATCAGCTGTATTCAATAAGAATATGCCTAGCGATACGGTTTAATCATGATTTAATTACCCCAAGTTAGGTTGCTCGAGTGCATCAGTAAAAATTAATTTGTCGATCAAGGCAGTCAAAACTGCAATTATACATATGCTGCTCACACAATCTGACCCACTACAGATGTTGTGCAACCAAAAATCGTTGACGCTTTGTTGATGCTCACTTTTGGTCCTTCACTCTACCTGACTAATTATGCATACTTAATAAATATGATTATAAGGGCAGGCTTTCATGCTTATTCAATTAGAATATGCCATGTGATAAAGATTGATCGTGATTTAATTTCTCCAAGCTTGGTTGCTCGAGTGCGTTAGTAAAAATTGATTTGTCGTTCATGGTAGTCAAAACTGCAGTTACACATATGCAGCTCACACAATCTGGCGTGCTAGAGATGTTGTGCGAACAAAAATCATTGACGCTCGGTTGACGCTCACTTCTAGTCCTACAGTCTACATGTCCAATTATGTGAAATTAATAAATATAATCATAATGACAGGCTTTCATGCATATTCAATGAGAATATGCCGTACGATTCGGATTAATGGTGATTGAAGTCCTCTAAGCTTGGTTGCCTGAGTGCATAAGTAAAAATCGATTTGTCGATAAAGGTAGTCAAAACTGCAATTATACATATAGTGCTCACGCAATGTGAAGCGCTACAGATGTTTGACGATTAAAAATTGTAGACGCTCCGTTGACGCTCACATTTAGTCCTACAGTCTACATGTCCAATTATGCAAATTTCATTACTATGATTATAACCGCAGGCTTTCATGCTTATTCAATGAGAATATGCCGTGCAATACGGATTAATAGTGATTTAATTTCTCCAAGCTTGGTTGCTCATGTGCATCAGTAGAATTTGATTTGTCGATAAAGGCAGTGAAACTGCCAGTACACACATGCAGCCTATACAATCTGACATGCTAGAGATGCTGTACGACCAAAAATCGTTGACGCTCCATTGACACTCATATTTAGTTCTGCAGTCTATGTGTCTTGTCATGCGAATGAAGTATATTTCATTGTATCAGCAGGCTTTCATAGATATTCAATAAAAATATACGTTTTCAATTATTTATAAGCTGTTGAACTATCTGTTTCAATATGACCATATACAATGAATAATGGCACCACTATTTGATATGTGATGGACAGTTTCAATAGCGATTGAAACATAGTTTTTTAGTATTATACCGCTGACGACTGGCTTTACATGGTGTAAGGTCAGAGATGTAAGTTTGTATTATATATAGCACACTTGTCATATTCAGCCAGTTGTGCCAAATATTCGTGGTCTCCCTAAGAACTTTGTGAGATTGCCATCATGTTTACAGGGCCTGAGCGGCAGGTTAGGCAGCTGAAGTTTCATTTGAATTACATATAACGACGATCTTTCAACCTGATTAGGTATGTGATCAGACGGCAATTTGTAACGCAAATACGACAACACCAATGTAAAATTCCGGTGGCAAATTACATGCCAATTATGTTTTTACTTTCATTCTGAAAATATATTTACATAACTCAATCATGCTGATAAGCAGTGTATCTTCTATATTAGGTGTACTTAAAGTTCATACATTTGGCACTATCCTTGCACATGCATAGACGATTTTTTTTATCTTTCACAACCTTGTCACTAAAATTATAGAAAACTAACATATAAAAAAATAGGGCAAAAAATGCATTTGCATATAAGACACTGTCGAAAACACCAATCTGATGATCCATGACTCTACACCAATCTATATCTACAGGCTACCGTGCTCCATACCCATATTTTCAGCTGAATTGGACATCTGGATAATAGTTAGTAGAGTAAAATACTTGCAAGGGCTAATTCGGCACCGATTCAACCGTTTTGACTGACCTCAATATATGAATAGTCTCATTAGGTTTGCCAACCCCTAGTTGCAAATGACTACTTCCAGGTGGAGAGGGTGATTGAAGCATAGGCAATGTGGTCGCAATAATGAAATTACCGAACGCCACTGCATTGGCTGAATGTAACAGGGTACTCGCAGTGACCACCGCCCGAATCATCGATTCAGCTGTGCCGTACTTCCTATCGCACTCACGAAAGTCATTTTCTGCATCTGCCCATCCTGATGTAGTCAATTCCTCGAGCTTCATCCGCTTTGTCCAAAAGGTATCAAGTCATTCCTGTACCGATTTGTTGATTGTGCCAACTACCCAATCAGATTCATCTTCATCACTGAGCGCTACATCGTCATTGTCCTCTCCATCCTCTTCCTCATCTTTATCATCTTCCCCATCCGAAGTTGCGACATCATCAACACTATCTCCAATTGCTTCCAGCATTTCTTCAAATGACATTTTGGTTGTACCAGCCTCTGCTCTTCTTAATACAGAGTCCTGCTCTCTCTCTAATGCCGCTTCTGCTTCCGCAACCCTCTGTCTTGCTGCTGCTGTTTCACTCTGCACAAATTCCTCAATCCACTTCTCCTTTGCTTCCTTGCTCACAAAGATTGATTCAGGTTGGAGCTCAGCTGCATGCCAATTTTTGGAATGGAGACTGCGCAGAGCACCAAGTGCTCACTCTGGTTCTGCTTCAACACCAGTATTGACTTGGTTCGCTTTATGGTGTCGTGTTGTTGCATGCATAGTTGATTTGTTGTATTTGCATGCCGGGAGTGCCGGAACGTTTTGTTTAGGAGTTTGAACCATATTCGTTGCTCTGTGGTATGGTTCATGTGATCCTTGTGGAGGAAATTTCTGAAGTTGGACGGAGGTGGAAAGGTAGGTCTTTATGGTTATAGTTATACTTCTAAAATGATCCTACAGACAGGCGCTATGACTGCAACAGCTTGGAAAAACGCTCAACCTTAATCGCACATCCATTCAACTTGGCTGCAAACACTGTTGCACATGACATGGCTTCAGTTGTAACGGCTATTACCCCAATCATACAACCACCGGTTACTATCTCCAAGGTTTAATATTGCCAGCAATTCAACTATACGTATTATCAAAAGCCAACAATTAGCAGGGTTTGAAACAGACCAACATCCTTGCGATTCTGCAGCCTTCCACAGAGGGGACCATGCTAAAATACTCCAATGCGATAATGTATATATTGACAGTTGAAAACTAGGATTCAACTTGATATTCACATCAATTCTTATATATTCTTCAGGTTCTTCCGCTTCTCCAAACTCAAATTCTTCTCTCTTTACTTGCCATATTCCCAAGCAATGGCTCAACCACAAGCAACGGCTTCCAGCAGTCAATTGGGGAATGTATTCGCGCCAACGCCCGCCTCTATATTGAATACCAGCATTCAAACCTGTTTTCTCCAACGTCGCGCCCAGAATCCTCACCGAACTGCAGCCGATATTGCAACAAGAAATATGCAAGAAGACGAAATGTTGAAAATTGTACACACAACTGGTATGAAGAAAAACAGGGAAAACCATGCAATAGGATGAATGATACCTGATCTGCAAGAACGACAGTCAACAAATAAGATATAATTAGCTGCAATTCATTCGGAACTACATGAATAGTTCAACCAGAGCCAAAGAGGCAACCCTCCGTGGTCTACCAAGGCATTCGTCCGAACAGTCCGTGAAATTAAGCACCATGATGATGTCAACTCCGGAGTGTTTGCCGACAAATTTTCTGACAAATGACCTCGGGAGTGAACACAAGCATCCTTAAGAGGATTAGAGGAGGCCATGGAGGAGTATATGATTGGAGTAACTGCTTTTTCTAACGTTAAATTTTAATTACTGCAACTGAATGTTAGTAGATTTTTAACATGTCCGCAACAATTGCCAGGCAACGTGGGCATGAACAGTTTGAGCAGGCGGACATGTGCATTGCGCTAAACATGGTTAATATGGCCAAAAATGGCATATCGTGCACTGCAATCGAAGAAACTAAGAATTTGATTAAAAAGCCTCGAGCAGAGATTTGAGAAGAGAAGAGAAGGGGTGTTGAGTTGCCAGGCCATAAGAGTGTGAAGGTGGTCATTGAAATGCATCCATCCATGATCTATGAAAATCACTTGAATGGCTGCCTTCATTGCCAAAACACGATTGCTCAAAATCCTGCTACTCGCTGGGGGCACCAAGGCACGAAGCCTGGAACTACTACAGTACCAACAGTGTCGGCAGCACCGGTAGTATCCACAACCCCTGGACTCTCTGCAGCCTCAGCAGTACAACTTAATCCTAAAAGAGTGCTTCATCTGAGCCATTTGAACGAATTGACCCCGCTTGAAGATTCAGAAGACGAAGACGATTCTGATTATGATGGCTCCAGTACTGATGACAGCATCCAGAATATGTCAGGTATGCACTCCCCCCTCTCACATGAATAATTACTAATTATCATTTCAAAGAGAACGACAGTGATGATGAAGATATCACCAATGAAGGGAAATAGACGAGTGGGTTGAATGGACATACTTGAATAATTTTGATATTTAATATATTATTAAGTCTCTGCTGTCAAAATGAGGAATATAATGATGAATGAAATTGAATTGAATCTGTGAAGTGAGTTTTAATAATGCTTCCATGCTATCTCTGAGAGTGAGTATCAGCAATTATTATACCGCGATATATCAGTATCGCACAATATTTGTTATCTAAATGAGAATGAATGCTTACCTTGACGCATGAATATGCTGTAAATACACAACCATACAACTTGGCTACAAGTCTGAAAGTGAGCGTCAATGGAGTGTCAACAATTTTTGGTGGTACAACATCTCTAGCGTGTCAGATTGTGTGAGCTCTAGAAGTATAATTGCAGTTTTGACTGCCTTTATCGACAAATCAATTTTTACTGATACACTTGAGCAACCAAGCTTGCAGAAATTGAATCACGATCAATCCATATCACATGGCATATTCTTATAGAATATGGATGAAAGCCCGCCGTTACAATCAAATCTATTGTTTTTGCACAACGAAACGTGTAAACTGCAGCAGTAAAAGTGAGTATCGAAGGAGCATCAATGATTTTTGGTTGCACAACATCTCTAGCACGTCAGATTGTGTGAGCTCCATTAGTGTAATTGCAGTTTTGACTACCTTAATCAACAAATCATTTTTTACTGATGCACCGGAGCAACCAAGGTTGAAGGAATTAAATCCCGATAAATCTGTATCGCACAGCATATTCTTATTGAATAGACATGAAAGCCTGCCGTTACAATCATATCTATAGTTTTTGCACAACAAAACGCGTAGACTGCAGCAGTAAAAGTGAGCGTCAATGGAGCGTCGACAATTTTTGGTGGCACAATATCTCTAGTGCGTCAGATTGTATGAGCTCCATGAGTGTAATTGCAGTTTTGACTGCCTGTATCGACAAATCAATTTTTACTGATTCACTCGAGCAACCATTGAAACCGAGCTTGGACGAATTGAATCGTGATTAATCTGTATCGCACAGTATGTTTTGATTGAATATATATGAAAGCCCAATGATACAATTATATCTATTGTTTTTGCACAATGAAACGCGTAGACTGCAGGAGTGAAAGTGAGCGTCAACAGAGTGTCAACGATTTTTGGTGGCACAACATCTCTAGCATATCAGATTGATTGAGCTCTATAAGTATCATTGCAGTTTTGACTGTCTTTATCAACAAATCATTTTTTACTAATGCACTTGAGCAACCAAGCTTGGAGGAATTAAATCACTATGAATCTGTACTGCACGGTATATTGGTATTGAATAAGCATGAAAGCCTGCCGTTACCAGCATTTCTATTGCTTTTGCACAATAAGAAACGTAGATTGCAGGACTAAAAGTGAGCTTCAACGGAGCATCAATGATTTATGGTCACACAATATCTTTAGCCCGACGGATTTTATATATTGTGTTCATGTTTTCACAATTTCAACTGCTTTTATCGATTAAATAGTTTGTAATGATGCATCCATACTACCTGTGAACATGAGTATCAGCAATTATTAAATCACGATTTATCAGTATTGCAAAATGGGTCCCAATTATATATAGCTTATTGTCATTCTGTATAATTGAATATACAATCTGAACACTACCATACATATAGGCTACAAGACTGAAAGTGCGCGTCAATGGAGCGTCAACAGATCACTGAGAAACAGTACAGAACTTATGTTATATTTCAATATCATATTTTTTAAATATCCTTTGACATTTTTTAAATACACAACAGCAACTAATAACTGGTTGAGATCACCTGTAATTGATTTTTGAGTACGAGCACAGTTCCCTAAGTAATGAACATATCACAATATTATATTTTATCATAAACAATGAAAAATTGGGCAGAAACTGTGAAATGTTATTGAACTATTGAATTTATATCTCTATAGACGTATGTGCAATGCTTTCCGGTCGCCAAATACACAACAATCCGTTTTTAGAACCTGGAGGTTGGAGCTGGCGGGTCTAAACAAACCTGGTAAAACCCGTTGGCTGGCCGGTTCGGTTCCGTATTTGGAACTGGAAATTATGACCGGTTTGGGTTTAGTCCGGTTCCAGACCCGTTCCGCAGCCGGATAACCCGGAACCGTTGCTAACACTAGTGGTGAATAAAATAGCATGACACATGTGTGGGAGCATCATAGTGGACCTAGTAAGCACATTGATGCCCTGACATGTGGTATTGAAAGTTTCCAAAGTATTCTCTGGGATTCAATCTGTAATATTACTATATATCAATGCAATACAGTTGTGGGGGAAAATCAGTGGTACGTGGGGTTGACAAGTCACTATAGCGAGGCTCATGGTGACTTTACTGTACTTGGTGAAGATTGAAGTGACACTTCCATATCCAAAGCAGGTTGCCGTTTTGTGGAATGATCATACTTGGATTAGCAAATGGGAGGATCTCACACATGGTACAATGGAAATATGGTGGTTGGCAAGCAGCAAGCCCACCATGCTCATCTTTGCTCACTTCACTTTCAACGCCAACATTGGCAGACAACTGCATTGCAACAAATTTTGGGACAAGCAAGTAATTCCCCAATTAATTTGCTTCGCTGCAACTATACCCAACTGCACCTTGTGGGACTGTGAGAAAGGAACGAACAGCCAACTGCCTCAGAACATCTGCAGGGAGATATGCAGCCGTCAGTGTGCCCCCTGAATTCTATAATTTATGGCTACTAATATTTGATACAGCTTTGTACAAAAGATGCCGGAGACACTGGAGTGCCATTGGTCCAGGTTACCAGGCAGCCATTATTGTGCATATGGCCAGCTATATGGAGTCAACAATTGCAAGCTCTGCCTAGCAGTTGATCCGTTATATGGCCCCAGATGCAAAAGGGGAGGAAACTGAGGACCTGGCAGCTGTGTACAAGTGAGAGTCGGTTTCTCGGGGGTTGTGGATCTTGAGGGTTGTGTGTCTTTTCTCAAGTTCTGTCAAGGTGCTGCTGGGGCACAGTGTGGATATATGTTGTTTTAGTTGATAGCGGCAGGCTGCAGTAGATGAATGGCAATGATGTATATGATGCTACAGGTGCATCTGAAAATCGGTAACACACCATGATTCTATCTGGATAAGATGAAATAGATCCAGGTGCTCCTAAGTCATCCTAGAATGTACCGGAGCTTCACAGAGAGCTCAGAAGTGGCCAAAGAGCACTTTGCTGCATTATGGAAATCTTCCAAATCACCCTTAGAGAGATTTGAAGTGGCTACACAGTACACAATTGCGATACGGAAATGTTCCCGAGCACGCTTGGAGGCATCGGAAGTGGCTACGGAGTACACTATTGGAATAACGAAATCTACCAGAGGAGCTTCAAGGCTCCCAGGCGAACCAGAGAGTGCACTAAGGCTGCAATGGCCGGTCCCGGAGGACTCCTGGAGAATCTGCAGAGTGTGTAATTCAATATAAACATCTGCAACCTCTGGAGGGCCCTGGGGCTTCCGGGACCGGATGATTGACTTTGCTGATGTACTGCATTATCAGTATCTGGTCATCGAAGTTTTCATAAGGCTCCTCAGTCCAATCTTCATCCTCCAAATACCCCATCCATTTAACCAGATATAAAACCCATTTCTATTTGTTGCTGTGCTGGCTATCCATGATGTCCTCAGCATTGTAGTCTGTTTCATACCCATACATGTCGACATCATAATCAAGCTCATTCTGTTCGATGGCTGAAGCAAGCTCAGGCGGAGGTCTAGTATGGTTGGCAGTAATTCAATAATGTTCAATGAGTGATACATGATAGGTATTGTGGATACACCATGAATTTAGTAATTGAAGCTTAATTGCAGTTTGCGAAAGCAACTTCAAGACCTTGAAGGGTCCATGAAGCTTCGCATCAGTTTCCTCAATGGTCTTCAAGTTTTTCAGTTCTTCTCATTCAGCATAACTAGATCACCAATCAAATACTTTGCATGTTCTTTTGTATTCAGGTTATGTTACTTCCCAATTGTTTCCAGTGCCTATTCTAAGCCTTTACAGCAGAGTGCATACATGATTGATATTTAGTAAACATAGTGCCTAGATGCCAGATTCTGGGTTTCTGCTGTGATGGGCCAATTTTTGGAGGATCGAACCCAAAGTTTGCAAGGAATGGTGAGATTTCCTTAGTACTGGTGAGGGAGTAATTGTATACATACTTTGCTATCAGTCACATGTCAAACCAATTATGCTGCTCATAATTGCACTCATTCCGCAGATAGCATTCCAGGGTTGGGTTGCCCCGTTCTCTCTGTCCATCTGATTGAGAGTGGACTGGCACAGAAATTTATTGTCTGATATTGGGAGCATCAATTAATTAGTACCCAATCATGGATACAACCCTACAGTCTCAATCAGATACTATGTTCAATGGCAGGCCATGGACTCTCCAAACTTCTTTCCGGATAATTCAAACCACATCTATCGCTCTCTTCTCTTCATCTTTCAATGTAATGAACTGGGCTATTCTGGTAAAACAGTTGAGAATTGCCCATACCAATGAGCATTCATCCAATTTCGGTTGTTTCATTGTGATATCCATGGAAATCAAATCCCATAGGCAGCACACCAATTCGAATGGTTGTAGGAGTCCATGGCGAGCTAGGCAAGCTGCTTTATTCCTTTGGCACTGAGGGCATAAGTGGACATAGTCTTTGATCAATGTTTCCACATCCAGCCCAAAGACGTTTCGTCTGATCAGCACGATTGTTTTATCCTGCCACTTGTGTCCGGCTATCTTCAAATCAGGTTCTGCTCCCAATATCAGTTACTTCAACTGCAGATTGTCCGAAATCCACAATCTGCAATTATGATCAAGGGCTTTGTCTTCAAATGACATATCTGAACTTTGGTTTCCTTCCATAGATTGGATACACTGTTCTTGCCATGCAGCATAACTATTAGTGGTGCTGTCCACTGTTTCTAACAGCCAAGAATAGAACAAGACTACTGGAATTGGTTACAACTTTGCAGAAGAAATTACAATTCGTTCACCTCGTAACTTCATTGTGGTTACTTCCACTGTTTCCCCTTCTGAAGCGACCAACTGATCAAGTCTCAGAATGCATTGGATAGGCTGCCCTTTACTTTCTTGGGTACTACCTCCCCCTGTTTTAGGGGGGTACTCTGAATACCTCAATAATGTATCCAGTTGTCTATTTGCACTACCAGGTCTGGGGAATATCTTGAAATTATAATCTACCAACTTTTGAGCCCAGTGGGCATGTCTCCAATTCAAGATCTTCATAGCCGTAAAATATTTGAGATTCTTGTGATCAGTGAAGAAACTGATTGAATGAGCAGCACCTTCAAAATAACGTCTCCATTTCTTGAATGCAGATAATATTGCCAGCATCTCTTCGTCATGAGTTTCGGGTCTCATCTAAGCTTTCTCCATCTTGTGAATGTGGCAGGCAATAGGATGCAATTGTCTATCAATGACTTGGAAGATTACTGTACTGATTGCAAAATTGCTTGGGTTAAGCTGCATCACTACAGGCCAAACAGGCATACAATGCCGTTATATGGTTGGCTCCATGAAGAGCTTCTTGACTGTATTGAAGGCTATTTGATTTTGTGTATTTGCTTGCCAATTGAACTTTTCATTTGTTTCCTTGGTTGACTCAGTTAAGGGATGGCATATCTTTGAAAATTGCTCAATAAAGTATCAATGGATATGGGTGAATCTGAGAAAAGACTGAATGTTCTTGACAAACTTTGGAATCTCCCATTCATGAAGAGCATCAATCATGACTTCTTACATACTGACGCCTTTGCCCGATATGAGATACCTAGGGAATTCAAGTTGCTTCTGGTGCCATTCGCATGTATTGGGCGCTATAGCCAAGTTGTTTTCCTGAAATGCACGAAGGACTTCCCTATTCACTCACACATACTGTACTTTTTTTTTCTATTGATGAGAATATCATCCATATGGACTACCACTCTATGATCGATTAGATGTAGCACGATCTTATTCATCATATTTTGGAATGTAGCTGGTGCATTTGCCAATTCAAAGGGCATGACGAGGTATTCATAATATCCATATATTCTACGAAAGGCTGTTTTCCATTCTTTTGCAGGTTCAATTTCAATGAGGTTGTACCCTGCCTTAAAATCTATCTTGGTGAAAATCCTTGATCCAGCAACCCCGACTCTGAGTGTGTTCATAAGCAGCAATAGATATCCATTGATAATGATTTCATGATTAAAGACTCTGTAATCCACACACAACTGTAAACCTCTTCTATGTTGCTTTGGAACGAAGAGTAAGGGTGCAGCCACAGGTGACTTGCTTGCCTGAATTTCCACAGAAACAAGCATTTCTATAAGATACTGATTAAGGACCGCAAGGTTGTATTCTGAGAGCGCATAGATGGGACCCAAATGAGATTGCTCTGTATCCATTAAGTCAATGAATGATCATAGGATCAATGAAACTCAAGAGAATTGGCTGTGTTTCTGTTATATAACATTTGAAAGCCTGTATACTGCCATGGGATTCACTCTACCCAATCAATTTCAATCACATGTGCGCTATTGACCTGCATCAAACCAATGACCCCAATCCATTCAGGATTTGTGCCGAACTTCCAAATGAAATTCTCATATTCAATTGAGAAAATAGATACTGCTATCTTTGTTCATTGTTGGTGGCAGTATTCTGACATGAACTGGGGCTTGTCAGTTTCCTTCGTAACTCCGCTTTGTGATCCAACTCTGACCATCCACCAGTATGGTAACATAATGTCAGACAAATTCTCCATTGGACCAATTTTGAAGAATTTTTTCGCATAATGAGATTCATACTGCTCAGTCACAAGTATGTTGAACTACCAATCTACTCTTGTCGCTCTTTCACCATTAAAGTTATTGACTATCTTATATTCCATTTGAGTCACTAATAGAATACCATATGAATCCACCCTCTACTTGAACATGATAGATATATTGCACCCAGTATCCAAGAAAACCCTTACAGTGATGTTTTTCTTGTCTCAAAAGTTTGCAAACATGCATACAATGGGTCTTGAACCTTTCTTAGATTCAGGTGGTAATTTTGTTTTGGGTTTCTTGGGAGCAAGCTGATGTGTGCTAGCTATAGCATTGCATTTTCAATCATGTTGGCTGACAACTATGGTAAACTATCTTTTGACACTGCACCAGCTGTAATAGATTGTGGTTATAGGTAGATAAGAATGTCATCAAGTATGAGGGTAATTGTTTGTCACTTGTCATACTTGAATGCTTCATGGCCTGCATATTTTGAATATTGCACTCATCGTCACACACCCATTCTTGTACAGTAGTAACAACAGTGCATTGAATATCAAAAAGCTATAATACCGATGACCGCATGGGTAAGACACAAATGAAAACCCAAAAGAAATATGAACATCGGTACCCATAAAAACATAAATAAGTGGTGTCTGTGCCTCGAAAATGCATTGGAAAGACTGCTATCCCATAGACCAAAGGAAAAACAAATGAAACTTGTTTCATCCATCAATCTCTATACTGTCAGATTAAACCTCATTATACACTCAAGAGCCTGCGGCTGCTGCAGGATTGGTTTTCGGTCGGCCAGACTCATGGGCTGTGTATTCGAAAAAGAGATAGTTATATCTGGTGTTGAAGATTCTATTTTAGGCTTCTTACCTTTCTTCTTGTTGCTGGACAAGGTTTTCATTGGATTCTTACAGAATATACATCGATTCTCTGATGAACAGCAGCACTTGTGCTGGTTGTGCTGGGCTTGTTCTTCCAACAAAGATTCAGAAATGCCTTCCAGATGTCCGCCTTCTTGCCTATTGTCTAGCTTATTACCCATTTCCTCTGTTAGACGTTTCTTGGAGTCAGAACATTTCTCAAATTTCTTCTTTCCATGATTCCACATATTATTACCATCATTATTATACCTCCTTGAATGCATCATTTTGTCCTGGTGATTGTGATCATTGTGATGGTGCTTTTCTTGCAGGCACCTCTCGTAAACATGCCCAACTTGATTGAACATTAAGATGTATTGTGCATCGTTGTTTGGTATAATCTTCAAAAATACTATTTGAACCTTGATTTCTTTATTGAGTCTACTGTATTGAGTTTGCCACCATGCGATCCCAGATAAGCAGAGGTGGTAATTTCAGTCCTCCATCTGGACAATGTAGTCCAGGATGTGTCTCTTGAACTGCAATTTCTTTATGTTTTGGAGGTATTCCATTTCTTCCTCTGGGTTAGTGTTAGCGACAGGTCGAGGTTACCCGGCTACAGTCCGGTTCCGAACCAGTCCAGTGGCCCCAGTTCGGTTCTGGAATGGCCAAGGAACCCCATCATTCAATCACAGGCGGTTAAAACATGCAACTGAACTGTAACCTGCCAGGTTTTGGTGGGTTTTACCTGCAGCAGAGCCTGATTTTTCATCGGCCCCAATAATCACAGCTTTTCTGCTCCAATTAAGTATTTGAGTTCTAATTGGATCGTGACATATTATATACGTGGATCATGCAGTTTTTGACGCTCTTTCACCTCCCAGTCTCCTATTTGCGATACAATTAGTATTTGTTGAGTCGCTGCAAAATCAAGTCAAAAATGCGGCCAAAATCGACTGTTTTTTGCAACGACTCAACGAATACTAATTGTATCGCAAATCGGAGATCGCTGGGTGAAAGAGCATAAAAAACTGCATAATCTATGTATAGAATATATTGTGATCCAATCAAAACTCAAATACTTAATTGGAGTGATAGATTTGGAGAAGAAACCCGCCATAACCTGGCAAGTTTCAGTTTGGTTCCACTTTTTAACCGCCTGTGATTGGACAGTTTGGTTCCCTGGTGGTTTGGACCCAGAACCGACCAGGACCTGTAATTTGGAAACGTTGCTAATACTACACTGTGTCGATGAATCATATCTCCAAAGCACTGGGAAATGCTGACTTTGTGTCAAACTGACAATACTTTCTAAGCTGTTTTTCTTGGTTATTGTACCAGGCCAAAGCATTTTGTTGAAGAATATTTCCAACAAAGATAATTTCATTATCATCATCTATATAATGATCCTTGAAGTATTTGAGATACCAATCCACTCCAGAAATCCAATGGTGGTTGAACTCTGACATGTTTGTTGGGTCTTCCCTAAATTTATAGAGAAGTTGAATTTATTGCTTCTTGCTTGGATTCGGAGATCTTGGTGGTTGAGGTGGTGCTTGTGATGATACTGAGGGTGATTTGCTATAATCTGTTCCTGCTGGAGGTGGTAGTAGTGGGAGAAGAAAGTCTCCACTATCAGAAGAGCTGGAGCTTCTCAAGCTGGAGCTAGAAGAAATTGAGTCCCCTGGGGTATCTCCTCCGATGCCTCCTATACCATCTTCATCACCATTTGGTTCTGGAGTCACAGCCTCTGTGTTCCGTATTCAAACGCTATTACTTATATCGTATTGAAAGCAATATTCCTGCTCAGCAGTCTTGGCATCCCATTCTTGTGGTGTCAACACTGACTGAGCCAGTGAGTGCACCGATCTTTTCATTCTTTCATCTGAAAGCTGTATCAGCAAGGCACTAGTGAATTCCTTGAATATCCACTCGAAGTCCTTCCTTATGTTTTTCTCTGCTGTGTTCTTCCTCTGTTCTGCATTGTTTACCTTTCTCTGTACTTTCCCCAGTATCATTATTGCTTCCTGACGAAACTTGGAATATAGCGCACACATCATTTCACCAGCTTTTTGGCTTTTATTTGATTATCCACCAGTACCTGCAATATGGTATACTCTAGGGAGCAGGATGGTTTGTACAATGAATAATGTGTGACAATTGTTTTCATTACTGAATGTGCCTGAGTGGGCTGAAAGTATAATGAAAACATATTTGACAGACCTTGTGTGACGCGTGATGTACGAACCATCCTGCTTGGTACAATACACTTTGGGAGCAAGACTTGCTTGGGCCTGTTCCGTGATATCGAGCCGAGTGGAGAGGGTTTCCCAAGCTTTTCCAGAAGGTTTTATTTTCTTGCCGTGGGCTGACCCCAGCTCTGTGCAGGTTTTGGTGGATTGGGCCATCATCAAAACCAAGGCTGCTTGGATGTCAGCTACAAACACTTGGGAGTGGATAACTACATGAAAATACTTCTCAAAATGAACCTTTTCCATCTGTTCCACTCCTTGATAACCAGGGTTGAATATTTTGTTCTGCCTCATGAAGAAGCCTTTGAAAACATTAGCCAATCCTGGCAGGGTTGGCTGTATCTTGAAATATTTCTTACTTGCTTCCTCAATATGGGTGTCCATTATTCCAAGCTCTCCACATCAGGAAAATGCAATTGTCTCCCTGGCCTGCCACCCACCTTCTGGGATCCTTCTTGGGGCTTGGGAGGATCCCAAATGCTTCTATATCATTGTACAATGGTCCGCCGGGCTCCATGCAGCTGCTGGTACACCTGTGAACTTTCTACAATTGCACCGAAGCATCTTACATCATTCCTACCACTTTTTGGGGGGTCCCCAAACCTGCCCTTTTGCGTACTCTGCTCTGTGTGCCTTTCTGATGCTCCGCAGCCTTCACTGCCAAATGGCATAATATTTTACTCCATTTGAGGATCATGCTGTCAATTGATCGCTGCTACATTGTGTATCGTCACGAGAGATATGTATAAATAGACATTTCATGATCACATTACACGCATGTAGTGTGTATATACACCTCCTGGATTACAAGCCCACCCCTGGGTGAGACTCATTGCATTCATTTGGGTAAATCGCCTAGGTCACTCTTCACCTTTTGTCGATAAGTGTTTTATCTGAATATACATTCCAGTATATATCCAAATCGACTTGATTATTCACAATCCATCACGAACTGTTCTCTGTCACTGCCTGGATCTCTGGAACCAAGTGGTACGGCCCTTCTATTTTACCCATGGCAATAACAGGTGGTGTTGAATCCTTTACGACTCCGATTCACCCATCCACTGCTTGAGGGTACCGTGAATGATGCTCGAAATGTGTACCGATGACAACAGCCCACTCCAGTGGTGATAGTCTATCAACCCAGGATTGAAGGAATGAAGGGAAATATGGGTGTTGCTGCAACAGCTGGCCACCAGTCCTCGCAAAGATTTGACTTAACAGCAAGGTCCTGGTGGGTAATTGAACGATAATATACAGAACGGGAAATATGGGGTGGCACCCGGGTAGTCCATCACCCCTATTTTTGCCCATGCGTACCGATATCATCTGTGGTTAGTGTTAGCAACGGTCCCAAATTACGGGTTCGGTCCGGTTCCGGGTTTGGAACTGCACTAAACCCGAACCATAAATAATTTCCGGTTCCAAACCCGGAACCGAACCGAACCTGCCGGGTTTTGGCGGGTTTCACCTCTAAAACTATCGCTCCAATTAAGTATTTGAGTTCTGATTGGATCACGAAATGTTCTATACGTAGATTATGCAGTTTTTGACGCTCTTTCACCTCCCGCTCTCCGATTTGTGATACAATTAGTATTCGTTGAGTCGCTGCGAAAAACAGTTGATTTTGGCCGCATTTTCGGCTGTATTTCACAGCGACTCAACAAATATTTATCGTATCGCAAATCGGAGAGCCGGAGGTTCAAGAGCATCAAAAACTGCATAATCTACGTATAGAATATGTCACGATCCAATCAGAACTCAAATACTTAATTGGAGCAGAAAATATGGCATTATTGGGGCCGATGAAAAATGTGGCTCTGCTGCAGGTGAAACCCGCCAAAACCCGGCGGGTTTCGGTTCGGTTCTGGGTTGGAACCGCCTGTGATTGGGCGGTTCGGTTTCTTGGCGGTTTCAGAACCGGACCGGGGTCCTTGGTTCGGGTTCAAACCCGGACCGCAGCCGGGTAACCCGGAACCGTTGCTAACACTATCTGTGGTGGCTGCCTGTGCATCTCACAAGCTGGCGTACCATCAATGCTGCCGTTGAGCAGGATCCGATTGATCTGCTGAGGGTTATAAAATTTCAGCATGTAGAAAGCAACCTTATTGTAAGATTGTAAGGTTGTGTCTTCCTTGAACTCATTTCCATAGCCCAAATAACCCTGACAGCATCATGGCCCAAGATCTCAAGCAGAGGCTGCCTGACTAGTGATGGCAATACTGGAATTCGGAAGGTTCCAGCTGATTCAGCTAGTGATATCCGGTTGAAAGACCATGAACGTGCACAAATAGTTGAAAGTTTAAACTGCTGCTGAGGTTGTGTACTGGATCATATCACAGGTTCAGGTTTGCCAGCAAAGATCCTATTCGGCCAGGTGCACCTGGTCATTTACCGTTTCTCTTGATCTGTCATCCAAATACAGACTACAGCAGTCTCCTAGACATACCCTCCGTACAAAGCCAGCCACCGAAGAGTCTGTTCCATGTAGTCCATCGCGGTGTAGCAATCATTGTACTGAACGAGCTGTAGAATGATGTTCACCCCATTACTGGCATGGTATGCTTCCTTGACAATCCAAATGTGCAACAGTTCTCAGATCTCAGTTGAATAATTATCAGGAGTACTCATTCTGGTGATTGACTCATGGTGATGACAGTGAAGGTGCATTTTGGTTTTCTGAAGTGATAGAATTGCAGCATTGGTTGATTCCATAAATATGGACTATTCCTTGAGTTCTATTTCTGATTATCCTTCAGGCGCTTCTCCATCATGGCGTAACAAGAACCAGCATGAGCTGCCTGTCTTGTCCTGTAAACCTCTATCATCAGACAATAGGCAACCTCTTGTTGGTGCTCCTCTGACAAATATGATTCCTCTTTCTCAGCATCCAACAGGCGCCACACAAATTTCGGCTTTCCAGTGACAGTGACCTTCAATGCACCGACCACGGCAGTCATGAGCGCATTACGTTCTCGCTCAACTTCTCGCGCAATGATGATTGTCAGTCATGGCTAGCATCAGGATGCAGCTTCAGTTCCAGGCAGTCCTGGGCTTCTTCAAACACCTGCCCAAACTGTGAAAGATGGTCAGTAGACAGACTATAGAGCTCTGCTTCGAGTCGTAACATTGTTGTTTCCTGCTTCTTTGCATTCTGGGTATTGGTGCCCAACTGCTCTGCTTTCAGATGTACCTCAAAATTTCTGTGCTGCCCAGTTGTGATACCATAAATCTCTCTCTGAAGCTCTCTCTGTATCTTCTCAATTGCCACCTTTTCAAGATTTGCTGTCTGCGCTTGGAAGTTGCTTTCAAAACACCTTGTCTGAGCCTCAGTAGCATGTTGAGGAGTGAAGATATGTGTGCACTTGTAAAAGCTTTCGAGAGCATGGTCGAGATATTTCAACGAGTTATCCGCATGCGTTTGCTGGCTGGCTAGTCAAGACAATTCAATCAGTGCCCAAATCATTTTCATAATCTCCGTAGCAGATGCACTTTCTGACATTGTTTTCCCAGCAACCTCCCTGCACAGAGGGAGAGCATATACTGCAGATAGACTTCTGAACATTTCTCGGATTTCCTTGCCATGCCAGAATCTCTTCTGAAGAGCATGAAGAAGTTTGGAGGAACACAACATGTTCAGGTACTGTGGAACTGATGTGAAACTAGCATCAAATTCAGCTTTACAGCCTCGATTGATAGCGCACTCCAAAAGCAAGTTGAAGAGATCTTTCATGATCCCCAAATGGAGTTGGTGAAGGGCATCCGGATGCCAATGGTGATAGTCACTGAACAGGGGATAATTCCAGAAGAGATTTGAAGTCGGTTGCAGATGCATCTGTTTGAAAGTATTAAGTCAATTCTCCTCCAGGTGCTCCTGATTACATAACATACATTGAGGCTCCCAATTGCAACATTATTTGCCTTGGTCCATCTCAGGTCCCTTCGGTACTTAGCACACAGGAGATGTTCCTCCAACTATCTTCGTGATCATTGCGATTTCCGGGAAGTCCCCAATCCATACTGCAAGCAACAGGTAGCAGATACCTCTCAAACTGTCAGCACTATCCCACTGGTAACCAGTGCCACTGATATTGGCTTCACTCAGTGGTTTCAGGATGGTATGGATTGCATGGTGCCATGAGCAGTCTATATCAATTGCACCTTTTGGTGGAACTGGTATGAATCCCACCAGAATCCAGGCTGGCATTGATGCTGCACAATGAACATCTGTCTGAATTTTCCTGATATTCATATATTGCGGCCAGGTACACTTGTTGCCAGAGAAATTCATGAGATGGGTTTCTTCTCAAGCAAAGATTGCGGGTACAATTGTTGCACCGTCGTGTAATTGCTGCTGAGCTTCCCACCATTACTCACATGAGATCAACTCACTATAGATGCGATGATCATCCAGATCGTACAGCTGCCCCGGAGCGAAATTCAGGTTCTCCCTAAATGGTCAATGCCCCAGAAAAAACTGGATACACATGAATATGTCTCTGCAGTATATGTTGCCATAATTTCCAGGTCCCTGAAGCCCAATCTCTGCTCCCAGTCCAAAGTTGAGGAACCTCAGCAGCTGCCAGAGCTCAGATTTTGCCTGGAACAAAGTGGTATCGAAATTGTTCAAGCTGCACTGCAGATAGTCATGTACCCAAGTTTTGCTTTGTGTACCCATAGTATGGGCTTGTTGATAATCAAACGCAGTTGCAAATGGATTCCAGAGATTCCAATTCGGTTTGCAGTGTTTGTAGTAGTGGCTCGTAACCTCTCCCACCAAGTGTCCACCTGCAACCTCTCCATATACTTCGGTGTAGATTACTTGCCTTGCGGTTACAAGTGTAACATTATATTTCTCTGGTAGGTTGGGGATGGGAGTGCGCTTGGACGTGTGCGTGGTTGGTATGAACCTTTGGTCACTGTCATGTTCTCCTGCCTTTGTTTACTTTATCTTGCCTTGCTCCTCATGTTACTTACTAGATCTCCAATTTGCTTCTGTTCCAACTCGTTCTATTACCACTCCTGTCTCAGCAAACACCTCCGGGTGAATGTTTCGATAATGTTGAACAAGCCTAGTGCAGTTGCGGATCGACGTTCAACATAGTGTACATCACAATCGTAGGAACTGGTTTTCCCAATGACTCATACTGGTAACCATGGATATAGTATCTGCAGTAGATGGGGCTCAATGAGTTTATGGTGAATCTTAGATGGGGTGCAACCTTTATATGGCAAATGATAGATGGGGTGATAAGTGTATGGTGAATGGTAGATGGTGTGTGACAAGTGTATGGTGAATGGTAAGGAGCACTGATGCAGCGGTAAAGAAAGGTTGTGAAGGTTCACATTGCACACCCCGTCAGTATGATAAGGCTCTGTACCATATGATACGCAGGGTTGATAGGACTGGTCTTGAAACCGACAAACAACTATACATTTCTTGACCCAACCAATCATTTGTACCGCACCAAGTGAATGAGTTCCTGCCCCTGACCCTTGCTAAGCCTACGGTTTTCATCTCAAGCACCCTATCAAAACCTCCAGCCAGAGGTTAAAATACACCTGTTGGTAGCGGCAGGGCTTGGATCGCATCTATTTGTGCAGCTCCCTTCTATTAGCGAAGCACCTGAGTCAGATAGGTGTTGGATGATCAGAGTTTCGAATCTCTAGATAGTGATGTATGTTCAGATGTGTGGTATATTTTCAGTATATTCCAGAATCTGCAATGACCAACAGGGGTTTCATGCTGGTTGCCTGCTTTGTTATATGAGAGATGAACACCTGCAAGCACCTCTATAGAAAGGCAGTAGGTTGATTTCAAGTATCGAACTTCAACAAACAAGGCAATCACGGGTGTTTATATGTCTTGTATGTTGTAGCTGCCAAATCGCAGCATATGTTGGGTGGGCTTTGAGAAACTGCAACTAAGTGGCAGGGGTGATACCCCACCATTCATCTAGTGATCAACTTGAACACTCCGAGCAAACAATGGATGACCAAAACATATTTCAGATGTTGATCAAATTAGGCAGTATGGTAAGAAAATGGCGATCAACCTCAGTACTCATTGAGTGTTCTCAAGCAAATTGTGAATATATGTAAATCCACCTTGCCTCCCATGAATGCAGCCTGTCACACTACCTCATTCTTTGCAACCACTGAATATACCATAGAGGTTTTGGCATAACCCTCTGAACATCCAGACCTCTACTTCATATCTACTTCTATATCATATTACAGAAGAACTCCTCCAGCAACCACTCTCCGACCGATCCAGGACACCTGTATCAATGATATGGTGGCGGACATCCATAACAACCCAACCCGAACTACCAGCTCAGCAGTGATGGGTCTCAGATGTGGCACGGATTTGCCTCGAATCCCAATGCCAATTATCAACCGCCCCAGCTGCCAACTGAGGAACTGCAATATGAACCAAAATCACACCCAACTATCCTGTGTATACTGTACCACCGGTGATCAGCCCTGATGGACGGCACATGTGAAATGAATACCAACAAACCTGGGTTTTATACAATCGAGTTCCACCCTGACCACCTCTTCCACCACCAATATCACCACCACCATCTCCATCGCAACCACATTCAGCAAACCCAAACCCACCAAGGTCTCTGCCGCATGACAAAGACCGGCACACACCGCTGCCTCCCGTTCTACAGCCAGGTCCACCTGGAGCAGATGGATTCCAGTCCACCTCACAGCCACCATCCCCTCTAACTGGTGGTGAAGGGCCCCAGTATACCCCACATCCTCCTCCCCCTCCTCCATAACCACAAGTTGCTCCAGGCTCATGGTCTGATAACCCTCTCCCACCTCTGATGCAGCCCACCTGCCTGCAACTACTTCCAGCATGGGTGAAAGAACACGGAGCACCGACACCTATTTTTGCAATGGCCACTGCAGAAGAAACCGGAAAGTTTGAAGAGAGTGCCGCCCCTGGGATATGGCAATGGACGAAAGCGCTACCTAAACTGTGGCCATAGACCCCAATTTCTGCATCCCCTTCGGTCAATGCCGGCGGCAGATCAGTCTCGGTGAATACCAGGGTGAGGCAGCCCTAGCTGACATTGTTCCATCCAATGGAACTGGAGATGAAAAAAAGCCACCCTCTGCCACTGGGGCTAAAGTCACCACTGGGCAACTGATGGTTAAGATGGGCCAAGTGAAAATGGGGTCCAAGGAAAGCAACCCACTGGAGAGAAGCAACATCTCCAAGTTTGAGAATCATGTCCAGCACAAATGCCTCATTCGTAGGCATGCTCGAGGTGTCATTGAACCACTCTGCATGGAGATGAGGCAGATCGAGGTGCGTATCCTGTTTGAACTTGGGGAATCAGCAATCTCAGAATTCATTCATTGTTATGCAGAGTTCCTTCCCCTTGAATGGTTTGATGATTCTGAGAGTATCAGGGACGACTGGGTTCACTATTTCCTACAAAATGTCTAAAATTGCCTGCAAGGCATAATCATCAGGACCGTTAAAGGAGACTAAATGAAAGGGAAGGGAGGTGGTGGGAAGTACAAGGTGGAGGGTAGCAGTGATGAACACCCTCCCAAACGGCCAAATATTGAGGTGGCCCATATCCAAAACAAGTCGTTTGGGGTGCAGGTGCGTGGAGATGCCGCTTCTGGGCCTCTATTCCGGTCATTTCAAGAACTAGAGGAATATTTCCAACTTCTCATGTGGATGGCTAAGGCAAAGCTGAAGGGCACATTCACTTTCCCAACCACATATCGCTGCCAGTTAGATGAAGAAGCTGCTCAAGACACTGGAGTTACAGTTGGGGAGGAGTTATGTAGATGTTTTTGGAACCAGGAAACATGCAATAGGGAGGTCCAGAATAACTGTGCAGTTGCGCCTGAGGCAGCGACTCTGCCCCAGGAGGCACATCTGTGGAATAGAGGGATGGAGAACCTGCCTGAAGACATCCTGTTGGTGGAGAAGCCCAAGAAAGGCAATGATGGAGAGGGAGTAAGTTAGAAGCGCCTGAAGTGATGAATGAAGTTTTGGGCTAACTGGACTTCCTTGTAGGAAATACCCTCACAAACACCCAAAAGAAAGTCTCCCAGAACCCCTGGTGCAATACCTGTTACATCCAAAAGTAAGTCTCCCAGAACCCCTGGTGTACCACTGGATACACACAGCAGGAGCCAGGCCCCAGCCCAGCTAGATGACAATGTTGATTCGCCTGTGCCACCGACCCCAAGTGCTGAAGCCACCCTGATGAAGGAAATGAAGAGCACCGAAGATCTAGACAGCAATTCACAATTCGCCAAAGGGATCATCAAGGCTCCAGCTGATGAGCCTGGACAAGTCTTGGATGATGCTCTCATGGCCACTATGAACAACACCTTCATACACGAGTGTCTTGAGGAAGCAGTTGCCTTCTCAGTGCTGTACAATGTGGAGATTCACATGTGGATGCCATTCAAGAGGCAAAGTTCCCCTTGACGCAATTGCCAGAAGTAAGATTTCTTTTATATCAAATCTTGCCAATTTGGTTCATTGTGCATTGAAGGGTCTTCGATGTGGACAATCCCAGGGTGCAATTGGCTGATGAAATGTGACTTGGGAAGAAGTTCACCATCTTGGCTGTGGCTGTTTATGCCTAGTCAATTACAGAGGATGTGACAAATCACCATGAGATACAACTACCGGTGCTCCGAATCCACTGGCTTGGTGAATATCATCAGGTGGTAGAAATGGGCTTCTCAACCCTCAGTCCTGTCCAGAAACAACGGTACCATTGCACTTACCCGTACTCAGTTCTTTGTCGTCTTCTTATATTGCTTGATGATAAGCAGACCACTGACCTCCCACCATTGGATTCAGTACTCTGTGTTGTGCTCCCAAGTGTCTGAGCAACATTCATCAGTGCAATCAATACTATCACGAAAGGGACTGTGTTTTTGGTGTGCGATCCCTCTGCAAAAGATGCTGGAGACCTGACCCATTCATACCTCAACTTCTGTATAGAATATTTCAAGATATGGTTGGATATTCTCGTAATCACCTACAATACCATCACGAGCTTGGCACAACAAAATGGGAACAACATGATTCACAAGCTTACACACTGCCAGTGGTTGTGGGGAATCCTTGATCATGTGCACCACTTTAAAGATCCAAATTCCAAGCGTTTGTCTGTTCATCTCAAGCCTAAATTGGTTTCAAAGTGACAATTATGGTGATGCTGGCCTACCACTCTCTGAAGAACTGGGGAAATACAACTCGGTGGCTGTTCACAATACCAGATGCCCCTGAGAATGAGCCAGCAGTAGAAGAACATGGTTTCTAGGCTTGGTTGTCAGCAATCGCTGCCTTTCAAACTACAGTCGCCAAGGGAGGTTCCTCTGAAGTTCAGCATGAAGCTGCCTCTGTGATGACTGAAGTCACTTACCCATGGACAATCCGCCGATAGACAGAGTCGTGGCTGGCTTCAGGTGCACCCCTGCTGTACATCCCATAGGTAGATTTCTATCTATTGACCCCAGTGTGGTCTTAGGATGAACTGAAGCAGCTCGATGATGTTGTCACCCAACTCATGAGACAGCAGCTTGAAGGCAAACATGGGGTCTTCTGGCAGATGCATCGCTGGCAGCTTGCTTGTATATCACCACCGTTGGAGCAAGCAGGTGATCATTTTGCCAATGGCAGTAGGAAGGAAGAGTGGGATGCCAGCAGTTTTGGGGAGGGACCAATTTTCAGATGGCTCTGAAATTCTTTCCACCCTGAGTTGAGCCGCAGTTTGGCAATTGTTCCTGGGATTGATAACCAACCAAGTTCAGGCTCTCATGGCCTTTCACTACTTCCTCCAAAAACTGTACTTTTTTGTGCTTTGACCGGCCAGGTTTGCCATCTGGCATGGTGGATTCATCGCCATTTGAACTATGACATCCAGGTCCTATGCATGGTCTCTGAAGATTCTGCCGACAGGTGCAGCAAATTCATGAGCGATTTCTAGAATTCCCCCTGGGGCTCCATCTTAATTATAACCACCATGATTGGGGGTACTGGGCTCAATCTCAGGGCTTCCAATGATACAGTGATTCATCAGATACCTTGGATTCATCATGAACAGCAGCACATATTTGGGCAAATTTGGGGACAAGGTCAGATGTGTAAGCCTCACACCTGGCTCGTAAATATTGGTTCAAACGGCATTGATGATAGAGTGACAGCACACCATATAGTCAATGGTACTACTCTGCTATGTGTTTTGCATGGACTGATATATCGTCAGATAATAAGGAAGGAGGACGTCTATAACATTCCCAAAACATGCATTCAGAAGGCTGCCATTCAGGCTGGGATGTTGTCGTAATCAGCATAGCTGCTTGGATGTTTATCAATATACTTGGGTTTGGAATTTCATTGGTGGGTCATTTTGAATGTTTTTTTGATTTGCTGGGGTATATCTGAACGTATTCTTTGTAATTTTACAGAGTTTGGGTTGGGGTATTTTTTTGGTTATTACTGGGTTTCTTCTTCAAAATGGGCTAGATTTCCTGTATCTCTATTATTTCCCATGAATTATTAGGTCTAGATTTGGAGAATTGATGGCTTAGAGTTACAGTATATATCTACTTGATATCACATGATGAACAGAATGCAGTTGTGCAATAACATCGAGAAAATGCAAAATTACCCCAGAGCATTGGTACTAACTCCGGGGGGCTCCCGGAGACACCTTGACACTCCTGTATACTTTCAGGCACTTCAGGCGCATGAGATGGTACTCCGGGAGCAACAGAGAGAAATGGTGAAGTTTCAGACCGTTTTGGAGCTCTCAACCAATCACGAGGAGACACCCCCATCTTGGGCACACCTGCAGCTTGGGCAGGTACTCCGGGAGCATCCTGGAGATATTTGAGTAGTTTCGAACACATTTGGAGCTCTAGCCAAGTTGTTTCGAAAGCTTGTCAGTGTTGTTCCCTATTCCACAAGGTGTCGGCACATCTGACCTGAGTTTTATAAGTCCAAAAACCACTGCTAGCATGCTACCACATCTGAGATGGTGGGATTGTTGTGGCTCCTGAGATTCCCGGTGCACCAGAGATGCTCGGCTCTTCTAAGAACCTGAAATCATATGACATCCTTGGGGCCCCTGAGAGGTCCAGCGCTCCTGAGACACTCCAAACTTATGACATTCACAGCTCTTCTGAGATCCCTGATGCTTCTGAAATCCCAGGTGCTCCTGAGATGCTCAATGCTCCTGAGACCCCTGGTGGTTTTGAGATGTTCAATGCTCCGGAGATCTCAGGTGCTCATGAGATGCGCAATGCTTCTGAGATCCCAGGTGCACCTGAGATGCTCAATGCTCCTGACATCTCTGATGCTCCTCAGATGCTCAACACTCCTGAGATCCCAGGTGCTCCTGAGATGCTCAACTGTTGTGAAATCCCAGATGCTCCTGTGATACTCGGTGCTCCTGACATGCTCAGCACACTGTGGTGCTCCCAAATCAACGTTTGCACAGGCTTTTGATAAGGGTAGAATCTTGACTCTATTGATATCTACAATATATATGGTGTTGGACAAAACCATGGGAGATGAATGTCTACTTTCAAGCGGGCTTGATGAGTAATATGTAATGATGGACAAGCAGACATTGAGAAACCAAGTAGAGGACTTGCCTTGGATAGCGAGGTGAGGCTGCACATGCGGTGCTGGGCAGCAAATACATGAGAGGTAGTCAGAAGGGTGAGTCAGTAGCTGCAGCCAGCTGCACAGAGTGAGGGCCGGGTGGAGTGCAAGTGTAATTGATATATGAAGAGAAGGTCAATAGGTGCAGCTGGCTGCAGAGAGCGAGGGCCAGATGGAGTGCAAAAGTAATTGATGCAAGACCTGGCTTGAGAAATGTTATCTCACAATCACAAATCTGAGTAATGGAAGTAACTTGGATACAGTGCATTCTGTCTCTGCAGTGGGCTTCAGAGGCGACCAGCACCCAGTATGCAACAGTGATCGATTGAGTGAGCGCAGATGAAAGCTGGCTTGACTGGCAATCTGCAGAGAAGGCGATTGACTCTGGAAAAGCAGGATATGACAGGAAGGAATGATGGAGATGGTGGATGAGAGCTGAAGAGCTGCAGGGAGACCAGAGATAGAAGAAAGCTCTGAGAGCTTGAATTGATATGTGAAAAACTAGGTCTTGAACTGGTAGGTTGAATCCATCAACTCGTATAATCTGCTTGGCAAGCCATATCTTCTAACCCAAACTCGCAGGTTGAATCCAAATTTGATGTGCAATTTCGGCCAACCAAGCCTTATAAGGCCTGGTCCATTGACTATTAAACAGATTAAATGAGAATACGAATGCAACTTACCGAATCATGTCGTTGTTTCTCGCATACACATCCAAACCCTCAGGTCCATCTCTGTCACTCTGCCACTCCCAAACTTTCATTCATTATCTCTCTCTTTCCTTCTTGTCCCCTCACTCAACCTTGTCTCATCCAGGTTATCTTGAGTTAAGTTCCCCCCCTGAGCATCGCCAATCATCAGGTAGTTGACATCATGTCCCAGCTGTCATCTGTCCTTGCTTGATCAATCACTCTTGTACACTCAAAAACTCATATCTGTAGCTGGCTTCAGAAACTGACTCCGCTCCTAGCAATGTTCAGTCCTCCACTTGGCTGTGCGATCGTGGGATAACATCTCTCAAGCCACAGGTCTTGTACCTATTATACTCACACTCCGTCAGGCCCTTGCTCTCCTGGCCTTGCTCTCTCCAGGCGACTGCAGCTATCCACTCCCTCCCTCCTATATGAGCACCGGATGTGCAGTTGAGCACTGTGTATTCATCCTCTTCCTTCTACCGAAGTGAAGTCCTTCATCTGGCTGCGTGATCGTTTGTTGACATGTCCAAAGCCAGCTCTCGCACCAATTATTCGCATTGTATCATGCCCTCACTTGCAGTCACCACTTCAGAGACCATCTCTCTCACAATTACTCATGCTCAGCCACCGCAATGCTGCGCTATATCCATCTCATCCAGTACTCTTTGAACTCACTCCGAGCCCATGTGTGACCCATCATGTCCATCTCACTCCAATCCTACTGGTAATCTATGTTGTTAATCTCTCCACACCCACTGGCAATTCATCTCGTCATATCTCTCCAAGTCCACTGGAGATCTATATTGTCATCTCTCTCCAAGCCAGCTGGAGATCCGTCATCTTTCCCCAAGCCCGTCTTATGTCCCCCTGGGAATCGGTCCAAGTGTGTTTATAGTGTAGATAGTTGGAAATCAATAGAAACTACAATTTTAAGCACTTTTGTTCGAATACTTGTGCCACTTGTCCACGTTGGTGGTTGTGCTCAAGCACAAACATGTTTTTCATGAACTCCTGAATGATATTCCAGTGCACCAGAAGGCTTCCGAACCTTATACCATTGCTCCTGGAGGCTACCGAACGATGCACTGGTGTATCTGGAGGTTTCTGAACCTGACACCAGTGGTCCTGGATGCTCCAAATGCTTGCACCAGTGCTCCCGCAGGCTTCCGGAGGCTCCTGGAGGCTCTGCAGCGTGCGTCATTCAAAATTCACCTCCGCAACCTCTGGAGGGTCCCTGGGCTGCCCCGACCGCACAATTGACTTCTGCTGATCAATACTTCTGGTAGTGGTCCAGGGTGAGGGAGCCCAGTGATTGAGCTGTCAGGTGAAACTTCCTTGCCCAAAAACAGAAATAGAAAGTGAAGGCGGTTTGGATTGTACTTGAAATAGCAATTCATTCGATCCAAATATCCCACACTATCTGCTGTGCATCTACCACACACCAAGACTATGCCCTGCTGACGCTTTCCGCTTCCTATGTAGTACTGGCAATGATTCATGTGTGCGCTTGGCCCACCCAAGCTTTTGCAACAAACTGAGCACCAGCACAACGGTTCCAGAGTATGAAAAGATAGAATATGAATAGATGCTTAGGTTCGACAGCATACCAGCTGATAGTCACTTCATATTTCGGAATGGGAGTTCGGTTCACCCTGGAGTATCCCCCTGGCAACCGCCAACATACCATGATATTTTTGTACCTTCTGCTCCATTCCATCTCGCCCCTCTTTATCATCTCTACACACCTACAGCTTCACCTGCCTGCCTGCCATTTGAATCATCACTGCTCCACCAAGACTATAGCCCATATTCTATCAACGATTCAGTGAATGCTTTCCCCCACCAGATCTTTTCCGCAGGTGATCTGACTGTATCTGGATACACACGATTCACACTACAGAAGATCCTATGTGCATTCAGCTTGAGATTACATATAGCTGGGACACAGTACTGCATCAGTTTGATCACTGCGGGTTCCCAATCTCCAGCAACAGAAGCTGCCCATGGGGTGCATTTCGGATTCCGATGCAGTCCCACAACCCTGAATGCCACTTTGCCCAGCACGATCATTGTGGTAGCGGGATCCTGAAGCAGCACTGCCTGCAGATTGCTAGAGAGAACTATCAAGCGCTAACCAAGATGATTCATTCTAGTTTGTCAATTAGAGCTCTGTTTAGTCGATCCGAGCCAGCCCAGATTGTGCTGCTCATGCTCGAACATGTCAAGCTACTGGTAACTGAGCCAGCATGAGCGCTAAAGAATAATTGAAAACAAACATGAAAGTGTCCATCGTTCAAGTGAAGCTATTGATATGGCAGGGTAGTAGACACATTCGCGGACGATTGAAGGCAAGTGATTTCCTAGGGCAATATTCAAGCCAAAATGGAATGCAAAGCACCGGTATCCCAATGGTAAGAACACCAGTAGCTCTCACATATCCAGACTAATCCACATGGTTGGTCAGCTATGATATCAGGCAACATGGCAAATATCAGCAGCTCAGGCACTCCTGAAAACTCTGATGCTGATTTTGGGCTTGCATTCAGCTCAACCACATCAGTCTGAATTTAGCCACCCCACAATGGTAAGCAGTCCTGAAGCCAGAATACCCATTTGTCTTACTAACAGAACCCTGAACTCAGTGTCGGGATCAGCAGCTCGGATGATCCTCAACTTGAGTAGGATGTATTAGGTTGTTTTCTTCGATACGAACCACTGTATCACCTTCAATTTCCTTTTAGCAACAATGGGTTCTCAAGATGCACCTGAGGTTGATTTGGACCTCTTCTTTTCAAATCATGATTAGATATATTCACATCATCTATGGCCTCACAATATCCGTACCTTACTGCTTCTCGAGAGCGAGATTTTTAGCATTCAGAAAGGACGGCCGATCAAAAATAGTTTCTACACATTCCCAAACATTTAAGGCCAGATGAATCCCTAATTGGTATCAAGCTAACCTTCAGGGCCACCAGAATGAACGGGACGAGGTCTAAGAAAACTGTGATGATCACCGTGAGCATGACAACGATCCCACCACTGGTTTGGACTATGATTATGACAAGGTACTGTCAATCAATGAACAGAATGGACACAGTCGCAACACAGGTTCAACAGGCCCAAAAAGAGCTCGCTCGGATACTGACCAGGCGACGGACAGACTCCAAAGAAAGCAATCCAAATCAAACCTCAGGAGTACCAATGGAGACCGTCCTCAGTTGTCAATGCACTCACAATCACCTCTGTCATGGTTTCGAGGCTCGGAGTTCGAGGTGTTATAAAAACCAAACTAAAAGGTGCAATGATTGCGGGTACTGCGTAACAAAGAAGAAACTCGAAATCCGGAATCACAGAAGTGAACAAACGTTGGTGCCGAAGCTATTGATTGTTTTGTAGACTAGAGAATAAGTGAAGAACAAATTTATCCTCGACAAATCTATCGCCCTGATATACAGCTATTGCAACTGTCGTCACCTTTGCTCACTCGTTCTAAAATACATCCAAACCTCACCAAACTATGTACGCAACCCTTTCAAACCATAGTTTACGCCATAACCATCACGCCATATTTACAACACAACCAACAAAACCTGATTTCTTCCATCAAAACCTGTTTCCTTTTGTATTCCCTCTACTCTTCATCGATATATACTCCTCCTCCGATCCTCGCTCGACACAATTGTGACAACCTCAAGGCACTCGACCTCGAACTGCTAGCCAAGATATGACGTTCCTCTTTCAAGTGACCCATGCCAGCCAGCGGCTTGCCAGGAGTGGTGATTTCTCAGCTACCCCTCCACCTATTGAAGGTGCATTGGGGACGAAGAGCAACAAGGAAAGCGAGGTGCCACTCCATAACAAAGCAACTATTGATTTAGCAAAGGGCTTCTTGAGATCTGTTCTGTATACCGAAAACCCCTGGCCGGCCTCTCTCAAGAGAACAAATTGGACATTTGCAATATGGCATGGGATGAAGCCCTTGACACCATGACCATTCTGCGGAGAGCTGATGCCACAGTCTACAGCACACAACATGTGTGGGAGCGAACCAGTGGACCCAGTAAACACATCGATACCCTGACAAGTGGAATTGTGAGTTTCTGAAGTATTCTCTATTCAACATTTGATACCACAAATTATCAATGCAATACAGTTGCAGGGGAAATTCTGTGGTATGCTGGTTCGACTAGTCACTATAGCAAGGCATATGGTGACTTCACTGTACTCATTGAAGATAGAACAAAAGCTTCTATATCTACAGCAGGTTGCTGCTTTGCTGAATGATGACACTTGGATTGGCAAATGGAATGATATCCCGAATCATATGAAGGATGTCCAGTGGTTTGCGAGACGGGAGCCCACCGGGCTTTTCTTTGCTCACTACTTCACTTCCAACTCCTACCTTGGCAGACAACAGCATCGCAACAAATTTTGGGACAAGCTAGTGACTCCCTAATTGATTTGCTTGGCTGCATATACACTCAACTGCACCTTGAGTGACTGTGAGAATGGAACAAACAGCGAACCCTTGCAGGACTTCCACAGTGAGATATTAATCTGTCAGTGTGCCCTCTTGATTCTACAATCAACGGCTACAAACTTTTGATATTGCCTGGTACGGGAGATTCCTGAGACACTGGAATTCCTTTGGTCTTGGTCACTTGGCGGCCATCATTCAGTATATTGGCAGCTATATGGACGCAAGAATTGCAAGCTCTGCCAAGCACTCCATCTGTAATGTAGCACCAGATACAGCAGTGAAGAAAACAGAGGACCTGGTAGCTGTGTTCAGGTGACGGTCCAGTTTATGAGGGTTGAATTTCTTGGTGGTTGTGTGTCATTTTTCAAGGTCATGTCAAGGTGGTGCTGGAGCGCAGCATGGGGTTATGATGTTTTAGTTGATAATGGCAGGCTGCAGTCGATGAATGCCAAAGATGTATGTGACGTTACAGGTGTATCTGAAAATTGGTGACATACCATGATTCTATCTGGAAATGAAAAAATCTATCCAGGTGCTCCTGTGTAATCTGGGAATATACCGGGGCTCCACAGAGCGCTCAGAAGTGCCTATGGAGGACTTTGCTGCACTTCGGAAATTTCCCGGAGCTCTCTGCGAGGTTTCAGAAGTGGCTACGAAGTACACTATTGCAATACTGGAATTTCCTGGAACACCCTTAGAGGCATCAGAAGTGGCTACAGAGTATACTAATGCGATACAGGTATCTCGCAGAGCAGCATCAAGGCTTCAGGGAGAACAAGGGAGTGTGCTGAGGCTGCATTTGCCAGTCGTGGAGACCTCGTGGAGGGTCTGCAGAGTTCGTAATTCTAAATCAACCTCCACCACCTCTGGCTAGTCCTGGGGCTTCCGGGACCGTGCAATTGACTTTGCTGATGCATATATTCTAATCACAAGCTCAATAACCCAGTCCAGCATATATTTCCTTGTGATGGGCTGGTATTGTGGCATTTGATTCTTATTGTTGCTGGATAGAATCAATGCATTTCCCCTTCTAACCACCGTATCTGTGTCCATCATCCTGGTGTCTGATCTGACTATTATAGTATGATGAAAAATTACTCAACATGAGTGGTATGAAAAACAATGAATCAAAATTTGGCTTCACACTGCAGTTCTACCGATGGCTCATAGTTTGTGTAGGAGGTATACATGATTACGGACCAGCAGCATAGGAATTGGTAGCACAATAGAGGTGGTCCAGAGTGCAATGGCATTCACAAATTCAAATGGTAAATTGCTGTAATGATCAATAATAGAGTTGCTGCTGTTCAACAGATTTTTGACTGGGTTTCTCAGCAGTTATTCTGACAATAGCGCACTTCCTGAATTTTTCTATCAATATGCAACCCTTTGTATCCAGTGCATACATCAGTGAAAACTGGATGATCGATACTCAGCCCTCCTCCTGGTCCAGCTGCATCTGTGCGGTAAAGGTTCCACATATATGGTGTATCAGGTGCATCCCAAAAGTAATCTTTCAATGGTTCTTCTGGTTTATTTAGAAGAGCAATAATGCTATTGAAGAAGTTCAGAGGTTCTGGTTGTACAAGCTGCAGGAGGTTTACAGGTGAATCGAAAAAGTTGACTTGTCAGTGGCAGTTTGCGTCATATGGCATCAACGTCAGATGATGTATCAGTGAGGGTAGAAAGAATCCCTTCCTTGCATGGGTTTCTTTGCTATCAATATTATGTAACACCAGGAGCATCACACCAGGTTGCATCTGGTCAAAATAATATTCATACTTAATTGTGAACTGCTTCATAGATAGAGTATGACTTTTATTTAGGATGTTGGTACTGCTAAAACATTTCATACAGAAAGAATAGGCTTTTTTCAATGCATATATTGTGAGGGCTTTTTCACCTTGCTGTGAAGGTTATACCTTTCCACCCGAGAAAAATCCATGGTCTTTGTATCTTCGTCTTCCCCTCTAACAAATACTTCTATCAAAGCTTTTCTCTGGAACTCCAGCCCCATAATCACCTCTGAACCAATGCCTGCTCATTTGCAACAACTGCAGTTCTTCATCTCTCAATCCTATAACATCTTTGTCGTCATTAAAATATAATCAAACCATCAGTATCATTTATAATATCGGGCATGCAGGATTGAGCCTCTGAAAGAGTTATATTCTTTTGATTTCATGAGCTTCAGATAAATAAGTCTCTTTAAATGGAGAGTAGCTTTGCTGTTCAGAGTCAGAACATATTCTTAAGCCTTTGATTGTCAGCAGTATCTGGGCTGGCACAATTCAGTTACTTACTGGATATTGGTTTGTTATTGACAATTTGGAGCCAAATTGACTGCAACCATTAACTTGCTGTTGTTGCGTATCGATAGTATAGGTATTCATTTGCTAGCCATCCAAAAGATTCGTGCCAGCATCTGGGATGATTGATAACTGATGATGTCCTAATCAAGAGTATCATAAGTAATCATATATTACTATGCTCAGAACCTGCTAGGTGTAACATTAAAATATCAGTCCATTAAAACCAATATTCAACAATACAGATAATGGCATAAGTCTAAGTACACCTGTAACAAAAACAATATTGATAAGTTTACAATCACAGTACTACTGTAAACGATTCTATTGGCAACATAGCAAACTGTATGGTCTATTAATTATTCCACTTAATAAAAGGATTTCTTGTATTGTAATTTTATATTACTCAATTTCTTAATAAAATTAATCCAATATAAATAAATATCAATATTTTTATTACTGAACAATTTATTTGTAATTATTATATTATCTTCAATTTGAAAGTTTGAAAAAATCATTCAACATCATATAGAGTATTAAAAAAGAAAATTAATATTTTAGCACAAATAATTTCCAGCACAATGTTAGATTTATATTAGTTTCTAAATTGAATTGAATATTATAGAGTTATAATTAATTAAAAATTTGCTTTATTGAAACTTCATAATGTTTTACTAATATTGTACCAAGTACTATAAATAGTTGTATTAATTAGTATATTGATTAGTCTATTTATTTTAATAACAATTGGTTATTTAAGTTTACCAATTTTTTGCTAAATAAATTGAATCTATATAATTAGAATGTATATTTAAATTCTGCTAGTATTTTGTTTTGCAATATATATCTAATATATTTTCATTTTCTACTTGCTGTATACAACAACATAAAAAAATTAAAAACATTTAAATATTACTGTTTTCTAAATATTTTCTATATGGTATAGAGTTTAATTATTGTAATATATTGTAGATATATAAAAGTGCAAATAACAATATTAATTGGAATATAAGGTGGATTTGCAATATTATCACTTTAGATAATAATATATATCAATAGGGATAATGATTCAGTAATTAATTCTCAGAAAGATAATTTTCAAGTCTTAATAAGGGACATATCAAACAGCCCTGCAGGTAAATGATAAATGAGTTATCAATTTGACTTCTACAGCAATTTTTGAGTCAAAAATGCACTAAAATATCCCAATTTAGCACAAAAAGTGTATTTATAATCACTCAGTAGCAATTTCATGACTGTATCACGTTCAGGAGTCCCCAAAAATTGAGGTGGTTGTGCACACACCCTTAGCAACGGGGTCGGTTGGGCAGGAACAAGCCGAAAAGTATTTCTTGGCGCTCCCAGACAATACTTTTCCCCCCCCTATGCCCAAACAACATTCTGTGCAAACGAATCGACCAAAGCAGAATAAAATCATGATCATACCAGTGCGGTGTTTCTCTTGTGGCAAGGCATGTCCCAACAATGGTACTACTATCCACATGTCGGTGCTTATATACTGATGTTAGGTCATCGCGGATTTGTGGGAGAGATATTTGAAGCTTCTGGAGGATGGCGTTGCCGAAGGGTTTGTATTGCGGGTCCTGTATTGGGTATTTGAACGCTGACGATGTTTTCCAGTGATGCTATGGATCAGTTGGGATGTAGGCGTTATTGTTGTCGAAGAATGTTGATGACCCACGTTGACCTTATTGAGAAACTTCTTCGGTTTGCACACTCTGATATCATTACGAATTGCTTAACTTCTTCTGATGCGTTTACAGATACAACCCTGCCGAGAGAAATCGCAACATTCGGTAGTATTGACTTCTCTGGTAATACTTGAATTCCATTCCTACTTAAGATGGTATGGCGAAATTACATACCAAGATCAATTCTTCAAGTTTACTGCGTTCTCTGAAAGACGTAATCAGTTGGACCTGTAGAGAACAATTCCTCATGTTCAGCGCCTTGCCTTCAGTTCAGCTTTTATTCTTTACTGTTGTATCTCATTACAATCTGATGTCCAAATGTGTCTGTATCCTGCCAACTGATTTTATGCTATTCATTTTAGTTGATGGATGTTCTCAAGCGTTGCTTTTGCAAAATCCCATACACCAAAAAAGATAGCTCCGCCTATTGAGATCCAAACAATTCGTGGTGTGATACCTTTAAAAAGCGCGGCAGTTCCCTCCTTAATGACGATGTTTTTCAATGTCGACATGGCGGATTGCCTCTACCCATGAATTGTTGGCTCGAAGTGCCTGACTTTTGATTACAGGTTAACATACCTTCTTTGCCAGCATCAGCCTTGTCTTCAAGACATCCACCGGAGTTGTAGCAGCCGCAGCAATACCCCCAGAAACACTCCCAAAGACTGCACTCTCAGTAGAACTCGCCTTCCTCCCCTTCATGTTACTTCGCCACGTCTTCATCGCCTCCCACAACGGGAACTGAATGATGGTAAACGGTATCTCCCTCATTACTGTAACTCCCCATCCCCTGTACAGCTCCCGCCACATGGTACTTGCACCTGTGTTTGCAGTCAAAATGTGCCTGAGTGCAAGCCAAGAGCTGGAGTATTGCGAAGCCTGTACTCGCTGCTTCACTACCTCAGTGGGGACTCGGGCAGCACATGCTGCTACTTCACCAAATGACGCTGCTAACATATGCGCTACTGGCGCTGGCTGATTGCTCTTTTGTAGAGTAGTCTTGACATGCTCGTATGAGACAAAGAACAAGGCCGCACCAGGCGCCGAACCTGCAATAACAGAGCCAACGCCTCTGTACACCCCCGACCAGCCACCGTTCTTAAAGAATCCTCCTGAGGACTGGAGCCGTGTTTTTAGAGTATCCAAGGGATAGAGTGAGAGGTCTACGGCCGTTCCGGCACAGGCTCCGGCCTATTTGAAGTAAGAATAAATACAGTGGATGGAAGTCTTTTAGGGTAATACGCACTAGCAAGAAGCGCACATATGGCAAAGCCAAAACTGAGGCGCCGGACGGGGCGCTTGGATGAGAGTGCTCCATACAGTTGGTGATAACGTTTTGCTCGTCAAAATTTTCTTCTCCGTTTCCCCGCGGAGATTACCGTACTTTTTTTTGTCACCAATTTGTGGCCCCACTCACAAAACAACTCAATGTTGACTGTACCCCCAACCCTCTACCGACGAATGAGCTTTCAGCACCTCTTCAACCTCGTTCGAAAGCAAGGTGCAACCAGGTGGGGTAAGATGATAGTCGGGAGCGAAGAATTCCATCATCGCTTCTTCAATTTGTGGAGGTGTTTTCCGCCAAGGATTGGTATGTTCTTTCCTTCACCGCCTTCCGGTTCTTTATTGGCTAATAAAAAGTACGAAAGAAGGTATTGCTGTGAGTGGAGGTGTTGATTCTATGGCCCTGGCCTGGCTTACGAAAACCCTGGCAGTGACTGAGAAGATGAAAGTCCACGCCTTCATCGTTGACCATGCAGTTCGCCCAGAAAGCACGAATGAGGCTAGAAGGGTTGCTACAATAATGGAGAACTATCGGTTTAAAGCACACGTATTGCAATTGTCATGGCCGGATCGACGTCCAATTGGCGCTTTCGAGACTCGAGCACGGACAGCCCGGTATCAGGCGCTTGCGAAGGCGTGCTTGGATCACGATGTACGTCATCTATTATTAGGACACCACTCCGACGATCTTGCGGAGACAGTAATGATGCGGATGATATGCAGCAGTCGGGCGGAAGGACTACGAGGGATGAAACACACTTCACGAATACCTGAAGCCTCAGAGATTTATGGTTCCGAGAATTTAGAGATTGGCCGGCCATTTTTAAATGTTTCCAAGGTGGCCTGTTCCCCGAGAGCTTCACATTGCTTTCCTCCAAGCTGATAACTAAAGTAAAGATTCGTTTAAAACGTACCTGTAGAGAAGACAAGGTCCAATGGTTCGAAGACCCAACAAATCAAGACCCATCGTTCACTAAACGCAACACAATCCGAACACTTCTCTTCTCCCAAACTACCCGCTCGCGGCTACCAAAGGCGCTCCAGAAACCGTCCTTAATAGAGTTAGCACACCGAGCTGCGGAGTCTGACGTCATGATATCATATGGAGCGCAAAGAGTACTACAAGACAGTCAGTTAGTCTTCGACGAAGGAACAGGTGCTCTTCAAATGAGGCTTCCAGTGCCAGTACACGAGACACTGTTCAGTCTTGGGCCTGAGTACGCCCGGGTTATGCTGAAATCATTGACTCTGATAGCGGAAAAGGTTACTCCCCTGTCCAAAGTGAAGCGACAGAGCATGATCGGTGTAATTGCAAAGATATTTGAGCATCCCCACACGATGCCCATGACATTTACTGCGGCCGGCCTCTCCTGGACCCGCGGGACTGACAGAATATGGACCTTACGAAGGATACCCCATGCCACTCGCTCACGAGTGGCTGCTACCTTGAATTTCCTGCTGCAGGGACCAGGAATCTGGAGCGAGCGCAAACTTTGGGATGGTCGATGGTGGGTGCGGGTTCGAGCACTTGGTACAGAAGTTGGTAGAGTTGTGATGCGGCCATTGGCGCCAGTGGAAATAAAGCAATTGAAACTCAAGCTAAAGGAGATGAGAAGGAATGATATTATGGAGAACCATCTCCGTAAGCTTCCTGGTAACCATCTTTACACTATTCCGGTATTAGCTATTGCAGTGGAGGAAGGGATTCCTGGTCCCGACGGAGTGTTCCGACAATTCCGCGAACGGACTCTGCTGGGGTTGCCTACTTTCAATGTACATTTGATGAAACGATGGGACTGGCATAAATCTCCAGCGTACAGCCGTGAGCAGAGGCTGGTTGAATGGGAGGTGACATTCAGATTACCAATCTAGACGGTGATGGCAGGAGTTAATATGAAATTTTTTAGAATCTGTACAGTAATCGTCTTCGTAATATTTTTAGATCCAGGTATGCAATTGTATCGAAGGCGCAATACCGGAAATTATTCGACACACCAGGTTTGCCAAGACTTCCCATTTTTTGGATGGGTTGCAGTTTACTTTAGCTTTATTTTTGTACACCTGTGTGTCTGCTTGCCTTTCGGGCAGTGTATCTTGTCTGTATATTGTTCAATACCTTTGAAAATTGATATTGACTGGTGGTTCCCCCTTTTGCCATAACTTGCCTTCTTCTGGGTTTTTTTGTTTCAGTTAAGTACCATATGCTTGTAAGAATACCTAATGTGTACAATATAATACCTGATACATTGCACCAGGTTTTCCAGTTCAAAGTAGTAGAGTTATTCACTTCATGACTTGCTTCTAATGTTAATAGGTTGGAAGCTTTACTGAGAACAAAAAAATTACATTAGGATTCAAAATAATTAAAATTGACCCTGTTTCCAATATGTATATTATAAAGACTTATTCTTGTGATTATAAAAATTGTCTTTCTATCTTCATAGACCTCAGAGGTCTGTATAACTCAATCATTTTCAAGAAAAAAACCTAGTTGTAACCATGAAAATGTATTGAGTTGGGGTATATCATATACTTCAGAAGAAAGCTGTTGACTGTTATTGTACAGTGATACTGTATATATATATTTGCAATTTTTTGTGTGATACTTGCATCTTCTTACACGATATTTCTTAGTAATGCAGCCATGCAGTGTGTATATTTCTTATGGATATGGCTTTATAGTGCAATGTAGCATTTGTTCATAGATATAGTATACTGTATAGTCACAGCCTCCATTTGGTTGCAGCCTTGATTTAGTCATAGTATTGATTTACTATTGTAGTCAGTTAATTATTTGCAGTCACATATAATACAGAATGAATTGAAAATATATCTAACAATTTATGCCATATGTTGGAAAAAATGGAAGCAGCACTCTGGTCTGGTTCTTAGTAGAAGAGAGATAATTCATCTTGGGTAGTTGATTGCCATCTACACATAACAGGGATGGGCCGATTCATTCATGGCTAAATATAATTGCGCTAGGCTGGCTTCCAGCAGGCTGAATAAGATTGAACAGACCTGGGCAGAAGTATTCATTATTCCCTTAGAAATTCTTGGAAGTGTTCTTGCAGATATAATGGAACAGTATTTGGAGCCTGGAGTGGAATGATTAGAACCGCATATGGAGTCTAAAGTGGTATATTGGATGTAGGCTGGCTGGAAATGGTCCAGTGGAGCTGATGGTTGGCTGGCTGGATGTAATCGAGCTGAGGTGACTCCCAACTATCCAAACACAATCCATATATACTGAATTTATGCAGGCTGAAAGTGTTCGAGCTGGGCTTACTCTCTGCAGGCTGAATGCCATCAAGCCTAGCTGGCTCTTGGATGTCTGGAGTTAATCAATTCAGTGGGCTGGATATGATCGATACAGGTCAGTTCTTGGCTGACTGGTGTCAATTGAATGTTATGAACTTTAAGCTGGCTGAATATGATTGAGCCTTCCTGGCCAGTAGTTGCAACAGTCCAAAATTACATATTCAGTTCAGTGCCTGTTCTGGAACTGTGTTGAACCAGAACCAGTGCCAATCTTGTGTTGCAATTAAGAAATTGAGTTCTGATTGAATTGTAATATAATATATACATAGATCATACAGTTTCTGATGCTCTTTCACCAGCCGCTTTTCGTTTTACAGTCTAATCAGTATTTGTTGAGAAATTGCAAAAAACATTTAATTTAAACTCTATTTTTGGCATTATTTCAGTGACTAAACCAATACTACTCAGATCGCAAATCAAAAAGTAGCAGGGGAATGAGTGTCTGATACTGCATAATCTATATTTATAATATATCACAATCCAATCAGAACTCAATTACTTAATTGGAGCAGAAAATATGGCATAATTGGGGCCAATGAACAATAAGGCTCTGGTGCAGGTAAAATCTGCCAAAACCCAGTGAGTGGTGTTTTGGTTCCAGGTTGGAACCATAGAATTGGGTGGTTTGGTCTCTTGCCAGGTCTAGAATGAGACTGGGGGCTCTGGTCCATGTCTGTAACTGATACTGATCTTGATACTAGTAATGGCTCTTGATTAGCTGGCAATAATTGTTTTGGCTGGCTGGATACAATCATGGGGGGCTGGTGGAATACCATGATACCAGGCAAGCTTAAGACTAGCATGAAATAATTGAACTTGGCTGGTGATAGTGAACAGACAAAAAGAATATAAAGTTGAAAATATTGAAGACTTGCAAATATTTGAATAGCAACTTGAGTATTGGGTGCAATTTAAAGACGATGATGAAAGAAAATGCAAACCAGTAGTAAATATTGATAAATATCCAGCAAACTATAACTTTCATATTCAACAATCTGGCAAACCTGCATGTTTAATATTATAGAAATTCACTATATGGAATGGCAACCTGCTGTCATAATTGTGTACTGGAAAGATCAACAATCAAGTTAGAATCCATACAGAATAGTTTCATTCATTTGAAAGAAAACAGGTATATGCATTGTGAGAATAACAAAATGATTTTAATATCAATATGTCAGGTCATCAGAATACCAAGAAGTTTGAAGAAGAAAGCAACAGGATTGCAAAATCATTATAGATAAGTAATATAATGTCGAAATATTTATGGAGAAGGTATAAAGTAAAGTACAGATGGAATGAGTATAGAATAAGTAAATTAATATAAAAATGGATGCAATTGTTGTATACCAGGGAGAGGGTTTGGTAGAGGATTGGTTCGTTTTTCATTTTTTCTATTGTCTACAAACACAATACAATAGCTTTGGCATCAACTCTTGTTCACTCTTGTGATTCTGGATCCTATTTCTTTGTAATACCTCAATCTTGTTTGTTAACTGCTGCCATTGAATACAGTCAACTTCTAAAATTATCCAACTGTGTTTATTAGGGTGTTTTTATAATATTTACAACTTTGAGTGGTGAACCCTTGATGGATATTCACAACTTCTTATCATATCGAATTTTTGATAAAATACTAAGTAGTGTTCATTTTTCTGAGAGAATCCATAGTTGCAATACTATGTAAAGCAATGAGTTCTGTGCAACATGTGATTGTGGGCTACGAACTTGGCTAGCGATGTAACAATTATATGCAGTAAGGAATGATGATTGAATATTCATCAATAAAGAAGGTTTGGATTTATTTCAAATGAAATTGGTTTATATATCACCAGAGAAACAAATAAGTATCTAATTCAAGAAACAGGTTTGCAGCAAGAACAATGGAAATAAATTGTTAATTGTAATAAGAAGTGGCATAAGGTTGAGAAGTATATAAGTGGTACACAAAGTTAGCTATGATTTGGATGTATTTTGGAATAAGTAAGTTAAGATGATGGCAGTCACAAATGATATATATATAGCTGGTAGTTTTGTGGGGAATAGGTTTGCTTTGCAGTACTTCTGTAGTCTACTAAACAATTAATAGCTTTGGTCCCAACGTTTGTTCACTTTTGTGATTCCAGAAGTTGAGTCCTTTGTCTCATTTGCATTCTGCTAATTCTGTATTCTAATATAGCTTTTATATCCCTTTGAACTTTGAACATTGAAATCTTGACAATCAGTAGCTGTTGGACCAAGCTGGTTTCTTAATAATTGATGAAATTTCAAAGGTATCGATCCATTACTGCATTGACCCTCTGAGTTTCACTATTCATTTGTAAATAAAAGACAGTTGACAGTGTTTTTTCAATTCTTGATCTTTGAAACATATGCATCCAAAAATTCAAAGAAAGTTGAGGTTTTCTGATCAATACTAGTGGATCAGATATTTTAAGCAGTTGACACACTTCTTGGATATATCTTCTATCTCATTTTCTGAAATCTACACTGACAGAACTCGGTTCTGGATATGATATTTTCTTTAAAGAGTTGACCACTATCCAAATTGGTTTGAAATCTTTGCATTCAACCAATGTGACCATGAAGTCTATATTCTGATTCAACTATGATTGCTATAGTATTTTGATTGGATACAGTAGTCTATGAATTGTGCAATGAACAGCCATATTCCATCGATATGTATGACAAATTCATATATAGTAAATCACTTATCTTCCTATATGAACCCATAAATAACTTCTTTTCAGTAGCTCATATGCTGTTGCCCAACAAGGATATTGAAAAATAAGTAAGTTATTATATATTTTGATCCACTGAAGTATTTCATTGTTTCTGGAATGGGCAGGAAATATTTTGGAGTTTTCCAATACTTGTTCTTTGTAGATATATAATTCTATACTACTATTGTACAGGTATTTTTAACATACTGTTTTTACTCAGTTTCATAAGTCTCCACTATTGGTTAAATAGTGAACCTATTTAATTTCATCTGCAAACAGCTATATAAATATTTTATATAATTCTTTATCAAGATTTACTGTTTTTAGTATAATTTGCTGGGTGTGTTCTACCCCCCCCCCGACCCCCTTTGAAAGAATATCTCCTGCTATACTTCTAAGTGTTTTGGACTTCGGCCCTTACTTGTATTGACAGTAAACAATTTTGAACTGAAAATGGAAAAGAAACACAGATCCTCTTGCCTGACTTTGATTGAGCAGCTTTGATATCATTAAAATCAACAGGTTTTTGTAGTCCAGGAAAATCTCATTCAGATATGCTAAACTATTGGATTTGGGCCACTATTCTACTTGAGATTTGACAATTATATCTGATATCTGATCATTTATCTTGGAAATTTTGTCAGTATATAAAAACTTTTGGGAGTATAATATCACTAGATGAATTACGTTTTGATTATTATATTTGAAGATCACTTTGGCCTATACATAACTCAAAGTATCAACTACCAGAATTAATATTTTTTTGTAGTTGAAATGCACTGGAACTGGCAATGTTGTAAACGATCTTTAAAGTTCTGTACATACTGTGTTCTGATCAAGCATACAGTGGAAAGATTCCAGCTTCTCTGAAAGTTGGATTAGTAGTTTTTGTCAAGGATTCAGTGCTGGATGTCGAAGGATCAGGGCTGGAGGTTCTAGGGGTTATAAAATCTAACAGCCGAAAGGTTCAAGAGTCGAGAATAGCCTGTAGTTAACGCAATGAAGACTGTATATAGGAGACTTGATCCAGAACCACCAAGTGTGAAAGAAGCGAAAGCTGAAGACAATTGATTGTTTTATAGACGAGAGAATGAGTGAAGAAACCAACTTATTCTCCACCGAATGCGAGGTTAATATACAGTAATTACACTTGTTCCATAATACATCTGAGCTCCTGCGGTCTTCATACACTGCTTTTGTACAATTTCGTTATTCCTCGTGAAACCCTGACTAAAAACCAGATTTCGTTCTCATCATTCTTTAGCCTCCGCTCGAAACCTGACCTCATTTTCGTCGTGCTTTAGTATCTGTTCAATATCCGATTTTATTCTAGTCATGCTTTATCTTGTATATCATTCACCAATCATCACTCCTCCATCGATCGTCACTCAATACAATTGTGACAGTTTCGCAATCCTATTATAATTCCATATCTATTGTTGTTAAATGGTTACTAATCTAAAATAATTGACCTTGTTTGTATTTCTTCAGTGATTTCCAGTTTTTGACGGTTTGAAATTTTTCCAACTCCATTCATATTGTCACAGTTGTACTGAGTGACAATTCATGGTGGAGTGATGATTTGTGAGTAATAAAGAGCATAATGCACCATGAGAATGAAATCAGATTTTGAACTGATATTAAGAACAATAAGAAGAAAATCTGGTTTTGAATGGAGGCTAAAGAATATCCAGAATGAAATCAGGTTTCGAAAGGAGGCTAAAGCATGATGAGAATGAAATCATGTTTTGAATCAGATTATACAGGAAGTGTAGGAATCGTGCAACAGTGGTGTATAAAAACATCATGAGTTCAAATATATTATGAAAAGAGTAAATCACTGTACATGAATCAGAAGTTCGGTTGAGAATAAGTTTCATTCTTCACTCATTCTATAGTCTACAAACACTCAAATCGCTTTGGCTTCCACTTTTTTCACACTCTGTGGTTCTTGATTGAGTCTCTTGTATACAGTCTTTACCTTTTTAGCTACAGACTTCATTGAATCTTTTCAATCATCTGCCATTCGTCCTTGCCCCATAGCTCTATACAATCCTGGATCCATTGCCCTTCCCCACTTTTGATTGTTATAACACTTAGAACTCCGAGCCCTGAGCCTTCGACACAAAAGCCCTGCACCCTTGACAGTCAAATGAGTCCAAAATCGATTCTGCTGGTTATATTCTCAGTTCTATATGGGCTGCTACCCCTACCAAAGTAGTTGTTAATTTTGAAAAGACCTGATAATATTTGCTGTACTGTATTGCAATTCATTTGCAATTTTGACAACCGATCAAAGATGCACAGTTTCTGAGGACACATTTGCATATTGCGTTTCTGGAAATTCCGAAAAGAAGAATCCAAGATCTTCAAATAAATGTTAGCATACAACATTGATTAACTGCACCATTCTGCTCCACTTATCAGCAGGGCAAATTCAATAAAGAAAAGCTGACAACCAAGAAATCCAACCATTACCAATGCCCTTGATTATTGTTACTGAAAAAAATGGTCACAACCTGTTTATTTTGGATATTTAAGAAAACAATGATGAATTTGTGGTCTGCTTAAGGCTTACAAAACCCCGCTCTCTTATCCTAGCAGCTTTCATTCATCATCAAAATGATGTCAAGAAAACCTTCAGGAATGGCCTGCAATCTGACACTGACTGGGTTAATGCAAAAGCTGCTGGATAACCTGGCGCAAGGAAATAAAGGGGTAATAGATGAAGGACAACAGTGGGCACATATCTAGACAGTCATGAACAACTACATGGTCTGGTCAGGTTATCCACAACCAGCAGGCTGAACTATCTACTGAAGGAAAAGACTCTTGGGAAGGAAAAAGAAGAAACGATTAATAAACTTATGAGGGAAGAACAGAAAATCCAGATGGACAAACCGAACTGAAATCAAGAACTGATTCTCACACAACAAAGAGGAACCACTGGAGAGCAAAGATCTCTGGAATGTAGTCATGAAATTCCAGTGGGAAATGTTCGGAATCTGGCACAACCGCAGGAAACTTGGGCACTACAACCAGTGGAGCTAGCACCAGATCTGAAAGATACCCAGGTACAGCTGCACATTATTAGAAAATTGGCAACTGAATATTGCGACAAGGGAAACCAGAATCCTAAACTTGGAAGAGAGAAGTATGGGAATCAAATAGGTTTTGGAAAGAAGAGAGGTTGATGAGTGTAACACCGGGAGCATCACTCGAGGTTTACCCGGTCAAAGAGTATTCGTACAGAATTTGGGCCTGCTTCAAAGGTAGGTTATAAGCTTCACTCGGGATGTGGACATCAGTAAAAGTTCTTGAACGAAAAAAATAGGCTTTCTTCAATACGTATATTGTTAAGGCCTGTTCTCCTTACTGAGAAGGTTGATGCCTTTCTACCCTCGAAGATCCCAAGGTCTTTAAACCTGTGTCTTTGCTTTCGGACGAATAATTCAATCTACGCTTTTCTCTGGACCTCCAGGGACTTAACCACCTTCGAACCAATGCCCATTTCTTTGCAACCACTGTGGCCTCCATCTCTGGATCCTATATTGTCTTTATTGTCATTGGATCATAATCAGACTATCAGTATCCTTCATGACATCAAGCTTGCGGGCCTGTGCCTCCGGACTACTGGTATCCTTTTAATCTGATGACCTCGAGACCAATAGACCTCTTTCGATAGAGTGCAGCTTCGCTATTCAAACAGGGCACGTATTCTTAGGCCTCCGGCAGTCGACGGCTGTTGGCTGGCGCCATTCAGTTGTTTGCCGGCTGTCCATTTGTGGTCAGCTTCTTGGCTGATGCTATTCAGCTGTTTGCTGGCTGTCCATTTGTCATCAGCGATTCGGAGCAGAAGCGACCGCAGGCACCAACTCGCCGCCGATACTTATCGATGGTGTGGGTGTTTGTTTGCTAGCCTTCCAAAAAGCTTGGCTCGAGCATCCGAGACAAGTGATTGCCAATGACGTCTAATCGGGGAAATCGTGGGTGATTGTACATGACCCCGCTGCGAACTTGCTAGGTGTATCTCTACCCCCTCTCTTAGAGAGTTCGTCTCTGAACGACCATAGTCCATACTGATCTGCTCTTCGTTGCCTTTGGCGAAACATGGTCCAGCGTGCTGAAGTGAATTGTTTGAAATCCTCGACATAGTGAATCGGCACAGACCATTTCGCTTCGACCACTTGCTCTGAGACATGCAAGCACAATCGACCAATAAGTTTGCATACATCCAGATGAGACATATCGCAGCAAGCAGAATCGATCAATCAGGTTGCGTTTATCCAAGACACTTGCTTTCTTTTTCTTTCTTTTGATGATCTGGAAAAATTGTGACCCTGTGTGCCCTTAAAACCAAATCAATCTTTCTTTTGATCCATCTGTCACTTGATCTGGAAAATCATGACCTCTTGTGCCCTTAAAAACCAAATCCTTCGTCCAGTGTCTTGCTAGCTGATAAAAACCCGTCGTGGAGAAAAGGTACTAGCCCAACCGCTTATTTAATCCAGTTATCCTTCGCAGCCTGAGGATTCCGTCTTTAATATTCCTTCAACAGTCTCTTGTCATCGAAGTTCTCATAAGGTTCTTCAGTCCAATCTGCTTCTTCCGGATACCCCATCCACTTGAGCAGATATAAAACCCGTTTCCGTTCCTTGCGGTACTGGCTGCCCATGATTTCCTCAACTTCATGTCCTGTTTCATACTCGTAGCCGTCGACATCATCACCAAGCTCAGTCTGCTCGCTGGCTGAAGCAAGCTTGAGTGTAAGTCTAGTAGGGTTGGTGGCGAGTCGATAAGGTTTGATGAGTGATATATGGAAGGCATTATGAATAAGCCATCAATTTGGTAACTCAAGCTTAATTGCAGTGGGCGAGAACACCTTCGAGACCTTGAAGTGTCCATGAGGCTTCGCATCTAGTTTCCTAGATGTTCTATGAGTTTTGAGGTTCTTACCATTCACCATAAATGAATCACCAAACGAATACTTCGGAGGTTCCTTAGCACGCCTATCATCGTACTTCCCCATTGTCTCCCGTGCCTGTTCTAAGCCTTTACGGCAGAGTGCATGCACGCTGGTCATCCAGTGGACGTAGTTCCTCGATGCCGGATTCTTTGCTTCCGCTTCGATTGACAAATTTATTCGATGCTCGGACATAAAGTTTGCAATGCACAGTGACATTCCTGTAGCGGTGGTGAGAGAGTTGTTGTTGGCACACACTGCCATCAGTAACGTCTCAGACAAGTTAACCTGCACGTAATTGCAGGAATTCCACAGATGGCATTCCAGCGTTTTTTGACTCCATCTGTTTGCCCGTCTGTTTGAGGGTGGAATGCCGAAGACATCTTTAACCTAATATCAAGAGCTTTGACCAACGAGGACCGAAACAAGGAGGTATACCTAGAGTCCCGATCCGACACTATGTTCGATAGTAGACCATGAAATCTCCATACTTCTTTGAAGAAGATTTTGACCAGGTCTGTAGCTTTCTTCTCACCATCTTTCAATGGAATGAAGTGAGCCATTTTCGTGAATTGATCGATGATTTCCCATACCGATAAGCATTCGTCTGATACTGGTAATTCGATGATACAGTCCATGGAAATCGAATCCCATGGGTGGTATGCTAATTCGAGGGGTTGTAGAAGTCTATAGCACGTATGACGAGCTGCTTTGTTCTTCTGACATTGAGGGCATGAGAGGACATAATCTTCAATAAATTTCTCCATTTCAGGCGAAAAGAAATTTCGTCTGACCAGCATGATTGTCTTATCCGGCCCAATATGTCTAGCCATCTTCGAATTGTACACCGCTTCCAATATCTGTTTGTCCAAGAGCAGATCGTCTCGTATCCACAGTCTGCCTTTACAATTCAGGGCTTCGTCTTCGAACGAGATATCTGCGCTTGGGTTTCCTTCTATAGCTCGGACGTATTCTTCTTGCCATGCTACATCGTTGTTTGTGGCGCTGACCACTGCTTCTAACAGCCATGAATTGTATTTGGGTCCTGGAATCGCTCTCAACTTTGCAAAAGAAATCGCAATTCGTTCACCTCGTAATCTCATGGCCATCACTTGTACTCTTTATCCTTCAAAAGTTGAAAACTTATCAGGACTCGCGATGTGGTGGATTGGCTGATTTTCGTTTTCTTCGGCACTACCTCCCCTTTTTGTATGGCGGTACTCCGAACTCCTGGATAATGCATACGGTTTCCCGTTTGCACTGCCAGGTTGATAGAATGGTTTAATATCATTTTCTGCCAGCTCATGAGCGGTGCGGGCTTGTCTTTGATTCAAGATCTTCATAGTTGTCAAGTATTTGAGGTTCTTGTAATCAGTGAAGACACTGATTGGATGAGTTGCACCTTCCAGATATCGTCTTCATTCATTGAAGGCTGATACTATGGCAAACATCTCTTTGTCATTGATTTTGTAGTTGATCTCAGCTCTATCCATCTTTCGAGAGTGGTAGGCTATAGGGTACTACTGTCTATCAATAGCTTGGGAGAGTACTGCGCTGACTGCAAAATCGCTTGTGTCAGTCTCAATCACCATGGGCCAAACATGCTTGAAGTGCCGTAATATGGGTGCCTTGATGAAGCACTTGTTTAGTGTATCAAAAGATATTCGATTTCGCGGATTTGCTTTCCAATCAGACTTTCCGTTCGTTTTCGTTTTCTTGGTTAACTCCGTTAGAGGATGGCATATCTTTGAAAATCCTTCAATGCAGCGTCGATAGAAGTTGGCAAATCTGAGAAATGACTGGACGTCCTTGACAGACTCCGGAATCTCCAATTTAAGAATAGTATCAATCTTGTCTCTGAACATACTGATACCTTCTCTAAATATCAGGTACCCGAGAAACTCAACTTGCTTCTTGTACCATTCGCACACATCGGGTGCAATGGCCTAGTTGATTTCCGGTAGCCGACGAAGGACTTCTCGAGTCAATCGCACATGCTCTTCTTCATTTTCTGTATCAATGAGGATATTATCTATATAGACTACTACTCCATGATCGATTGGATCTTGCAGGATCTCGTGCATCATATCTTGAAATGTAGCTGCCGCGTTCTCCAATCCGAAGCGCATAATCAGGTATTCATAATGTCCATACCTCGTACGAAATGCTGTTTTCCATTCATCACCAGGTATAATTCGAATGCGGTTGTATTCTGCTTTCAAATCAATCTTGGTGAAAATCCTCAATCCAGGGACCCAGTCTCAAAGTTTGTTCATAAGCGGCAATGGATATCGGTTCATAATCGTCACACAATTTAGGCCTCTGTAATCCATGCACAATCGTACACCTCTTCCATGTGGCTTTGGAACAAAGAGTATGGGGGCATCTGCGGGTGACTTTGTAGGATAGATTTTTCCAGAATCAAGCATTTCCTTCAGATATTCTTTAAGGACCGAAAGCTCTTTTTCTGAGAGGGCGTAGATGGGACCACATGGAGGTTGTTCTCTATCTTGCAAGTCAATGGCATGATCGTAGGATTGATGAGGCAGAAGAGCATTGGCAGCTTATCCGTTGTATAACGTTTCGAAGTCTCTGTATTGCCATGGAATTCGCTCTACCCAATCGATCTCAATTTCATGGGCCATATTGACATGAATTGAACCAATAACCCTTATTCATCGAGGATCAGTACCGAACCTAAAAATGGAATCGTCATATTCGATTGAGAATGAAGATACCACTGCCTTTGTGCAATGTTAATGGCAGTGTTGCGATGTAAACTGGAGCTTATCATTTTCTTCGGTAACACCACTAAGTGCTCAATGTTCGACGATCTACCAGTAAGGTAACATGATATCAGACGAATCCTCCATCGGACCAATTTTGAATGTTTCTTTGGTATAATGGGATTCATACCACAGAGTGACGAGGAAGGTGTACTGCCAACCCACTCCTTCTACTCTTTCTCCACTAAAGTTTTCGACTATCTTTGGTTCCGTTCGTGTCACTAATGGAACACCAGGTGAATTGGCCCACTGCTTCGACATCATCGGTGTATCGCAGCCAATATCCAAGAGAACCCTTACAGGGACAATCTTTTCGTCTCGAAAGCTTGCAAACATGCATATTGTGGGTCTTGAACTAGTCTTAGGTTCAGGTGGCAATTGTTGCTTTGGTTTCTTGGGTACAGGCTGAAATGCACTGGCTGCAGCCTTTTTCGATCATTTCGGTTAACACCCATTGTGAACTGCCTGTCGCCACATCTCCAGCTGCAATGGGTCGTGATTTGTGATTGATGTATAGTTAAATGAGGTTTGAATGAGTATGATAAAGCTCGATGGTAATCGTTTTGTCACTAGTCACGCATCGATGCTATATGAACAGCATATTTTGAGTATTGAACTCATCCTCTGGCACCCTTTCTTGAACTGCCGAAAAGAAAGTATATTAAATATTGAACACCATTAAGCACTACCAATGATCGCATTGGCAAATCCAAAAGAAACATTGATGTCTATACCAATATAAATCTCAAAGAACATAGGAATGACTGCAATCCTATGTCCCAATGCAAATATGAATATTTGTATTCATATATACAAAAGCCAGAGGTGTCTGTACCCCATAGGGCATAGGAATGACCGCGATCCTTCGCCTTAATGCATATACTGATAGATGCAAAGAAAAAGACAAAAGATACTTGTTTCAATCATCAATTTCCATACCCTTGAAATGATCCTCAGGGAACACTCGGGACATTGGGCTGCCGTCGGTTTCGTAATTTGATTCGCAAGACTACTTTGCTCAATTTTTGAAGAAGCAGTTACTACTTCTGGAACAGAATTCTAGAACACTCATCAATGCTCCTTAAAACCGCAGCACTTACACTCCTCATGCTCGGCTCTAGTTTCCAACAACGAATCCGGAATGCTTTCAGGGCTACGCCCCTGTCCAAATTGATGAGCTTAGAACGCTTCTTCTCCGTTTGAGGTTTCTTGGAGTCTGAACCCTTATCACCATCATCATCACGCTTCCTCTTATTCTTCATATATTGGGGATTGTGATCATTATGACAGTGTGTGTTTTTTTTCTGCTTGCAGGGGTCCCTCATGAGCGTGGCCGGCTTTATCGAATCAGCAGTTCGTCTTCTGCATCATTGTTTGGCGTAGGATTTGAAAAGAATAGTCGATCCTTAATGTCTTCATTGAGGCCACTGTGCAGAGCTTCTCGCCATGCAATTCCGGATAAGCAGACTTGGTAGTTCAGGGCCTTCATTCTTACGATGTAGTCCTGAATGTTTCCCTTGTACCGCATGTTCTTCATTTTTTCGGAGGCGTTCTTTTTCTTCCTCCGTATCGATGAATCGTTGCTCCTGGCGGTGGTTGTAGGGAATGTCATCTCCGGCCCCAGAATCAGAGGAGATTGCGCTGTTCGAGCTGGCGCTAGAAGACTCGGAGTCACCTGGATGTACATCTTCTCCAATGCCTCCTGTGCCCTCTCCATTACCCTCTGGCGTAGGAGTCATAGTATCTCTGATCCAGATTCCCCCGGTCTCCCTGATGGTGTACCAGATCAGGAAATGTTCGGCATCCAGTTTCGTGTCTCCTTCCTTTGGGCCGATAACTGACATAGCCAGGTAGCGTGCCGATCGTTCCATCCGTTCATTTGTGAGCTTGATTTGCAGAGCTCCGGTGCATTTTTCGAAACTTCCTTTCAAAGTCCTTCTTTGTCATCCGTACTGAAGCCTGTCATTCCTTCTTATCGAGTAAATCGGAGAGGGGGTTCGAAGCCTTTCCTGACCGCAGCATATGTTCGGCAACAGCCGTTTCTAGACTTTCATAGACTTTGGTGGACTACATCAGGAAAATGCAAAATGACCCCAGACCATTCATACTAACTCCGGGAGGCTTCAGAGGCCCCTGTACACTCCCGTACACTCCCAGACACTTCTGGAGCATGGGATGGTGCTCCGGGAGCCACCCGGAGAAATTGTCAATTTTCAGACCATCCTGGAGCTCTCAGCCAATCCCCAGGAGTCACCCAGAGCATGGACAGGTACCCCAGGAGTATCCTGAAAATATTTGAGTAGTTTTGGACCCTTGTGGAGCTCTTGCAAAGTTGTTTTGAAAGCTTGACAGTTTTGTTCTCTATTTCACAAGGTGTTGGCACACCTGACCTGAGTTTCAGAAGTCCGAAAACTACAGCTAGCATGCTCAACACATCTGAGATGGTGTGATTGTTGTGGCTCCTGAGATCTCCGGTGCACCTGAGATGCTCAGCTCTCCAGAGTGTCTAGAAACTCATTACATCCTTGGGGCTCTTGAGATGTTCCTAACATATGAGATCCCTGGCGCTTCCAAGACCCCTGGCGCTCCTGAGATCCCAGGTGCACCTGAGATGCCAATGCTCCTGAGATCCCAGGTTCACCTGAGATATTCCTAACATATGAGATCCCTGGCGCTTCCAAGACCCCTGGCGCTCCTGAGATCGCAGGTGCACCGGAGATGCCAATGCTCCTGAGATCCCAGGTTCACCTGAGATGCTTAATGCTCCTGAGATCCCAGGTTAACCTGAGAAGCTCAATTCTCCTGAGATCCCAGGTTATCCTGAGATGCTCAATGCTCCTGAAATTCCCGGTGCACCTGAGATTAGTGTTGGCAATGAACCAAGCAGGGATTCGATTCGAGTTTGATTTGAGATTTGCGAATTTCCTCCGGTTCGTCACAAACCGGTTCACAAACCAATGAATTTCGAACAAAAAGACGTAAGCGAGTTCTTGTCCGGTTTCCTCGAATTTTTTATATCTTGTAGCGCCTGAAGTTACCTACCAGATAAAAAAATAATCGAGCCGATCGGACAAGAACTCGCTTACTTATTTCCGTTCGAAAATCGGGGTCGAATTTGATGGGGTTTGAGTAAACATCTTGGCAAGGATTCGGTTGGAACAGATCAAACCGGTTCGTCAATTTTCACGAATCCTTACGGTTCGTTGCCAACATCACCTGAGATGCTCAATGCTCCTGAGATACTCAATGCCCGTGAGATCCCAGGTGCACCTGAGAAGCTCAAAGCTCCTGAGATCCCAGGTGCTCTGGAGATGTGCAACTGTTGTGAGATCCCAGATCCTCCTGAGTTGCTAGGTGCTCCAGAAATGCCCAACCCTCAGTGGCGCTCCTAAATTCACATTTGCACAGGCTTTTGTTGAGGATGAAATCTTGATTCTATGGATATCTACAAAATATATGGTAATGGATAAATGCAAGGGATATGAGAGACAACTTTTAAGTAGGCTTGGAGAGAGATGATCTGATGATGGGCAAGCAGATATCGAGAAGCCAAGTGTAGGACTGATTTTGGATGGTGAGGACAGGCTGCACATATGGTGCAGGGCAGCAAGTGCATGAGAGATAGTCTGAAGGGTGAGTCAATAGCCGGCTGCACAGAGCGAGGGTCAGGCGGAGTGCGACTGTAATCGATGCATGAATAGAGAGTTGGTAGGTGCGGCTGGCTGCAGAGAGCAAGGGCCAGACGGAGTGCGAGTGTAATTCATGCAAGACCTGGCATGGGAGATGTTATCCCACAATCGCAAAGCAGAGTAAAGGAGGTAACTTGGATAGAGTGCAGTCTGTCTCTGCAGCCCGCTGCAGAGACAAACACCACCCAGTATGCAAAAGCGATCGATTGAATGAGCAAAGATGAGAGCTGGCTTGACAGGCAATCCACAGAAAAAGTGATTAACTCTGGTAACGATAGATGCGACTGGAACGAATGATGGAAAAGGAGGATGGGAGCAGGAGCACTGCAGAGGGACCAGAGATAGAAGAAAGTTCTGAAAGCGTGGATTCGTATGCGAATAACTAGGGCTGCAACTGGTAGGTTGAACCTGTGAACTTGTATAATCTGCTTGGCAAGCTGTATATTCTAACCCAAACTTGCAGGTCGAATACAAATCAGAGGTCCAATTTCGGCCCACCAAGCCTTTTAAGGCTTAGCCCAATGACTATCGAACAGATTAAACGAGAATACGAATGCAATTCACCGTATCGTGTCCTAGTGTCTTGCATACAAATCTGAACTCTGAGGTCCATCTCTGTCTTTCTGCAGCTCCCAAACTCTCATTCATCATCTCTCTCTTTTCTTCTTGTCCAGTTTCTCAACTGCGTCTCATTCAGGTTTTCTAGAGTTAAGTTCCCCCCTGAGCATTGCCAGTTATCAGGCGGTTAACATCATGAGCCAGATGTTATCTGTCTTTCCTCCATCGATCACTTTTGTATATAGTAGAACAAATCGCTGTAGCCGGCTTCAGAAATAAACTCTTTTCCTAGCAATGTTAAGTCTTCCTCTCCGCTTTGCGATCATGGGATAACATCTCTCGAGCCACAGGTCTTGCACCAATTCCACTCACACTCCGTCAGGCCCTCGCTTTCCTAGCTTCGCTCCCGACAGGCAACAGCAGCTATATATTCACTCCCTCCCAGACGAGAACCGTATGTGCAGTCAAGCACTGTATATATAGCCTCTGCTCTCTACCCAAGGCAAGTCCTCCACTTGGCTGCGTGATCGTTCGTTAATATCTCCAAGCCAGGTCTCACACCTGTGATTCGTATTGTGCCCTGCCCTCACTGGCAGCGACCGCTTGAGAGACTGTCCCTCTCACAATCACTTGTGCTCAGCCACCTTAATCCCGCTCTATATCCATCTCTTCCATCTCTCTTTGAACTCCCTCCACACTTGCTTGAGATCCATCATGTCCATCTGTCTCCAATCCTACTGGTGTTCCGTGTTGTCAATCCCTTCAAGCCTGCTGGAAATCCATATTGTCATATCTCTCCAAGCCCACTGGAGATCTATATCGTTATCTCTCTCCAAACCTGTTCTATGTCCCACTGTATATTAGTCCAAGTGTATTTATAGTGTAGATAGTTGGATATCAATAGAAACTACAATTTTAGACACTTATGTTCCAATACTAGTGCCACTGTAGCACATTGGAGGTTGCGCTTGAGCACAAACAAGTTTTTCATGCACTCCAGAAGCATATACCAGTGCACCTGGAGGCTCCCTAACCTTACACCAGTGATGCTGGAGGCTACAAAACTATGCACTGGCGCTCCTGGATGTTCCAAAACCTTATAATGGCTCTCCTGGACACTCCAGAACCTTGCACCGGTGCTCCTGGAGGCCCCCGGAGGCTCTGCAGAGTGCATTATTCAAAATCAACCTCCGCAACCTCGGGAGGGTCCCAGAGCTTCCGGGACCGGATAATTTACTTTGCTGATGTAGGCTTTGGTAGATTAGGCTTTTGTGGACTGGGCTTTCATCACAGGAAGTACTGCTTGGATGTTAGCCGCAATGACTTTGAGATTGGATAATGATATCGGAATGATATTCAAACTGCACCGTTTCCAACATTTCCACTTTCAGGCAACTAGCATTGTATATCTTGTTCTGCCTGGTGACTAGGCCTTTGTAGGCTTGGGCCAACTCAGGTAGTGTCGTTTGAATTTCGAAATTCGTTCCCCTTCCCTTATCGCCAGATAGAATCGACGTATTCTCTCTTCTGACCACCACGTAGGCTTCTGCCATGTGGGTGTCTGATCCGTTTCCAATCACTATAACATTACCAAAAAATGTCCGGCTAGAAATTTGCCTAAGTGAGGCATTAGAAACTGAGCCTTAGCCTTGCACTGAAGCTGTTTCGATGGCTCGTAGTCTCAAGTGTAATTCCTATTCTGTGATATCGCAGGCTGTGAGGTCCCTGCTGACAATTCAGAATTTTTGGAACAGCAAAGTCATGGGCTGACTTTCCTTCTTGTCCCATGGGTTTCGCAGTTTCCTTAAGCTCGATTAAATCTTGGCTGCTTTAATAGTAGAGATTGTCATCCTTTTTATATCCGAAGATGTTAATGGATCTTTCAGAACTGGACCTACTTTCACAGTTTGAGATAGAATCTTTGGGGCATAATGTGTCTTCTGGAATGGATGGGATAACTGAGAGGTTTGTTTCCCCACACAGATAGAGGATTGGAATGTGTTGTCCTTTGTGGTAGAGGTATGTCCAGAACGAATCTTCTGGTTCCTGGGCTTCGAAATAGGTGTCAATGTCTTCATCGGCGTCAAAGAAGGTGTCTTGAAAAGTGTTCCAGGGAATTGATACAACAACAAAGAGGGTACCGATTCCGATGATAACGAAAAGAAGTCCACAGACATAGGACAGCATCAAGGCCATTTGATGTGTATCGAGGTGGGTAGAAAGATTACCTTCCTCAGAAGCATTTCTTTCCTAACAATATAATGTAACACCGGGAGTGTCACTCCAGGTATACCCAGTCAAAGAGTATCCGTATTTAATTTGGCACTGCTTCGAAGGTAGGTAAGAAGCTTCACATGGGATGTGGAAATCACTAAAAGATTCTGAACGAAAAGAATAGGCTTTCTTCAATACGTATATTGTCAAGGCTTGTTCTCCCCGCTGAGAAGGTTGATGCCTTGCTACCCTCTAAGAACCGAAGGTCTTTATACCTGTGTCTTCTCTTTCTAACAAATACCTCTATCTATGCTTTTCTCTAGAGCTCCAGCATCGTAACCACCTTCGAACCAATGCCAGATCCATTGCAACTTCTGCGCCCTCCATCACTCGATTTTCTATCGTCTTTACCGTCATTGGATTATAATCAGACCATCGGAATCCTTCTTGATATCAAGCTCGCGGGCTTGTGCCTCTGGACCAGTGGAATCCTGTCGATCTGATGACCTCCAGACGAATAGGCCTTTTTCGATGGAGTGCAGCTTTGCTGTTCAGAGTCGGCACTTATTCTTAGGCCTTTGGCAGTTGTCGGCTTTTGGCTGGCGCCATTCGGTTGTTTGCCTGCTGTCCGTTTGTGGTCAGCTTCTTGGCTGGTGCTATTCAGTGGTTTGCAGGCTGTCTGTTTGTCGTCGGCGATTCGGAGCAGAAGTGACTTCAGCCATTAACTAGCTGTTGATGTTTATCGATGGTGTGGGTGTTCGTTTGCTAGCCATCCAAAAAGCTTGGCTGTGGCATCCGAGACAAGTGATTGCCGATGACGTCCAATTACGGAAATCACGTGTGATTGCACGTGACCCCCCTGCAAACCAGCTAGTTACAACAACAGGCAAGGCAGTGAATTATTCTGCTTGTCAGAAGAAGACGGGAAGGAACATCAAGGATTGAAAGTCCAGTTGGCCTTGAAGATTGCCAGAAAATCAAAGACATTGAATACTGAAAAGCAAAAGCCAAGGTATACTGTTAATCGTTTTGAAAAAGATGTCTTGGTACAAGTAATGCCATTCTGTAACATAATCTCGATGGAAGCCAAGCTGGATTCTTCGAAAACATTGGTGGAGATGCGGGATCCAGCTTTCACAGACTACAACAATGTGGCAACTGCAAAAAATGATTTTCTGAAATTAAAGCAAAGACCCAACAAATTCTCCCAGTTTTATGTGGAATTCTAAAGATATGTGGCTGATGTGAGATAGAATATAGAAGTACAAATGGATACAGTACGAAATGGCCAATTCAACTAGTTAAAAGATATTCCACACCATGCCGATCATCCAGACAGCCCAGTTGACTTTGTCAAGTTTTACTGAATGCGCAATGCACAGGTATGAGCAAAAACAGTTGAAAAGGCATCAAGCCAGTGGGAAGAAGGATACAAAAAATCAGATAATATAAGTGATACCACACCTGCCCCAGATGCTGCACCAGTGGGAAACAGTGGTACAGTATTATGGTCATGCCCCTATGAATCTATCTGTAGTCACAGGACGGAAAATCATTCTGGAAGCACAAAAGCATCAAGGGGAATGGGAGTTGTGCATGTACTGCATGAATTTAAGGCATTTTACAGCAAGTTGCCCAAAGAAATTGAAAACGATGTCAAAACAGGTAAAAGTAACACTATTTGGAGATACAGGAAAAGGGAAAGCAGTACAGACGGGTATTGAAAAAGAAGCAGAATCAGGAAAAGTTTAGACCAGTGCAATAAGGATGGCCCATGCGCTGGGCCTGAAGCACCTTAGTCTATAGTTTTTAAGTCACATTGTGAAATTTCACAGTTTTTAATTGGTAGTGCAGAAATTAAGAAGTCTTTAATGTAAAGCAAGCAACTTGTTGTAAAATATTCACTGAAAATGAGAGACATGTCAATTGATATACATGCTTTAATGAACTGCAGAGCTATGGGAATAGCATTTGTGTATCAAGATTTTGATCACCATTATCAGTTGAAAGAAAACAAACTGTGACAATGACAGAAGTTATAGGTTATTGATGGAAGACCCATCAAAGCAGAAAAAATATGACTATGGCCAAAATAAACTTAAGAATGTGATTACATCAGGAACAACTATCAGAGTGTGATACAAAGTTAGGACATTATTTGATCGTGCCAAGATTACCATAGTTACAGCTTCAATATGTAATAGTTAAGTTCCAAGCCTGAAATATCAGTCTGAAAGCAGTTCTTGCCAACAAGATTGTCAATATTACTTTAGCATATAGAAATGGGCTAATGATATGGAAAGAACTGATCCAGAAATATGCAAATTCGACATCTTCACAGTAGCGAAATTACCCTTTATGAATATACAAAGAAAGAAACTCATGGTTTATACTGTCACACTTTATGAAATCGATAAGAACTTTAAAAAATAGGATCTAGAAGAAAAACCACTCAAAGCAGTCATTCCTGAGGAATACTATGAGTTTCTACTTCTGTTGAGCAAGGTAATCACAGAAATACTACTACCACACCAACTGTATGATTACAAGATTACGTTACAGGAGGGCTTCACACCAGAATGTGGACCTACTTACAGCCTGACATGAGAAGAGTTGCAATTTCTAAAGGAATAGATAGAGAAGATATTGTGCACAGGATTCATTCGATCATCTTTGTTGCCCTGCAGAGCTATTGTACTCTGTTCTCCAAAACCAGGGTGAGATTTGAAATTCTATGTAGATTACTCAGGACTGAATAAGGGAATGTCAAACAAGCAGTACCACCTGCCACTGATTCAAGAAACCCTGCAAAGATTCTGAAAAGTCCGCTATTACACCAAATCAGATATCTACGATGCATATAACTTCATTAGCATTCCAGAAGGGATCGAGTGAAAGATGGCTTTCTGGACCCATTATGGACTTTTGAAACCCCAAGTTATGCCTTTTGGACTTACCAATACACCAGTGTCATTCCAAGAGTTTATCAATGATATATCATGACCATTCCTGGATATATTTGGCACAGCTTGTGTGGATAATATTTTCATCTACAGCCTCAACCTGAAAGAATACAAGCAACATCCCTGAGTAGTGATCACATCCCTCAAGGAAGCCCACCTCAACTGAAAGGCAGAAAAATGCATGTTCCATGAAGAAGAAATCTAATACCTAGGGTTAATTGTTGGAGTCAACCGAATTAGAATGGATCTAGAGAAAGTTCCAGCAGTTGAGAACTGGATAGTATCAAAGAAACTGAAGGAAGTCCAAGGCTGACTAGGCTTTGCTAATTTAAATCGATGGTTCATACAGAATTATAGCAAAGTTGTGCAACCACTAACAAAACTTACAAAAATGCTAATGAATTTCTGCTGTGGACTACATCAAAAATGCGATCTGGAGGAACTAAAATGAGTCTTTACAACGGCACCGGTGCTTGCCCATTTTAATTATGATAATAAGATAGTCCTCAAAACCAATGCCTGAAGTTAAATATGTGCTGGAATTCTTTCCCAATACAATGACCAAGGAGTGCTATCCCCTGGGGCCTATTTTCCAGAAAACAATCACCCACTGAAGAAAATGATGAAATATATAATCCAGAATTGCACACAATAGTCAAAAGCCTAGAACAATTGTGACCCCAATTTAAAGGTTCAGCACATCCAATGATGATTCTCACAGATCACAGGAATCTGGAATACTTCATGACATCAAAACTGTTAAATTGAAGGCAGACCAGATGGTCTGAATTTCTGTCAAGGCACAAAATCAAAATAATTCACCTGCCATAAAAGTATGGTCAAAAATCTGATGCACTGAAAAGAAAGCCAGAAGACATTCCGCTGAAGAGGAACGCAGAAAAACCCAGCAAATTGAACTAAAAATAGAATAGCTTGACGAGTGAGTATGTCAAGGGTCAATTGTCACATTGCCAGTAACAGTCTACCTCGATAACAACTCTATGAGTCATCAAGAGTCATGGTATTTGGTACGAAATGTGTACCAGAGATGTCTGTATGACTGCGGTGAATGTCTGTATACATATGAAGTTGAATCAGTAGAGATACTCAGAATACAACAAGCCCACCCAATGGATGACCAAATACTCAAATGGATCCAGGAGTGCCATGATTCTCCAGTTGCAGGACATCCTGAGCAACTACAATCTGTTAAGCCTAAGTCATTCCTGGAGTCAGATGAGAAACGATGGGGATTGCTATGGACGAAATTGCTCTACGTGTGAATAATGTACAGCAGTTTGCAGGATGACCCATGAACCTCTACAAACAATGGAGATACCAGAACAACTATGGAGGAATCTGAGTGTAGATTGCACCGTTGGACTACTGGAAAGCGACAGGTTCAATGCAATTTGGGTAGTGGTCGACTGCCCAATGGAAATACAATATCCTGTACTGTGTACAGCACAGGTGGATGGTGAAAAGCTAGATGAAATATATGTCAAAAATGTATTCAGATTATATGCACTGCCTGGAACAATAGTGTTGGAACAAGGGCCCCAATTTGCAACAGATATATGGAAAGTCATCTGCAAGAGACTGGGAATCGAGTGAAAATTAACAACTGCTTTTCACACCCAGACTGACGGCCAAACTGAAAGAGTCAATGCAGTAATGGAGCAGTATCTGAAACTTTGTTTATTACCAGCAGAACAATTGGGTATGGTGGCTACCATTGCCAGAATTCGCAGTTAACAATTATACATCGGTGATGACTAACTGTTCTGCATTTCTTCACAACTATGACTTTCATCCACAAATTACCTTTGGCCAAAATCCAATCAAAGATCCTAATGCTATTTGGAAAGTCAATGCCCAGCAGATAGCCAAATGGATAGAGCAACTTTTAAGTGAACTCGGAGCCAAGATGAAAAGGATTCTGGCTGTACAGTCAGAACAGGCCAACATATCCTGAAGAATGGGAGTTGGGCAGGTAACAGGGGTTAGGTCTGGATAGAAATGGGAAATATATTAACTGGGAGGCCAAGTTAGAAGCTTGACGGAAACACATAAGACTGTAGGAAATTACTGATGTCATTAGTCCCTGGGCCTATCAAATCAAATTACTCCATTTGCTATACATATACCATTTCCAACCGATATCTTATTTGGGGAAAGCTACTCAACATCGTCTCCCACAGCAACAGCAACAACCACAACCACCAGTGATGGTGGACAGAGAAGAGGTGTACAAAGTTGAGCGAATCGATAATTCCAGGCAATTCTGGAGGCTGCTGCAGTATTTGATACAATGGAGGGGCTGTAATGAATGCAGTTGGGAACCTGCAATCAAAATTGATGAATTTAAAGCTATCAACACGTTTCATGCCAAACAACCTGGCAAGCCTGGATTGTGAACCTCATAAGTATTTGGGATAAGAGAGGGAGACCTACTGTCATAGTTATACTGAGTGACAATTGATGGTGGAGTGATGATTGTTAAGTAATAAAAAAGATAATGTACAATTTGAATGAAATTGGGTTTTGAACAAAGGTTATGCATAACAAGAATGAAATGATGTTTCGAACAGAGGCTGAAGCATGATGACAATGAAATCGGGTTAAGAATAGAGGCTGAAGCATGATGAAAATGAAATTAGATTTCGAATGGATGTTGAAGCACAACCAAAACAAAATCACATTTCAAATATGGTTTCACAGGAAACATAGGAATTTTACAATAGATGTACTACCAGAAAGAAGGAGTTCAGATGTATTATGGAACAAGTGAATCATAATAGATAAATCAGGAATACAGTGCAGGATAGATTTCATTCTTCACTCGTTTTCTAGTCTACAAACAATAAAATATCTTTTGTTTCTGCATCTCTCACCCTTTGTGATTCTGGATAGAGTCTTCTGCATACAGTCCTCGCCTTCTTGGCTACCGGCTATCTTCAACCTTTCAAGCCATCTGGCTTTTATTCTTGCTCCATAGCTACAAGCTATCATTGATCTACTAGCCTTTCCAGCTTTTGGGTTTCATAACAATTCAAACCCCGAGCCCTGAACCCTCGATACCGAAGCCCTGAACCCATGACACACATGCTATTTACCCCAATGATCAATCCCAAATAGTTCACTTTATTCTTGTAATATTTGTATTTTTCCCTATTTATATACAATTCACCTTGCCTAAAAAAGGTTTCAACTTCACTGATTTATTTCTTATATTTCTTCCAGTTATCCTTATTAATCCAGATGTTATTCAGACAGACCGGACAAAATCTGTCCAAAACAGCCGGTAATGTATTATTGAAAAACTGTTGAAATGATGTGGATATATTTGTGAGTCCAAATAGAAGAACTAGAGAATTACAGTATACATAATTGGTTCTAAAATCTGTTTTCATTTCATTTTCAACTGCTATTCTCAGCATATAACCTATATTTCAGATATCTGATATGGTGTAATATTGAACCCTAATACTTCGAACAATTTTTCCTGTGTCAATAGTAGTGTCATGGTTGTATAGAATGAGGATTGGTGGTTATATCCAGGAAGTTGGCAGCAGGGTTATATATCATCACTTGTAATCTCTTGATTAGAATATTATCAGCTATCACTTGTTTTGGATTCCAGAGCCATTATTGGCAGATAGGCAGCAAACAAATACCCACACCTCTGATATTCGAGGAATGCTAGTTAATGGTTACTGTGGCATCTACTCCAAATTGTTGATGACATACAGTCAGGCCGCAAAGCGGTGAATAGTATCGGCCAAGAAGCTAAGAACAATTGGATAGTTGGCAAACAGCAAAATGGTACCAGCTAACATGCCAATGACAATTGAAAATCTAGAAATAAGTACCTAATATGAACAGTAATGCAACTCTCTATCAAAACAGTGTGAATTGTCTGGAGGTCATCCAATCAAATGGATGCCCCTGGTCCAAAGGTAGAAGCCCACAAGTTTGATATCATAAAGAATACAGATCGTTCAATTATCATCCAATACTCATACAGATGATACACGATCAGAGAATGGAGAGGCACAGTAGTTGCCAAGGACTGTGGTCTGGTTTGAAAGTGTTTTGATGATGGCGGAAGTGCTGAAGCTTGAGAGAAGAGTATAAATATCATTATTTGATAGAAGTGAAGACAAAGAAATATAGGTCTTGGATTCTTCGAGGGTAGACAGGCATCAACCTTGTCAAAAAGGAAAACAATCCTTACCAATATACAAATTGAACAATTATTCCTTCCATTGAGACTCTTTTAGTGATTTTTACATTCCAAGTGAGGCTCCTTTCCTACCTGTCTAGCAATCTTGATAGCAGTATCGATACAATATTGATTGCAGAGTGATGTTCATAGTGAAATATCATCTTCTTTGCAATGAACCACCTGTGAATACCATATTCTTTCTACCTACACTGGTACATCAAGTGATATTGATGCCATATGACTTCAAATGCCATTGTTGAGTCAATTTCTTCAATTTCACCAGAATTCCCTGGCAGCTTGTTGAAGCAGAACTTCTCAATGTCTTTAATAGAACTGACTTTCTCCTATACCAATTGGCAGCACCTCTTGTAGATTACATTTGGGATGTACCTGAAACCCCATAGCTTTGGATTTTCAACTGGACATATGCCATCAGGCAACGAGGAGGCCTGAGTATTAACAATCCAGTCTTTGCTGAATATCAAACTAGTTTCAGAGGCTTGCATATTGATTGCAAATCTCAAGATGTGTGTTATTGTGAGCACAACTGCAGAGGAACCCACATGAAAATTGGCTGAGAAGGAGTGGCTCTATCTTCCATAGTTACAGCAATTTACCAATGGAATCTGTAAATGTCTTTGGACTCTGTACCACCTCTGTATGGTAATTTATTCCCATGTTGCTGGTCCTTGTATATGTACTCCAGTTATCCAAACTGGAAGCTATTTGTACAACGCAGTAAGAAGTCAAAGCTTGATTCCTCGTCTTTCACACTACCACTGTTGAGTAATATTTTGTTGTCCTACAAGGGCAGAATTAGACACCTGCATAACCGATGCCTACATAATGATTACAAAAAAACATACATTGAATTTGTCCAGTGATAAGCAGAAGCAGGCATTGCAATATCAGCCAATTATGAAGAAAAATAGTCTGGACTGGGTAATTGACCTTTTGGCGGCAATCAACAGGGAGCTGGGATCAATGGACACTGAAATGCAGGAACCAAGACAAAAGAATATCATGATATAGAAGGCTCTTCCAGAATGGGCCCAAGCTTATAATGGTTTCATTGGTAGGTCAAATGTGATATATGATACCATTTGACAAGGAGTGAAAAGAGAAAAAGGGTTCAATTTACTGAGCATTTTGATATAGTTATCGAATTCCAAGTAATTGCAGGCAACATCCAAGTAGCCTTTGTTCAAATGAAGGCCCAATCCACCGAAGCGTATGAACTGCTGCAGTCCGTCTTCAGCAAGCACATTTGATAATCTGAAAAAACCTGGGCAATCTATTCAACTGTGTTTGATCATAGGGAATGAGCCCAAGAATATCTTGCTTCCACAGTGTATACCCAATTCCAAGAGTGGGCAGATAATTGGAGGAAAGCCAAAAAAGATGGTAAATGGATGTTCCAACTATATACCAAGTCTCCTGTGGAGGCAAACTTGATATGGAAGCAAGTACAGAAACTGACAAACAACAGAGAATAGGAGATGAAGGCAGCTGAACGAAGAATACAGTAGACCTGTAAGTCAAAATTGAAAGAATTTACCAGAGCCTTGCAAATGAATTTCTCAAAGGAAAGAATGAAGAGATTGGTATGCCCATATCAGCAAAATATGAAATGCTCCTGGAGGGTAGATATAATCTCTGGAAAGCTTCCAGAGCATGAAGAGATGCTCCGGGAGTCTCCAGAAGAAATGGTATAGTTTTCAACTCTCTTGAAACCTCCCTGTGATTCCTGGGGTACGGAAAGTACTCTGGAAGCATCTGGGAGAAATTGACATAGTTTCAGACACTCCTAGAGTACTCACCAACCCTCCAGGAGAATCCCGGAGCATGGGAAGGTACTCTGCCAGTGTGCAGGAAAAATGGACTGAGTTTTAGACCCTCCCAAAGATTTCACCAACAGTTTCAGAGACACCCTGAGAATGCTCAAGTTTGTCTGGGAGCTTTCAAAAGAAAGGGTCAAAATTCAAACAATTTTTTTGAACTTCTAACAAAACCTGCCCGTGTGCCAGAAGTCTATGCTAATTCTTGCCTCTCCCACGCTCATCAAACCTCCTGGACCTACTGAAATGTTATTCAACTGTGTTGCATTGATTTTTTTGAAACAATAGGTTTTTGCACTGTCCAATCACTGTTATTCATATTGGTAAACTATAAATAGCCGATCACTCAATCAATTGTTATTGCAACGCAGCTAATGTTCTACCTCATGTAACACCTGACTGGCCTAAACTCTAATCACAGATGTGCTATAAGCAACCTCATAACTCTCAATATACAATCCAGTACAAATCCAGGTCCACCTGGTTGTTCGATAACCATATACTTGCATCATCTCCACATTGACTACTACTGCCTAGTACTTTTTCTATTTCTGCTGTGACCAAATGTACAGGCCCCACAATTGCTCCAACTGGAACTATGTACATTTTAAAAGTTAATATTACCACCCAAATGAAGCCATCAATCCTGTCAGTCCAGCCCTGTCAGTTTTGAAATATCGTTGAAATAACCACCACAAGAACTTGAGGTTGAGAACATAATAACCATTTCTGTCTCTTTTCACATTGTTTGGAGAAAGTTGGCAGTATTTATCTGTCAGGTATGTGTTCTCAAAACTGTACAATCTTGTTTTGTAGCATCCAGTTAAAATGTTTTATTGGAAACGATAGATCTCAGCCTTGAATATTAATGACACCATTTTTATACTGACTCTTGGCATGTTGAACACACACAGTATGCATTTTTGGCATCAAGCCCTCAGTGGTATTAGTATATTCCACCATATGGTAAATCCAAATTTGCTGTATAGTTGTAGGAGAGTGGAATTGTTGGCAATAATAGAATAGACCATTGGGTAGTTTGATTTGAACTTTATCTATCAGTATCCTAAGATTGTTACCCAATACCAGACCTGTAATTTCTGTACCCCAATTTCCTTCTATTTGAGCCCAAAATAGTCTTCCAGGATAGGGAATTTCTACATTGCTGGATACATCTGTAAAAGGTTTTAGTTTGACACTCCTATACTCTGCATGGAAGAATATCTCTCTCATGCTTTAAATATTTGGCATTACTTGGTGGAATATTTGCACAGGATGTTCATTTTTGAGGCCTAGTTTGTGGGCTCACCTTGTATTTTGTGATTTGTCAACCACTACTAAGGGAATGAAAGCCTAGTTTCAAGTAAGCTGAACTGGCCAATATGTATATTAATATGAAAGCTACTTGCAAATAATGTCTCACCTTGGCCAGATCACTATCCTACAAGCCTTGAAGTGCAAAGTAATCTAGAGATTTCTCCATATAGTTAACACAACAGCTGTGGTCATTGTATTTGAGAATTCATCAAGTAAATTTCACTTTATTGCTGCAGTGGTATCTGTGTTTCACATTGGAAATATTATACAATTCTGAGATATCGGTTGTGAAAGTGACTCCCAAACCCATTCATCAAATTGACATTGATATATGGCTGACAATGTCACGGTTGTGTCGAGTGAGTATCGAGGGAGGAATATGGATCGATGATTGGGATACAGGAATACGAAGGAAATCAGGTTTTGTTGGTTGGAATCAGGTTTTGTTGGAAAGAATCAGGTTTTGTTGGTTGGAATCAGGTTTTGTTGGTTGCGTTGTAAATATGGCATGATGGTTATGGCGTAGGCCACAGACTGAAAGGGTTGCGTACATAGTTGGGTGGAGTTAGGATGTATTTCGGAATGAGTGAGCAAAGGTGACGACGGTTGCGTTCACTGTATATAAGGATGCTGGATTTGCGGAGGATAGGTTTGTTCTTCACTCGTTCTCTAGTCTACAAAACAATCAATAGCTTCGGCACCAACCTCTGTTCACTTCTGTGAATCCGGACTTCGAGTCTCTAGTTTGTTACGCAGTACCCGCGATCACTGTATCCTCTCGTTTGGTTTTATAACCCCTAGAACTCCGAGCCGTGAAACCCTGACAGAAGAACGAGTCTACAATCGATTCTACCGGTTATAATTCAGTATATGTGCCGCTACTTTCATCAAAGCGGTTGTTACTTTTGCCACAGACCTTGCAACCCCCTTTGTTCTGTGTTTAAGTCAGTTGGAAACTTCGAAAACAAGCTCACAGTACACAGCTTTTGGAGACACTCCTGCTTGTGTGCCTGTGGAAACATCGACGAGAAGATCCACGCAGTTTTAAATGCCAGTGTACGACAGCAACAAACCTCAACAATCCCGAATCGATTTCCTCGACCTAGCTGGTCGAACCATCAACCTCTTCGAACAAGAACCCCTGAACCCTTTGATAGCATCGACGCTATCCTCAACGAACCCGAGGAACCTTTGGAAGCATACTTCTGGGACGAACCACAAGCGGTATCTCCTTGGAATAGCTACTGGACAGAAGCAGCAAGCAAGGAGGAGGCCTCCAAATCGACGATACAGTATTTAAAAACTTCTGGACAAGTATTACGGTCTTCACATCGATTGCCAGAACGAGGAACCGTGCTACTGCGAACATCACTGCGGAGGGACGCATACAACAATCGGCAGAGCAGCAGAAGCCAAGCAACAAAATCTGAATCACGATCAAAGCAACAGAAGAACATAGAAGCAAATCTTGTGGGCGATTACAACAACGAAAAGCGAACAAGGGAAAGGGAGCTGACCGCGAGTTACACCGGCCCCGTTACCAACCCCGCTGATCATCGTAACAACACCCAGCAAACACGAGGTGTTCTTCTGGTAGATGGTAACCCGTTTCTAGAAGCAGAAATCGAAGCGGCAGTTCAACAAATCCAAGACAACATAGACAAAGTCAGAGACTGTTTGTCAGAACCTCGCCTCCTCACAGCCACCTCTCTACATCATCAGAAAGATGTCCGGAGAATCCTCGAGACCAACTCGCGACGTCACGTTGACTGGAGCTTTACAAATAGAACTGGAAAACTGGCAGCAAAAAATACAGAAGTCATGAACGAAACACAGCTCAGGAGTCACATCACGGACATCATCAAAGGGCTAACAGCACTGAGCCAACTACCGACAACCAGCAGATTGAACGAATTGCTCAAGAACAGCAATCTGTGAAGAATGCGGAAGCACGAATATCGGAGTTGTTGGCAGAAGGAGACAAAGTCGTCCAAGAGAGGGATAACTTGAAGCAGGAATTACTGCTTACCCAACAGCAGCAGCCGCCGAAACGACACCACAGGCATGCAGTCATGGGGATCTGGAAGAAGAAGTCCGTATTCTAAAACAAACATTGGAGGAATCAAATCCAGACCTAGCGGAACTGAGGAAAGATCTGGAAGACGCTCAGGCTCAAATGGAGATATTCAGGGACTGGCGGAAGAAAATCGGAAGCAGGTAACCAGGATCTTGAAGTTGACAGAAGGAAGAGAAACAGGAGAAAGGACGGACAGGGAGGAGCGTGAGGAAAAGGTAAATGACATTACCAGCTTCTCAGGAGAAGATAGGAAGGAACTTCGAGGGTCGAAGGTGCAGTTGGCGTTAAAGATAGCCGGAAAACCGAAGGCATTCAACAACGAACAGAAGAGACTGAGGTATGCGTTGGATGTCTAAAAGGAGTGGCTCCAGCACAGTTAATGCCAGACTGTGACGAAATATCAGGGGAAGTCAAGCTCAACACGTTGAAAGACCTAGTTGACCTGCTGGATGTAGCATTCGGAGATCAGGACAGAGCAGCAACGGCAAAAAGGGAACTCGAGAAAATCAGACAACGAGACCGCGAATTCTCCCAATACTATGCGGAATTTCAAGATACGTAGTAGACACCAAGTTGAACGAAGATGCACAACTGGACGCATTACAAATGGATTATCCAACGAGCTCAAGGACTCCATACAACATATCGAGGAGCCAGAAAGCATGATCGAATTGGTCAAGATGGTGTCAAAAAGAGACTCGCAACTGAGAAGAGAGCGGCGGAAAAGAAATCTGGGAAATGGGAGGGTTACAAGAGGTCCGATTCAACAACCAACACCACATCCGCCCCAGACGCTGCACCAGCGGGATCAGTTTCTGGTTATCACGGTCCCGCTCCAATGGACCTTTCGGCAGTGAAAGGAAAGAAGATCACACCTGAGGAAAGGAAAAGACGAAGGGAAGGAGGATTATGTATGTACTGTGGGGATAGCAGACATTTCGCGGCATCGTGCCAAGGAAGCTGAAGGCAGCATCAGGACAAACGGAAGTGTCACCGTTTAAGAAGGCAGCGAATGAAGGGGATGCAGATTCAACAACAGGAAAAGGAAAGGAAGTGGAATCGGGAAAAGTTTAGTCCAGTGCAATAAGGATGGCAATTGCGCTGGAAACGAATTCCTTTGTCAGTTAATGCTAGTTTTGGTATTTCGCAGTTTTCTATATCAAGCGCAGAAATAAAGAGTCTTCTATGGAAAGCAAACATCTTGTTGTGAAATGCTCGCTGAAAATAGAAGACAAGATCATTGATACCCACGCTTTGATAGACTGCGGAGCTACTGGAATAGCATTTATTGACAAAGATTTCGTCCGCCATCACCAATACAAGAACAAGAATTAAAAGAATCAAGAGAATTGGAAGTTATAGATGGAAGGCCCATCGAATCAGGAACCATTACCACTATGGCAAAACTGAGCTTAGGCATACGTGGACATCAGGAGCAATTACCAGCATTCGTTACGAAACTTGGACACTATCCAATCGTACTTGGATTACCATGGCTACAACTTCACGATGTCACAGTCAAATTCAAAGAAAAGAATAGGATTCGAAAGCGATTACTGCCAGAAGCACTGTCAACATCATTCGAGCGTATGGGTATGGGGAAATCATATGGAAACAACGGAATCCGATGGACCAAAACTGGACATATGCGCCATAGCAGCAGCCCCATTCATGAGACGGAATAAGAAGGAGAAACTCAAGGTGTACGCGGTAACCTTATATGAAATCAACAAGGCCCTAGAAGTGAAGGACCTTCAAGAAAAACCGCTGGAACAGTTAATTCCTAAGGAATATCATGAGTTTCTCCCCCTTTTGATAAAGTAATCGCTGAAAGACTACCACCACACAGACCGTACGATCATAAGATTACACTCCAAGACGGATTCACCCCACCTTTGGACCAATATACAGCCTGTCAAGAGAAGAACTTCAGGTCCTAAAAGAGTGGATTGAAAAGAACTTGTCAAAGGGATTCATCAGATCGTCATCATCACCATGCGGGGCACCGGTGTTGTTCGCACCTAAACCGAATGGAGGCTTACGACTATGCGTGGACTACCGAGGACTCAAAGAAGGAACCATAAAAAATCGATATCCGTTACCGTTAATCCAGGAAACCTTGTTGAGATTGTCAAAAGCCAAGTGGTACACCAAACTGGATGTCCGAGATGCCTACAACATGATCCGAATAGCAGAAGGAGACGAATGGAAAACGGCATTTAGGACCCGTTATGGCCTGTTTGAATCCCTCGTTATGCCCTTCGGACTCACCAATGCACCAGCTAGCTTCAGGAATTTATCAACGATACTCTTCGCCCCTTTCTGGACATCTTCTGTACGGCATTCCTGGACGACATCCTTATTTACAGTGACAATTTAAAGAACATAAGGAACACGTCAGAGCAATAATGACGACGCTTAAGGAGGCTGGTCTGTATCTGAAAGCGGAAAAATGCGAGTTTCATCAACAGGAAGTGAAGTATCTGGGATTGATAGTTGGGGTAAATGGGGTTAGAATGGACCGGAAAAAGTAACAGCGGTGAAGGAGTGGGAAGCACCTGGCAAGCTCAAGGAAGTTCAAGCGTTTGTAGGATTCACAAACTTCTACCGAAGGTTTATAAGAAACTATAGCAGGGTGGTCCAACCATTAACCAAACTTACGAAGAAACTGGTACCTTTTCACTGGGGCCCCGATCAAAAGAGAGCATTTGCCGAATTGAAGGAAGCATTTACAACAGCACCAGTCTAGCACACTTCGATTACGAAAAGGAAATCGTCCTGGAAACCGACCATCGAGTTATGTATCGCGGGAGTACTATCACAGTACGACGATCAAGGAATCCTCCATCCAGTGGCATTCTTTTCAAAGAACATACACCCGTGAAGAAAATTACGAAATCTACGATCAAGAGCTGGGAGCCATCGTTAAAAGTCTGGAACAATGGAGACCGGAATGCGAAGGGTCAGTACATCCTATTAAAATACTGACAGATCATAAGAACCTCGAATACTTCATGACATCAAAGCTACTCAATAGAAGGCAAACAAGATGGTCTGAATTTCTGTCAAGATTCAAGTTCAAGATTATATACCATCCAGGTAAACAGGGTCAGAAGCCCGATGCACTCACCAGAATGCCAGGAGACATTCCTCCAAAGGGGGGGGCAGAAAAAACCCAACAAATCGTGCTGAAGACGGAAAATCTTGATCAAAGAATACAGAAGGGATTGGTGGTAGCGTTTGCGGAAGTAGTCAACCGAGAAGCAGATGAAACTAGTCCAGAGGAGTTATGGAACTGGATTGAAAGGATATGCAAGGACTGCCCATATGACAGCAGCGAAGGACTGTATGCCAACACCACGAAAATTGTCAGTGAAGAAACTTCGAAGAAACTTCGACTGATAAAGGATCATCACAATACACCGGCAGCAGGACATCCAGGACGAGCAAAAACCTTCGAACTCCTCAAAAGAAGTCATCAATGGCCAGGTATGAGGAAAGACGTGGACAGATACGTACGAAACTGCCACGTATGTCAACGCGGCAAAGCAACTCACCAGAAAATCCACGGATGGCTCAAACCACTGGAAATACCGCAACAACCGTGGAAGGATCTGAGTATGGATTTCGTGGTGGGACTACCGGAGAGCGAGGGGTACAACGCCATATGGGTAGTGGTTGATAGGTTGTCAAAGATGAAACATTTAGTACCATGTCGGGACGATACAGACAGCAAGATGCTGGGCGAGATGTTTGTACGAGAGGTGTTCAAGTTACATGGCTTACCAGACACCATAGTATCGGACCGAGGACCCCAATTTGCGTCAGAGTTCTGGGGACATGTTTGTGAAAGACTCGGAATCGAACGAAGGCTGTCAACCGCGTTTCATCTGCAGACACATGGACAAACAGAACGAATGAACGCCATTATGGAACAGTACCTCAGGGCCTTCGTCAATTATCAACAGAACGACTGGACACAGTGGCTACCAATGGTAGAATTCTCGTCGAACAATCACGCCTCGGAAACAACAGGATGCTCACCATTCTTTGGCAATTACGGATTTCACCCAAGAATGACCTTTAGTCAACATCCGATTCAGAATGGAAATGATATCAGGGAAGTAAACGCAAACACCCTCTCCCAGAAAATGAACAATATCTTCCAACAGATGAAGGCTGAAATGACTCGAGCGCAAGATATCCAGGCGGAACAAGTGGACAAGCGTCGACGGGAGGGAGTGCAGATGAAGGTTGGGGATCGAGTCTGGATGGACGCCAGGAACATTACAACACAACGACCCAGCAAGAAACTTGACTGGAAACGCCTGGGACCCTACAAGATTATGGAGGCCATCAGTTCATGGGCCTATCGGTTACAGTTACCCAAGGATCTTCACATTCATCCAGTACAACCAATCTCCCGCTTGATAAAAGTATCGGAAGATCCCTTGCCAGGGCAAATCGAATCCGCACCACCTGCAGTTATAGTGGACGGAGAAGAAGAATACGAAGTGGAACGCATCGACGACTCGAGGATGTTTCGACGACAACTGCAGTACCTAGTCAAGTGAAAAGCCTATGATGAACAAAGCTGGGAACCGGCAATCAATGTGGAAGGACTTCAAGCAATCAATGTATTCCACAATGAACAACCTGGCAAACCCGGATCAATAGCCTTGTAGGAACTCGTCCTGTGGAAGGGGGAGCTACTGTCACGGTTGTGTCGAGTGAGGATCGATGGAGGAATATGGATCGATGATTGGGATACAGGAATACGAAGGAAATCAGGTTTTGTTGGTTGGAATCAGGTTTTGTTGGAAAGAATCAAGTTTTGTTGGTTGGCATCAGGTTTCGTTGGTTGCGTTGTAAATATGGCATGATGGTTATGGCGTAGGCCGCAGACTGAAAGGGTTGTGTACATAGTTGGGTGGAGTTAGGATGTATTTCGGAACAAGTGAGCAAAGGTGACGATGGTCACGTTAACTGTATATAAGAATGCTGGATTTGCGGAGAATAGGTTTGTTCTTCACTCGTTCTCTAGTCTACAAAACAATCAATAGCTTCGGCACCAACCTCTGTTCACTTCTGTGATTCCGGATTTCGAGTCTCTAGTTTGTTACGCAGTACCCGCGATCACTGTATTCTCTCGTTTGGTTTTTATAACCCCTGGAACTCTGAGCCGTGAAACCCTGACAGACAAGTTGCATCATGGGGAAACTGAAGTGTACTATCTCAAGTTCAAGGGCTTTTAGGAGCTTATTTAATACTGTGTTGCTTCTACAAAGTTTCAAATTCTGGTATTCACTTAGAAATTCTCCTCTTGAAAAGATGCTGTTGTGCCAAAGTGATTCAGTATGCCTCTCGTTGCAGATTGTCAATAATTGAATCTCAGTCATCAATTTCAGTGTGATCCCAATAATTTGAAATTGTTTGTGTTTGGCACAATTGATTCTGTGGGCCCTATACACTTGTGCATCTACTGCATTCGGATCTTGACAATCATTTGCTTCCATATTCTTACAGATTCTCGTTTCAGCTTATTCATGACTTTGGCTTCTGTGGTCTTTGACATATTATGTTTTTGGAAACCATTTTGTCATCTATACTATGATTTGAGCAAAGCATCAAGTGCAGTAAAGGATAAATCCGAGTCGCTTCATAGGCTTATGAGTTGGCAGAATTCACCTGATGCCTGCATAATACCCATTACTTTTTCATTAGATGAAAACTCGTGCACATTCATTTTGTCATCTATGGCACCCACTATTATTGGCGCACAGTCAACTGCCAATGGTCTGACCATTCCCCTGATCTCATTCCCATGCCATATTCTACTCTTGAAAAAATCAAAGACCATTTGGAATGGTTGGAGTTGCAGATACTGTGGTACCGATGTGAAATGTATGGTGAATTGATGTTTGAGATTTTGCATCTTAAGGTATTTGAGAAGTCAGTCAAATGGTTCCATTGCAAATCACAGAAGCAATTGATATGATTGATCAGATTGCGATAGCCAATGCATATTGAAGAGTAGGTATTGCCAAAACTTGTTTAGGAATGAATATACTCCAGATGCGATTAGTTTATTGATCTGTTCATGATCACCAAGTTAATTGTAGGTTTTTTGGTCCCTCAGATTGAAAATTGTTAGTTGGCCTAAATATCCAATTGCAGCATCTTTAGGTATTTCCCCAATCAGATACAAATAGTATGAAACTTGAACAATCATCATAAAATCTGGATAGTCACCAACCCATGCAGCACAGAAAGGAAAATACTTTCCCAAAAGCCCTCACCACAATCCAATTCCAAGCTTGGTCCATTGATATCCAGTTGTCGGACCACCAATCAAATTTTGTGGATTGTATTGTGCCAGGCATCAGTGATGTTTTTGGCACCATTTAGAGGAGATGGTATGAGTGCAACTGAGATCCAGGTACACTTCTTGTGACTCCAGCAGACATCTTTTCATAAATAACTGATAGTCATGTATAATGGCCAGGCCTGTTTAACATCCGAACAATTTGTTGAATGTATTTTTGCAGATTCAACAATAACATATATCATTGTGGTGCCCTGGGGCAGGTGCTCCTGGTTATCCCACCACCAATCACCATTGTTCATTCTACTGTGAATGTAATGCCCCTAAGAACTTGCCAGTTGTGCCAGCGCAAAATCTTAGGGCATGGGAAATGGGATATGAGCCAAAACCAATTTGATGTATGGGAATATATATCGATAATACAATACTCCGAATGTTTGTCAACAATTCTGTAGCCAACACTCTGTACCTCAATTGAAATTTATGAATTCAAGGAATGTACACAACTCAGTAGCTGATTGAAATGACCGGATACAAATGTTATCACATTCATTTTTCAGGTGCTGGTTGATTCAGGTTTTGCAGTTCTAATACAAAGATTGTGCTTGCTGAAAATCATATGCACAATTGAATAGAGGCCATGGGTTCCATTGATCCAGGTATATACAATGTTTGATGTATATTCTGATAGCAACAACATAACTCTGACAACCAGCTGCCTCTACTCCCATGACATCACTGTAATATTTAGTCTTAATTGGGTCAGGCCTGCATATTGGATCTGCCCTCAAGAGGTCAATAGATTTGTTGTTACAGGCATCTTCAGGTGGTGGTATACCAAGTATAGAGTCAACTGGCTCACCTTAGTATAAGATTATATTTGCTGCAATAATTGAGGTCTACCTACTGACATTGATTTTAGCAGCCACTAGATGTTTCTGGCATACTGGAAGTATAGTTCCATCCAGCAAATGGCTTTTAGCCAGGGTAATAGGGTGACACTGCTTGTTGTGAGCTTATAATCTGTTCTGGTAGGGTAATATCTTATTGCAAATAAAACCAGTAATGTGATTTCACCTTGATTCAGTCATGCTAGTAGAATAGATTGTCATGGTAATTTCTCAGGGGGGTTTACACAATGGGAACAAGAGTATCTCTTCCAGGAATTTCTTTGCAAGACTGTCCAATTTGAATTGGAGGATTAAATTTCAGCCATACCACTAGCATGTGAGCGCACCACCTTGAGTGTAGGATTGCAACCTCCGCTATTTTTCCTTTGTTTAATTACTGTTGTCATTTCCAGAATCACTACAACTGAGCTTATTTCCCACCAAGCATGCTGTATAATTATGCCCTCTATCTTACTAGGTATTTTGTATATATGAATATCTCTCATTCTGTTCTATATGAATAAGCAACTTATCATATAATCTACCCCACTGGAGCACCTCCAACAACCAACTGGAAAACGCTTGGGCCTCAAGTCTTATACAATATGGAAATACAAATTATTGCTGCTGCTCTCCATCATCAAATTGATTGCTTCTTAAGATGTCAACCTTTCATGTGATTCTGTATGATTATAAATTTGTGGGGCACCAGTGATACAATTCTTGTGGATAATATTTGTATAAAATATATCATGGTTGAAATCATGGTAATGAATGCTTACATGGACCACCAATGGGAGGCCAAGGAGTCATACTAATCGAACATATGAGTGAGATCGCACTGCCACAATTGCTGTGTTTTCGTTGGATATTCCACTTTCTGCATGTTCTCCAATACCAACAATGTGAAGGATATCCCCTCGGTGAATGTCAATGAATTGAAAATGTGTGCCTTTGCTGTTTTGGAATCCTATGGAACAACAAATAGCATAAGACTCAAAGATGTCAAATGTATTATCTGCCCTTCGTTTGACTTCATCTGGTCATTTGCTAATCGTATATGGTATTCAGAGAGCCTTGAGGATATTATTCCAATTTTTATATTTGTGTTTTCAAATGATTTTGTACAATATCATCTTCAGGATCGCCACTACAATATAGGGAAGATTTCGGAGATCAGTAGTACAATTCTAAAAAATTCAACAATCATCAGCAATGATAGCAAACATACAATTACCCTACAGATGAGAATCCAGGATCACAGGATGTGATCGCCCCCATTTATAGCATCAATCCAACTGTGGATCTGGCTGTGCACAGTAGTAACAACTCATCAAACTTATGGCCAAACCTATCATATCATCCTCAAGAGTACAAACAGCAATTTCCTATCATACTTCAGTATTCCCAATGGCAGAGCACCCACACTGCCCCATTCTTCCAACCTCACCAGCCAGACACCCAAGGCACATCACAGTACTTCATTTCTCAGCCGAACTCCCAAGGTACTGTGTTGTATACCCCACAGCAGAACTCACAAGGCAAACTGCAGTACGCCCAACAGCAAATCTGTCAACGCTCACTGCTGTATCTGCAACAGCAGAACTCCCAAGTCATGCCACTGCTTCTTCCTCCCCAGCTAAATATATACTGCACTCCACCTTACCCCCAACAGCTGATTTCCCATGGCCCGCAATATTTTAATTGTCCCCAGCCAAACACAGAAGGCCTGGCCCAGTATATTGTTCTCCAGCCTACATCAGGAACAGATTTCCGCCTACTTAGGCACCATATTCGCCTATATGAGCAACTTTTGCAGCGGATATATTGGGAGCATATGTAGGTGGCAACCATGTGGATAGAAACATTCGTAGCAATGCTTGGAGTCATTAGTGCAACAGTAAGCGAGGTCAGCCCTATTTGCAACAGCATATCATGATTACGCACCCATTCACTTCATGTATAAACAACTCATGGTCGCTCAAGCCCTAGGTTATGGAAATTCTATTGATGTATTTTGTTGGCAAGTAATACATGATGGCATATGCACCATGCATGATTGTTACATCAGCAAAGTGAATCGTGAGGTCCCATAAGCCCCGGAACCCTCCAGAGGTTGTGGAGTTTGATTTTGATTGATGCACTTTGAGGAGCCTGCAGGAGCCTGCAGGAGCACCAGTGCAAGGTTCTGGAGCGTCCAGAAGCACTGGTGTAATGTTTGGTAACCTCCAGAAGCGCCAGTGCATGGTTCTGTATCCTCCAGGAGCACCGGTGTAAGGTTTGGAAGCCTCCATGTGCACTGGGGTATAATTCTGGAGTTCATGAAAACCATGTTTGTGCTTGAGCGCAACCACCAACATGCTAGAGTGGCACTAGTATTGGAACATAAGTGCTTAAAATTGTAGTTTCTATTGATATCCAACTATCTACACTATAAACACACTTGGACTGATACCCAGGGGAACATAAAAGGGGCTTGGAGAGAGAGGACAGATCTCCAGCTGGCTGGGAGTGAGATGACGACATAGATCACCAGTGGGCTTGGAGGGATATCACGAGATTGATTTCCAGCTGGCTTGGAGAGATTTACAACACCGATCACCAGTAAAATTGGAGTGAGATGGACATGATGGATCACAAGTGGCCTTGGAGGGTGTTCAAAGAGAGATGGACTGGACAGATATTCAGTGGGATTGAGGTGGCTGAGCACGAGTGATTGTGAGAGAGATGGTTTCTCAAGTGGTTACTGAAAGTAAGGGCAAAACCCAATGCCAATAATTGGTGTGAAATCTGGCTTGGGAGATGTTAACAAACAATCACACAGCTAAGTGGAAGACTTGGCTTGGGTAGAGAGCAGAGGCAGTACGCACAGTGCTCGATCACACATACGGTGCTCGTATGGGAGGGTGGGAGTCGGTTGCTGCAGTTGCCTGTTGAGAGCGAGGCCAGGAGAGTGAGGGCCTGACGAAGTGTGAGTGGAATTGGTGCAAGACCTGCTGCTTGAGAGATGTTATCCCACAATCACAATGCTGAGTGGAGGACTTAATATTGGTAGGGGAGGAGTTGGTTTCAGAACCCAGCTACAGATATGATTTCTACAGTGTACAAGAGTGATCGATCAAGCAAGGACAGATGACAGCTGGCTCATGATGTTAACCACTTGATCACTGGCGATGCTCAGGGGGGTAACCTAACTCTAGGAAACCTGGATGAAATGAGGTTGAGAGAGGGAATGAGAAGGAAAGAGAGAGATAATGAATGAGAGTTTGGGAGATGCAGGGAAATAGAGATGGACCTGAGAGTTCGGATTTGTATGCAAGAATGATTCGGTCAGTTGCATTTGTATTCTCGTCTAATCTGTTTGATAGTCAATAGACTAAGTCATATAAGGCTTGGTTGGCCGAAATTGCACCTCTGATTTGGATTCGACCTGCCAGTTTAGGTTTGAGAACAATTCTTGCCAAGGAGATTATACGAGTTGACGGATGCAACCTACCTCTTCAAGACCTAGTTTTCCACATACGAATCTAAGCTCTCAGCTCTGTCTTCTATCTCTGGTCTCCCTGCTGCTCCTCAGCTCCTATCCATCATCTCAATCGTTCCATCCAGTCACATCCGGCTATACCAGAGTTAATTGCCTTCTCTGCGGAATGCCAGTCAAGCCAGCTTTTATCTCCACTCACTCAATTGATCACTTTCGCACACTGGGTGGTGGTTGCCACTGAAGCCCGCTGCACAGACAGACTGCACTGTATCCAAGTTACCTTCTTTACTCATTTTTGTGATTGTGGGATAACATCTCACAAGCCAAAACTGGCATCAATTACACTTGCACACCGTCTACACTCGCACTCCATCTACACTTGCACTCCCTCTGGCCCTCGTTCTCTGCAGCCAGCTGCACCTACCAACTGTCCCTTCATCCATCAATTACACTTGCACTCCACCTGGCCCTCGCGTTCTGCAGTCAGCTGCACCTAGTAACTCTTCCTTGATGTATCAATTACACTTGCACTGCACCTGGCTCTTGCGCTCTAGAGCCAGCTGCACATACCAACTCTCCATTCATGCATCAATTACATACGCACTCCACCTGGCCCTTGCTCTCTGCAGCCAGGTGCATCTACCAACTCTCTCTTCATGCATCAATTTCACTCACATTCCACCTGGCCCTCGCTCTCATCAGCCAGCTGCACCTACCAACTCTCTCTTCATACATCAATTTTACTTGCACTCCACCTGGCCGTTGCTTTCTGCAGCCAGGTGCACCTACCAACTCTTTCTTCATATATCAATTACACTTGCACTCCACCTGGCCCTCGCTCTCATCAGCCAACTGCATCTACCAACTCACCCTTCATGCATCAATTACACTCGTACTCTATCTAGCCCTCACTTTCTGCAGCCAGGTGTACCTACCAACTCTCCCTTCATGCATCAATTACACTCGCACTGCACCTGCCCCTCACTCTGTGCAGCCAGCTGCAGCTACTGACTCGCCCTTCTGATTCCTTCTCGTACACATGCTGCCAAGCACCGTATATGCACCCCGTCATCCCTATCCAAATCAAATCCTCGACTTGTCTTCTGGATGTCTGCTTGCCCATCAACATATCTTCTCTCTCCAAACCCGCTAGAAAGTTGTCTCTCATCTCTCTTGTTTTCGTCCAACACTGTATATATGGTAGATATCAATACAATCAAGATTGCACCCTCATCAAAAGCCTGTGAAAACGTGAATTTGGGAGCGCCACCAAGAGCTGAGCATTTTCGGAGCACCGAGTATCGCAGGAGTACCTGGGATCTCACAACAGTTGAGCATCGAGGAGCACCTGGGATCTCAGGAGCGTTGAGCATCGCATGAGCACCTGGAATCTCAGGAGTGTTGAGCATCTCAGAAGCACCTGGGATCTCAGGAGAATTGAGCATCTGAGGAGCACCTGGATCTCAGGAGCATTGGGCATCTGAGGAGCACCTAGGATCTCAGGAGCATTGAGAATCTCAGGAACACCTGGGATGTCAGGAGGGTCAGGGGTCTCAGAAGCGCCGGTGATCTCATAAGTTTGGAGCATCTCAGGTGTGCTGGACCCCTTAGGACCCCCAAGGATGTCACGAGTTTCGAGATACTCTGGAGAGCTGAGCATCTCTGGTGCACCGGAGATCTTAGGAGCCACATCAATCACACCATCCCAGATGTGTTGAACATGCTTGCTGTAGTTTTCGGACTTCTGAAACTCAGGTCAGGTGCACCAACACCTTGTGAAATAGAGAACAAAACTGTCAAGCTTTCAAAACCACTTGGCTAGAGCTCCACAAGGGTCCGAAACTGCTCAAATATCTCCTGGATACTCCCATAGTGCCTGCCCAAGCTCCAGGTGTCGCCTGGAGATTGGCTGTGAGCTCCGAGATGGTCTGAAAATTCACCATTTCTCCAGGTGGCTCCTGGAGTACCATCCCATGCTCCAGATGTGTCTGGGAGTGTCTGGGAGTATACAGGAGCCTCCGGAGCCACCCAGAGTTAGTACGAATGCTCTGGGGTAATTTTGGATTTTCCTGATGTATGACAATTATGTGCATTGGTAGTCAATCTACTATTACAATCCTGATACGTAGTATAAATCACATCGTCAATCGACTTATCTCACAACTTGCCCTGAGTTGCTTTGGACACTCCAAGCGAAGTCTTTGGCGTATATAAATGGCATATGGAAACAATCTATTTTGCAAACACATGTACAACATGTGAAATTGCCTAAACAACTATTTATGCTGCTAGAGCCTTTTTCCCCCACCAGCGAGCGCCTTGTTCAACTCCTCCTCTATTACATGATATATTGTATTCCATGTTTTCAAATCAATATGACTATTTACAATCCAGCCGCAGTTCATCTCCTTTGAAGCGGATGGAACATTGGGTTTGAGATAAGCAGCGCCGCAGATATGGCCTGGAGCCAGCACCTTGTAGCCATTCTTTCCCGATGTTGGAACAACTCTGACCATCGACATGATGGCATGTGGCAATCCTCTATGGCATGGTTTTGTTACCAGCACAAATACTAAATATAATACATGACTGGGAATTTGGAGTTTAAAAACACAAAGTAATTGGTGTGGTAAGCGCCCTTGCAATGCTTTATCAGCAGGTTTGGAAAATCTCTGACATTGTCGGGCCATATTCACTCATACCCAATCATTTCTTGGTGGTCCTGTATACCATCCCTTTTCTCCAGTAGCTCCAATTTTCTTATATGTCAATTGGCCATTGAATTCTTGAATAGGGATCTCAATGGTATGGAATAAGGCAGCCTGGCACGTTTGCAGGTTATCGATGTTGATGTATATCTTTGAGATGTTCCAACATGCTCACGTCCAGTTGACCAGACGACTGTAGACAATGAGGTCAGGGCTATACAAATTGCAAATATCTCGGAACGTAGTTACTCCCTTCCGTATCCAGCCACACAACACCTGTGGCTTGGCTTCTGAACCCACCGCGCAGCATCCGCCAGTGGCAGCAGTCAGATATCGCACGTCCAGCTTGGGTGGGCTACTCGTACCTTTGCTCAAACCCTTTGTGTTGAGATTCATTCGCTGTACTGCAAATGCATCTTGGTGGAGATAATCATTGACCATCTGCCGATAAACATCTCCAGTATTATTGGAGCCCCAATAACCGTCAGTGATTTGGGTTTTGTTAGCCACTTTGCCAACCTCAGTAGACCACTGTTGCAATACCCCGAATTTCTTGATACATCGCCCGAAGTGTGTAATTGGATGAAGTTTTAGAAAGTTAAATGATGACTCCCCCTCAAGGTGATCAACCACTTCTGACGTGTTCCAATCGTTCCAGTCATTGAGTTGAAGTTTTCGTTCGTTGGCTGAGACATTTCTGTAATTGTCCATATCTGCATCTCGCTCCTTATGGAGCTCTGTCTACAATTCATTGGATTGTTTAGTGGTTTTCTGGTGTGCCCGATATTGCATATAGACATGTTTGGCGTTGTGAAAGTGATGCAGAGCATCACCCATAAGATTTCAGGGATCCTCATCATGGGACAGGTATCGGCAGTAGTGGTAAAACTCAAGGAGTACCTGGGAGCATTGGATGGCATCATCCAATGATTGTTTTTCAGAGGCGTTCGGACAACGTAGAGCGTTGGTGACAACTGCAAGCAGATAGCGGCTCATGGTTCTAAGTTCCTTTCCAGTCCACTGGCTAACCTCCTAATATGATTTCTTGGGTTTTATCATTGTCAAGTACGCCAGTATGGATAACCACAGCTCATTGTATTTTGGGAGTCATTTGAACTTCTTTATGAGTTGTTGGAGCCACTCCAGAAGATGTTTTGACATGCCCAACTGCATTGTATAAAGGAGGTCTGGTTTTGGAAGATTGCTGACCATTGAACCGGTGTGCCATGATATCTTGTCACCAAGATTGATGCGATGCTCTCTATGAATAGAGGCAGCCTCAACAGGGTCGTAAGTAATTGGCTCGACAACGGGCAGGGTTGAAGAATCGATATGGCTGGAGCTTTCAGCAAGCTGATGAACTCTAGAATTATCAGGATTCTGCAAGTTTGCTAGAGCCTCTTCTGCATCGTATAGGGTCGCGTGGTACAATGCTTGATAAACGTTTTGATCGCGGAGTGCCACCAGTATGTCGATATACTTGCCCAATTCCTTCTTTTCAACTTCACACCAAGATCATGATCCATATCCATGATTTTGCAGTACTGCATGCACTGGACTGAAGGCAACCCATCCAGGCAGAATCATATGGTATTGCCAGTAATGACCATCAGCACAATAAGCGGTGAACTGACAATTTTGCACGTTGGTCTGAGGCCACAGCCAGTTGTTGAGAACACTCTGCATGACAAGTCAATCATGGGCTAATAGCCAGGCATTCTGTGGAGCGGGGATATCACATAATTTCAATGGCTGTTGCAGAAGTACTATCAGGACAATGCTGTGAGTTGTTGGTTTCATCTGTACGGTCCTGGGAAGGTTGCCACAGGTTTTTTGTACGGGCCATGCATTCTTATTGCCGAAGAAATTTCTGAGATGTATCAAATCAGAGCAGCAGATCAGGGGAATGCCAGTTGTGCCATCTGGGCGACCATGCTAAACATTGTCAGAACAATTCGTATAATTTCCCAGGCAATTGACATACCTGAGTTTGCCACCACCAGTCTGTTGTGTGCATCACATTGTATAGAGGCCGCCCATCGTTGCTAAAACGACTCTGAGGTGCATACACTAGATTCTTTTCGTATGCCTGTTGAAACAGAAGCCATTTGGTGCATAATACGATATGCCGGGAGTCAAACTCGATCGTCTGCGTGTGGCTTTCATTCCATATGAAATTTGTTGTTTGCTTCATCCATGATGAATAGCCAAGTCTATCAGACATGAGGTTGATTATCTGATGGAGTATGTGTGTTGACTTTGGAGATTGTTTGACCAACTATTAGAGCCCTGCATGGCTCCTTAACAAATCATCAATCAGACTCGGAGTCACTCCATGCACAGTCACAATCTCCGCAGGGTGGCACTTGATTGTGTCGGAAAATGGATGCCAAGGGTTGACATGACCATGTGCGATGTTGTCCTCGGTTTTGGTGGGAACGTAGTGCAGTGGCAGACCAGCATTTTGGAAAGCATGTGTAACTGGTACAGATTCTGTAGGTGCTGAAAGCATCGGTGATGGCGCTTGTGGGTAATCGTGTGTAACTGGCATGGGATCATGGTTTGAAAAGAAATTTGGTGGGTTTTGATAATTCTTATAGCTCAGGCAACTCTGGATATTTTGCTTCTGCTTTTCATCGTTGATAGCTAAACCTGGCTGTGATCTTGACATGAAGTTTAAAGCTGCTTGCATCATTGCATTGTACTCTTGAGGATGATTGTTCTCCATATGCTTAGTCATTCAGGTATGACAGTTGAAATACTTGCTACGAACCTTGCAAATGAACATTCTGACATTTTGCTTCTTAGTTGGTGGCATTAGCAACTTCAGACATCGTTGATACAATTGAGTATGTAGTTGGGAGTGAATGCCTTATAATCGATGATATAATAACGTATTTATTGAAATCTTTACGATCAATGGATTGAGGGCTGTTCTTGAGCAGTCAATCAATTAGTCCATGAGTATGAAAAGATGCGCCTGAGTTTCTAAGAGTCTTCAATGGTTGCCCTGGCAACTGAAGTTCTTTCAGTGCTGGAAACAAAACAGGAGTACATACTCTAGACATCTTGATCATCATGACCGCTCACAGCCTCAAACGAAAAGACTCGATCGATGATGTGCCAACCGGCAAAATACCGACTTCGATCAGAAGTTCCCAGCGACTCTCTGTGATGTGAACTTGTCAAAGGCAAATGAGCGGGTGTCAAAGAGCATCTGTATCTGCCGGCAGCAGTCTGCACAGTGAGTATCGATGAGATGTACCCATGCAGGAGTGTCGAAGTGGTACAAACAATTCACCAGGTTGTCTTTTCGTCACAAACATTAGTTGGAGTTATGGTTTTCATTGGCATTTGTATGTATTCAAGAGCACATTGCCGGCACAGCAGACACTACTGACTGGGCTAGCACTTTTGAGTGTTGGCAGCACGATTCATAATTTCTGGGTGGAGTTCTTTCAGGACACTAATTTGATTTTTTGATTTCGGCATATGGTTCGGTAATATATTCAATAGAAAGTCTATGTGACAGTGCTTCAAGGTGCGGCAATGTCCCTGCAAGTTGCTGCCAAGATATATACAAATTAGTGAGATTTAGTGTTTGTAGCCCAATCAGAAGGGCTTTCAACTGATAAAACAACTCATAGTGTCGTCACAATAAGGTAAATCGATGCATATTTGGATTCTGCTGATTGCAACATCTTTAGAGCACAATGGGTTGTGAAACAGTGACCTTTGTGTCATTCGTTGTGTTTAGTTTTGACAAAGAGAGTAATGGAACCATCACCTGGAATCAACCTCGATTTTGGACACTCATTTACTCTTGACATTGTGAAGAGTTGCTCCAACAACTTGGAAGGTTGAAGTGAACTACTTGTAGCATTGTAAACACAATGCGATGTTTTCATACGGTCCAACTTGCAATTTATGTGATGGGGTGGATTCTATCCGTTGATTGAACATGATCAAACATTGCACCAGTTGAATCACAACTCGCTTCTGTGCAACAATTTATCAATATAAGGGCGCTGCCCCTGGGTGCTCACCCAATTTCCTCCATCTTCCTTAAGTTTCACTCGTCATCTGTCTGGTGATATCTACCATCTCCGAGTCTGAGTCCCATCATGTTACTACCAATGAACTGATTATAACTTCAACACATCGACTCAACAACCTCAAAAGATATTTGGCCAATATCAGGTACTATGCCTTTCATGCACGTCGGTATAATCAACCTATCGCTAATTATTGTTAAATCAATTCTTAAAGTTCTTTTGCCAACCCTCTTCATCTATACTATAATATAAGTCAATCCCTTCCATGCCCAATCATAAAAATTAATAAATCACTAATCATCATCAGACCAACTCCTCAAGTTGTCAGCTCAATGATGCGGAAGCAGACACCGTCCACAGATAGCTATACGGCAACACTGAAGATGAACAAACTAAGCCCTTGGGCTATTCAGAACCTTTGTGCCTGCATTGAATTGCAGACTATGCACTATGATGCCGTACTCGAAAGCCACGAAACTTGGCTTGCGCTCCATCGGGACATTATACATTCAGATTCCGAGACCTCGAAATATTTCAACCAATTTTCTCCTGTGTTTGGACAATGCCAAGCGACACTGGAGGGACGTCGTTGGTGGCTAACTTGGAGGACATTCTGGGGGGAGATCAGAGATAAATCAAGGACATCAAGGAATTCCGCCAGCCTGTCGTGGCCTCCTACCCACACTGAGAACTTGCCGGGCCGACACAATGCACCCTGACATATCACAGCGGGTATGGGGTTTCCCGACAATGACACTGCGGCTTCAACTAATAACAATTTCCCATTCACCTCACTAGTTGCTGACACACTTTCTGCCCACAGTCCCCCAACCATTCATTTTGGGATTCTCCTTTCTGAGTAGGGCCTCAATCTTGACGATTCCGGGGTCCCAATCGACATCAGTCCCGCTGGAGTTGGGGTTGAGCATCAGCAAGTGTATGACAACATCGATTGGCATCAGGGAGTGAGATGGGGAGTGATACAACATACTGACAGGACATTGAATGACCTATGGCCTTCTATTCTGCCAAGTTGCCCAAGCAATCCTGCTCATGTACTACAGTCACTCCATGGGACCCTTGGGAATCCTTTTAAAGAAAACAAACGTTCTAGCACCCAAGGCTCAGATATGTCTACCACCGAATTCTTGGAAATCATGGCCGGGATAAGGGCCACAGGGTCCAAGTCGACAATTCGGGCCAACAACAACTATACTTGTTATCCGCACAACTTCAAGCATATCCCATTGGCTCATATTGCCAGACTACATGATGATGCAGTGGTCCCAGCCTGGCTGGAAACAGAGACATGTTCCCCCCTGTCATGCTTGTGACTCTTTGTTGCCCGACTATTTCGGTAAGTGGCAAAGCAACTTCTGGAATTGTCATGCCCGTCATAGACAGCTTTGATTATATTGATGACTCCCAATTGGCGCTTGAAAAAACAATGGAAGATTCCCTCAAATTCCTTTCAGATGTTGCAAATAATGATGACAAGGAGCCTCCAAAGTTCACAATTCCCGCCACAATAAAACAGTTGATTGATAGGGTTGTCAAAATCTATGGAGCGGCAAGGCGACTTCAAAGGTTGTCCAGGCGACCTGAATCAATGGGAAATGAATAATAGCCTCGTCAATCTGCGGATAAGAATAGAAGGATTGGAAACCTCATCCGTTTTTCCCATGAAATGTATTATCGCCACCAAATAACACCTGAGCAGCATGCTTGGGAAACAGTGCTATTGATATGACCGGGTCACTCAAACAACTCTTACTATTGGTATCGAGATTCTAATCTGTCCCCCAAATATAGTACGGAGGATGGTGAATATATGGTGTGGGTAGACACACCGGAATTAGACAAACATGAAGACGACAACCCCGAATGTGGTTACAACAACTCCAGAAGTTGTATGCTCGGTAGTTCTCTGCCTACCCAAACCCTGACAATTTTACGCGTACGCGCATGGTGTACAAGCCTCCGACTTCTGGGCCCTTGAATGCTGACTTTGACAATGCCCAGCAGCAGCCTAAAAATACGGTCAAGGGGAGAGAAGTGGGAGTAGGATAAGGAGTTTGACTATGAGGCGCTTGAGAATGGACATAATGGAGAGGGAAATTGAACCGGTTGGCAGGACAACTTTGGGAATTCGCATGGGGTTTTTTGTTTTTGGGATTGTTTTTGGTTCTGTTTTTGGTTCGTTTGGTCTTGGTTTGCTCTGTTGAGATTATGTTTTGTTGTTGCATTGCAGCTTGTTTTGTTCAGCTATGAGTACTATGAGTAGAAAGGTTTGGACGACTTTAGTAGTTGGCAAGACAATTTTGGACATTGTTATGTTTTGTTTTTTTTTGCTAGTATGTTCCTGAAATAGAATCTTATAGGCTCCAACTCTGAGAACACTCACACGAACACAATTGGACTGACAACCACTAATGTTGCTGAGACAATTTTTGAGGTAGTCTAACCAAATATTCAGGTAGTGAACGTTCATCGAAATTGTATATCATGATAGTTGGACACAGTCGGAGACATGCCTCCGCTCGACATAAGATATCGTTGTTCGAATGACTTCCAACATTGTTGAACTATCACAGTTCATCGACATTGATGGATATCATTACTTCCATGTGAAATTACCCTAGCCCACAACCATAATGTCAGCTACCAGACCATTCTTCCGCAAAGTTGCTACAACATCAAATACTGAGGGTCCAGAAATTCTTGAGGTAGGTTCCGCTCAATCTCAAAGTTGAATTATCAGTGAGAAGTGCAAGGTGGTGCCACATACTACTGATCAGCAATCTAGTTGGTATTCAAAACGGTTAAATGTAGGGAACAATGCCCAGAATTGCTGGAGCAGCCCAAAAAACATTGCAGTAACTCCTCCAGCAACTGACATACCTGCCGCAAATATTCGGGACCTTCTGGTCCATGGTGCAACAACTCTTTAGCAATCTGACATGTCGCCAGTGTCACCAACACAACACAGCTCATCAGCAGTGCTGCTATCTCAAATTAGTTCATCATCAATGATGGAGATAGTGTCCAGCCCATTACGCCACCAAGCTGATAAACCAGACAAATTGCCATGCCAACTTGCAAAATTGTCATCACCATTGAGCAAGGCAATCATGCAGAATCCTGACGTCCCCAAAACCTCTCGCAGTATAATGGCAATTACTGGCAATAAGTACTGGTCAATACTTGAACATTCAACACAAACCATTGAGTCTCGTATTCTGCAGAGGAAACCATTCCTAACCTATGAAGAAATTGCATTGGTAATTGCCTTTACAACTCAGGGAATTGCCAGTACTAAAAAAATCATTGCCAGGAAGTTAATGATTCATGGAAGGATCTGGATAAGGTGAACAGCTTCAAGGTTTTGTGGAATGCACAAGAGAAGAAGGCCACCACATATGTACATGACTTCAACAATTTTCTGCATCACTGACTTGACTCTACAAATGAATGCAATTGTGCCTCAACTCCGTCTGATCGTCAATAATTGGCAAAGCCAGGGCCATAGTTGGATCGGTTTACAATCTCAACAGTTGTTCCTGCGATGCCGAAAAACTCTCGATCATTCGCATCTCCTGAAGAATGACAGGTTCATATCGATAGTTGAGGATTGTGAGAAGTCATATGATGTGCATTATCGGTAACTCCCTCTCTATCAATTATCAAATTGACATGACAATTCAGGATGTTGCTTCGGCATTCTATACCGAAGAGATACCTGATTGGCTTCATCCTTGTTTCTTTGAACAAAGCCGGAAAAGGAGAGGCTGGCCTGGGCCAGTACAATTAGATTTGTGAGACTGTCACGCCAACTTCATATGCTCTCACAACTGCGCTGCAGTGGGCACTTGAAGAGTATGTACGAACTGAGGGCAAGACTCCTGACAGACACATGAAGCCATCTCTGCAGCTTCATCCCCCAGGAAAACATGATAAGTTAATTGTTCCGTCTACTATGTGCATTGTACTGACAACTCAAGCATATACATCAGGCATATGGAGCGCTGGAATGGCTTGCCGGAAAGTATTGTAATCAGTGAAGATCGGGATCATGAATCAGTTGAACCGCCTGATCGTTGACAAGCCAACTCAGCGGTTGCTCATCCACCCACTGCCTGCTCCAACCGTCGCCATTAATTTTTTTGAGGATGACACCATGGTGGAAAGGACCAATTTCCAACATCTTCTGACATACCCATTGCAAATGACTTTGCTATATTGAAGATGACTGGAAATGAGGAACATTGTCTCAAATGAGCATGATGGTGACAACCAATTCAATATGGCTATCGATCTGAACAAATTGTGACACGATTCTCATATCAAGTATCTGAAATAGCAGTAATTTAAGGGCAATCGGGGAGTCGGCCATGCTATCATCCATAGTAGATGACTGGACGACAATGGTGAGCCGCTTCCAGATGCAGAATGTCAGGTGAGGGAGCAGATGGAGGTGGAGAAGAGCATGAGTCGCAGAGGAGGTAGAGAAGAAGGGGGGCAGATGATGGGGGTGAGGAAGAGATGGTATGAATGGTAAGAGTAGGAACAGTATTACAATGTAGAAAATTGTTATGGCAACTCTTAACGTTGTTGTTGGCATAGATAGTGCAATTGAACCATATATCATCCAAATCTGCTGTAATGACCGTGCAATACTGAAGAATACACTGCAATGGAGGCGACGATACAAAAGTTGACACTGATAAATGCACATCGGTTGGAAGTGACTGACGTGAAGTGCGATATATATGAGCAACAACAGCGTTGCCATGACAATTGCCGACTTGTACGGTATAAGACATAGAGATGAGAAATGGCAATGATGGCAGAGTGGGTATGGAACGACGTACAAAGTTGCACAGTCAATCAAGCAGATTGAATAGTAAGTCACATAGCCCAAAGGCATGGTAATGTAATGTGTAATTACTTACTCGATATCAATTGGCGATTGCCATAAGTGTGTCGTATAATTGGGATGGCAATGTGACGAGTTGCCGCTACAACCGGGACTCCAGTTAAAAGCACTCAGCTGATGATACTCACCTAGGTAAGGACGCAGTTGGGTTGGGAGTATTGGGAGCATTGGGTGCCTAGGTAGGCACCAAACGCAACTCGGATATTTTGCTAATATTGCTAGATGAACAAAATGTAACAACAACATGACCCAGGAAAAAACTCTCCTGAAAACGTATACGATCGAACAAAGGTATCATGATTTTCAGCCCCTGGGCTTATTGGATCGAATTGCCAAACTGGCTATACATTCACTATGTTCAATCAATATCTCAATTCGACAACACTGCTAAGGATTCTCTTCCACTACAAAAACCAGAACACCCACTACCAGAAATAGTTCAAGGACATGAAGAGTACAAAGTCGAATAGATGAATGATTCTTGGTTGTTCCAATAGAAATTGCAATATTTCATAAATTAGAGAAGTTATAACAAACACAGCAGGGAGTGCATGGCAAACATAGATGGACTTGAAGCTATCGATGATTTCTATACCCAACGACCTGGCAAGCCCAAAGTATTAACCTCATAGATATATGGTATTGAAGACAGGAAAGGGAGGAGGAGGGTAAACTCTAGGGGGAGAACGTGTATGATATGCAGGACCAAGCCAAATGGGACTGACAGATATTTTATTATTGTATGAAGCGTGTTTCAGACTGCTATAATTTATTGAAAATTTTTTTGTAACTGGAGGAGGGGTGACAGGAGACTGCAGAGCGGTGCTACCTAGGCAGGGGTTGTTCGTTTTTCCATTGTTCGGTTTTATTCGTTGTTCTTGTTCACTGTTATATGTTTGTACCTCTCCAGCCATAGCCTGCAGACTGCATGCTGTATGAGGAATAAATAAATAAATAAATAAATGGCATTGAAGAGGGGGAGGTACTGCCACAATTGTGATAAGTGACAATCGATGATATAGTAATGATTGATGAATAATAGAAATGATAATACACAGTGGTAATGATATCAGGGTTCAAATGAAGGCTAAAGCATGATGAAGATGAAAGTAGATTTCAAACAAAGGCTAATACAGTATGAAAATGAATTCAGGTTTTGAAAATAGGCGAAAGTACAGAGTGAAGGGAAATCAGGTTTCGAATCAGGTTTCATGGGAAATCATAGAAATCGTACAAAAGAGGCGAACAAGGCATGCAGGAGTTTGGAGGTATTATGAAACAAGTTGATTATAGATAAAATTGCTGTATATAAACCCGGTGTTCAGTGGAGGATAAATTGCCATCTTCACTCGTTTTCTCATCTATAGGACAATCAATTATCTTCGGCTTTCCCATCTTTCGCATTCAGTGATTCTGGATCGAGTCACATGCATACTGTCTTCATTTCTTTAGCTACAGGCTATTCTGAACTTTTGAACCTTTGGGCTGACAGTTTTTATAGCCCCTAAGACCGCAAGCCATAAGCCCTTGACAGATGTACTCCAGGAGAAGAAGTATATATGGAAACAACCATGTGGGTGGAAAGTAACTGCCACAGAAATACCATAACACATCCAATCATACAAATGCTTGGAGCTACAGTATTCAATGATCTTGTATCTAGTGATTAAATTGTGGAGAAATGTGCTCTAGGGATTGGAGAGCATAAAGAATTGCTGGAAGCTGCCACGCAATGTATCACTGAAGTATGAGTTGAAAGAAGCCCCTGAAGCCAGCTAACAATAATATGCAGGAACTGTGGCAGTAGTTTTGACAAAAGAGTTACCAACAATACAGGGCTTGAATGACTGTTGCTGGCTTGCCTAGCCGCCAAGGAAGGATGCACACCAGTCAGATATCATTGTTTTCGCCTGACAGCACTACTATTATTGGGCATTCTTACTATCTTCTTCCCTTTGTACAACTTTTACTAATGTATCCATATACAGTGGAAGCAGCGATGGTAGTAACCGATATGAGAGGTGGTTTTCCTGCCAAATACACACAATGCATTGAGGTCTTTAGTAAAGTCAAGGTAGAAACATTACTACTAGTGTTAGCAACAGTTCCAGATTTGGACCCGGCGGGTTTTATAGGTCTGCGTTGCAACGGCCTTACCACATCACAAATCCACGATTTTTTAAGCGAACTGTCCAATTAAGTCCATGAATATTGGTCAGATAATTTAGCATTTGGTATATCAAATATGCAGCTTTGCATGGCGCATCTTTTGGTCTTCTCAGATTTTTAATATCTCTAAAATTCAGCAAGCGAGTGGGTAAAAACCTCGTTTTTGGGCCCAAAATGGCACCTTTTTCAAAGCCGCTTGCTGAGTTTTTGAGATATGTAAAATCGGAGAACAACAAAAGATGCACCGTGCGAAACTGCATATTTGACATACCAAACACTAAATTCTCTGATGAATATTCATGGACTTAATTGAGGGAACCATTTGGCAAAAACCCGAACCGGCCGGGTCGGTTCCGGGTTTTCTTGGAACCGCTATAATACAAACGGGCCGAAAATGGAACCGTTGCTAACGCTAATTACTACCATATTGGTCTGTATTCTGGGTAACGTAGTTGGACCCCAGCGATGAGTTGACATATATGTAGAAAAACAACTTTTTCGGCATTAAACTGTAAACCTTAGAGTCTAATATTGAGATCAACTGGGTCAATAATTTTATCCGGCAGTTATCAGGAAATAGTGTTTGCATACATAGGTACCATATATGCCTATATAAGTGGCATATATATTAGGTGTATTAGGAAGAACCTCTGCAACAGTGGGAGTGGTGGAAAGAAATATTCCAATAACAACTTACCCAGTTGCCAGTACAATTATTTGTCAACCAATAGTATTGTCACAAATTTCCATGACACCATTTCTTTTGTTCTGAATTTCACTAAGTCCGACAATACATTGGGTTGATCAAGTTTATCAGTTGCGCAACTCCTAGAGTTGCTCAATCAGTAAAAGAATTTGTATTCATTATCTTCATTATCATTTTCCTCCTTCTTCCTATGTATTCAATTGATTCTAACTATTGCATTTTTTTCTGATTTGATTGTAAATAGTGCCATTTGATTCACTTTGTTCAGTTAATCAAGTTCGGATACTCCAGCAATTGGTCCCACAACTCCTGGAGATGTTCTACATGCAAAAGGAATGATACTTCTTCTCTACCACTATCTCCTCCTTCTTTGGCTGTATTCGATAGAGTTGCTCAATCAGTAAAAGAATTTGTATTCATTATCTTCATTATCATTTTCCTCCTTCTTCCTATGTATTCAATTGATTCTAACTATTGCAGTTTTTTCTGATTTGATTGTAAATAGTGCCATTTGATTCACTTTGTTCAGTTAATCAAGTTCGGATACTCCAGCAATTGGTCCCACAACCCCTGGAGATGTTCTACATGCAAAAGGAATGATACTTCTTCTCCACCACCATCTCCTCCTTCTTTGGCTGTATTCGATTGGTACTGACTATTGCAGTTCTTCATTAAAACCATCAGGAGAAAAGCCATTCGATTTATTGTATCAAGTTGAACACACTTGGATACTGCAGGCATCAGCTGCACAACTCCCAGTGTCGCCCCACAAGCAAAAGGAATTGTAGTCATTCTTCTCAACTTCTTCCTTCATCTTTTTCTGTATTTAATCAGTACTGACTATTGCTGTTCTGCTTTGAATCAATCGTGAATAGTACCATTGAATTCACCGCCTCAGGTTGAACCAGCTTGTGTACTCCTGCTATCGGTTGAACAACTCCTAGAGTTGCCCCACAACCGAAAGGAATTGTACTCATCCTCATCATCTTCTTTCTTCTTCTTCACATGTGTTTGATTGGTTCTGACCATTGTAGTTATTTTTTGAATATATTGTAGATAGTTCAATTGGATTTGCTACATTGAGTTGATTGAGTTCGGCTACTCCAGGGATTGGTCACACAACATTTAAAGCTGCTTGACATGGAAAAGAAATGGTATTCCACTATCGCCACCGCGTACTTCCCTAGTATTTGATTCTGTCCGACGAATGCAGTTTTGCTCCGAATCAATCGTGAATAGTGCCATGCAATCCACCCCCTCAAGTTGAACAAGCTCAGGTACTCCAGTTATCAGTTGCACAAGTTCTAGAGTTCCCCTCCAACTGATCATGATGGTACATAACCTCTTGATATTCTCCCTCCAGTTTTGTATGTATTGGATCAGTTCTACCTATAGTAGTTTATCTCTGAATAGATTGAAAATAGTACCATTTGATTCACCTTGATGAGTGGGTGAAGTTCAAACACTCCGGAAAATGGTCACACAACTTCTACAAGTGCCCTCACAATTAAATTGATTCGAACTGCACCACTCATCTTGCTTCATCTCCTTCTCGTGTATTTGTTTGGTTTTGGCAATTCTATTTTTTCACGTAATTAATCATGAATAGTACCATTTGATTTATAGTATTGACTTCATCAAGTTCTACTACTCTTGCGATTCATTGCACAACATCTAGAGTGGCCCCATAAGTGGAAGGAATTGTACTCAGTGGAAAGAGATATCTGTACATTGATTAATATGCCCTATTTAAACCAAAGTTATTGAATAATTGTAATCAAAAATGTGATATCCCAGAAGTACAAAGCCATGCCCAATATTGAAAATTCACATGACAACTAGGTATGTAGGTAGAGAGTGTGCTGATGGTTGTTATCTACATATGGGCAAAATTGTGTTGGGTACATTGGATGTATTGGGAATATACCTAGGCATCAAACATGACTGTAATTTTTTACTGATCAGCATCATTGCAAGCAGCAGCATCTATTCTTGGTGTCAAAAGAAAACAGGAAGGTTTTATACTTTGCATCAACTACCAAGTCTTGAATGCAGTTACTGTAAAAAAGAGGTATCCACTATATAGAATTTTATCAATGTTTGACTGTGTATACGATGACAGAATTCTCACCAAGTTGGATTTCTATTGGGCCCATGTGTTATTCAATTCAGAGAAGGCAATAAGTACAAGATAGTATTGCAAACCTGCTATAGCCAGTTCCAATATCAAGTCATGCCCTTCAGCTTAAAGAATACACCAACTATATTTCAGTCATATATTGACAATTGCCTATAATATTATATTGACAACATGCCTGTGTGTTACCTTGATGATATTCTGATTTATACAGAAAATTGAAGTGGTATGAACAACAGTTTCAAATTCTGGATTCAGTTTAGTTCTGGTTCTGGATTAGTACTAAACCTAAACCGGAGCCTCCAGTCCAGTTCTGGAATAGTATTGATCCTGAACCGGCTCCAATTTCCAATTCCAAGCATGGAACCAAACTGTAACCAACCAGGTTTTGGCTAGTTACGTATCCAAAATGATTATTGCAATGAAGTAATTGAGTTTTGAATAAATTGCCACATAATATATACATAGATTATGCAGTTTTCAAAGATTTTTTACCTTCCACAGCCAGTTGTATAAACAAATAGGTAGTCATTGGTTTGCTTCTAAAAACAGACAATTATAGTAATATTTTTGGCGTGATGTCACAACCATACAACAAATACTGTTTGGGCTGCAAATTGGAAAGCGGAAGGTCAATGAGTGTCAAAAACTGCATAAGCTACATATGTACATGTCACAATATCATCAGAACTGAATTGCCTATTTGGAGTGAAAAATATGGCATTATTGAATCCAATGAAAAATAAGACTCTGCTGTGGATAATACCTGCCAAAACCTGGGGGGTTTCAGTTTGGTCCCAGGTTGGCACTACTTGTGATTGGGTAGTTTGGTTTTTTGGCAGTTTCAGACCTGGATCAGGGGCTCCAGTCCAGATTTAGAACTGTACTAAATCCCAACTAGTACTAATTTCTGGTTCCAGAACCAAACCATGGGCCTCAGTTGCAGTTCCAACCTGGACTGCCACCAGGTAACCTAACACTATAGCTAACACGAAATACAATAGAGCATGATAAGGAGATAAAACCAGTCCTGTAATAACTTTGTAAATTTGGTATCAATTGCACAGCAGAAAAGTACCAATTCGGTGTATATGAGATTGGCTTTCCATAATTTATCATTTCTCCTGATAATGTTGGTATGCAATCAGACAACATTGTGACAATCAAAGACTGGCCAACTCTTGAACCAGTTCGAGATATTTAAGAACTTCTAGGATTCACAAACTTCTACTGAATATTCATCTGGAAATACACCAAGGTAACGATTCCACTCACAGAACTGCAAAAGATATGTGAGCCACTCAAATGTACTTCTGCAGTGGTTTCACCCAATCAAATCCAAAGATAAATGAATCAGAGAAACTGAATTGGCAGTCTGGAAACTCAGGAGAGTCTTTTCCAATATATCGATCTTGTAGTACTTCTATCTTGCTACACCAAATATTCTCCAAACTAATATGAGCAGCTTTGTAATTGCCAGCATTTCAATCATCTGAATGGCTATTGAATGCTTTACCCAGTCGATTTCTATTCCCAAAAGTAGTCTCCAGCTGCACAGAACTATAACCCTGAAGATTGCAAACTTTTTGCTATTATGGAGATGATGAAACAGTAGCAATATTATCTCAAGGGTACCAGGGACAAAATCTTTGGGTAGTCTGATTACAAGAATTTCCGGGATGTCCAGATCTCAAAACTTCTCTTTTGATGGCAAGCCTGTGAGGTCAACATATTATCATCATATAACTTTGTCATTGAGCAGCTGGAAGGAACCAAAACCCAACCAACAGCATATTGGACAGGTCCAAATATAAAATTAGCTATGAAAGTCCTGTGGCATGACTCCAGGCAATTCTAGCAGCCACTTTAGTGGAGACTCCCATCGAACCTTATAATGGCCTCCCACCAGATATTCAAGTCACCCAAGAGACCAACCACCTGTTTGTCAACCTCTCAGGAAAGCTAGTTGATACACTATTAACTGAAATCAAAGGCAATATGGATAAGATATGGTAAGTGATTGCTGGAACTTTGACATATGAAGGAAGGATATATACCCCTGTAAACATGACTCTGTGCAGTACAGTGATAAGTCATTTTCATCAGGGTCCTGAACCTGATCACTTTGGAGCTCTTAAAACTGCTGAACAAGAATCTAGAGGCTTGTACTGGCCAACAATATATATATATATGTGACAGTACATAAGCAGGTGTCAAGTGTACCGCTGAATCCCAGCCTGGCGTTATGCTCACCATGGAGGTATTCTGCCACTGGAATCACCATCTGGGCAATGGGAGAGAATTACCATGAACTGTATTATTGACTTACCTGAATCAACTGCATACGAGTACATGGGTATCTATTTTGTTATATTTCATCTCACAAAGATGGCTATCAGCCATCTGTGCCAAAAATACTTCAATTGATCAGAACTGGCCAGCCTCAAATTCGACCATGTCATGTGTAAAAATTGCATACCAGACAATATCATTAATGATTGCAGTACTCAATTTGCAAATCAATTTTGGATATAAGTCTGCTCTGACTTGAACATAGATTACTAGCTATCAACCGCCTTTCATTCTCACACCAACAGCCAAACAAAGTGTCAGACCCAGATGATTGAGTAGTATCTCCAAGTCTTATAAAACTATAAACTGGATAACTGGATTGAACATTTGGCGTTGGCCAAATTTGCATACAATAACTCTATATATATTCCAACAAGGCTTATTCTATTTTGGGCCAATCACAACTACCCTCCAACTATACAGTTTAAGGTACTGAAATATATGGATTTGAAGTTGGAGGTGTAAGCTGAGTTCTTGGCTGCCAGTTTGGAGGAAACTCATTCTGTGAGATTCTGCTGGATGTCCATGTTTGATAAAAATTGTATGTCAGAGTCAAGAAAATTATATTACAGGCTGGCAATAAGGTTAGGCTCTCAACTTGAAATATTAAGTCCACAGAATTCTCCAGCCAATTTCATTTTTAGAGGGCTGGACTATATATAATAAGTTAAGTCATTAATAAAAATACTTATATATAAGACTTGCCAAGTCCAATATACATTGCCAATATTTTCATGTATTTCAGTTTGATTGCTTTTTGCCTTCTGCTGTCAGACAGCTGTCATCAAGACTGTTGATAACCATAGCCAAACAATTCTGATAAATAACAGGTCAAGAAGATTCTTCATTCAAAATGACCGTACTGAACGCTCTACTATCATGTCCAATAAGCCAGATAGAATTATATCCAAACAAGGTGGGAATGTGTGAAAACCCTCAAGAATACTCAAGAGCTAGTTGCCATGTTCCATAGGGTGCCCTATTCAATAACACTATACTAAGCTCTTTCATGATCATGTCTATGACTATAACTCTATCAATAAAGTCTGCAAATCAACAACTTGAATAGAACTATGAATTTGGAAATCAGAAGGTAAGAGACAGACCAAATTGAATGGTTTGTTTTAGGTTTCTCTGTGTTTCTTCATCTTGTATTGGGGTTGTCAACCTGGTCCAAATGGCATTGTTACGGGGGTACTCCTGCATGGGTGGAGGCAGACCGATATCGTCGTACTCGGTGTTGATATAGTCTGACTTTTATAACTAAGACGAAACTGAAGAAGTGTATTCCCATGGTGGTTTGTCGTAGTCTTTGTAGTGTATGCAAGTATACAGGCATTCGCAGGGTACAGCCACTACCCTAAAAACCATAGAAGTTTTGTAAATAGTCATTTGAAGAATTGTTGAAATTTGCTTGCAAGGGATACTTGCCAGTTTCGCAAAAGTGAAAATAGTCATCCACAAGATTGTTGTATTGTAAAAACTCGAAAAGGGAAGTTGAGGTGAGCTTCGGTTTGGCAATACTGGTGTTGATAGGCAGTGTTAAAGATAATGATATCATCATGTGCATATTGAGATATAGATAGTACAATATTCTCAATGTAAAAACTCAATAATATTGCAGGTGGTTTGCTGCTGTTGTTGTTCTGACTGTGGATTGTTGCTAGAGCTTGATCATTGTGTTTAATCAAGAGTTTAAGGTGGTCTTTTATATGTGAGCATTTCCTGCCAAAGGTATGACGGTACTTCTCTATAACTATGATGTGTGTATATAGTACTATCTCAATAACACTCAATCCACCAACGTGGGTATTCGCATAACGGCCGATCGTTGCAACAGAGACGATCTCAGTAGTGGGTGGCGGAGAGTTCCGTTTGACAACGTGTGGTTGGGTAAGCTCCCAGCAGGCATTCCACAGGTTATCCTGCCGTCATGGTGACGTTGCTGACACGCATATCAGACCATTACTTCGTATCAGTTATCTTTCTTCTGCATGAGTAGAATAGTGATCAAAGATTTAATAAGCTACCAACCCATATATTGCCATGTACCTAGTGTCATTGCGTCTGATTCGTGTTGCCCAAAGGGGGTGCGCTTTCTCAGTTATTGCATGGCAAACGCAACAGATCTGGGGTTCAACAGTATAGATCCGAACATTTATCTTTTAGGTAGACTCAACTACTGGGGCGCAGTGAGCTTATATTCTTTTACTATTTCACTTGAGAGATAGCAAAGTCCCACTTACTAGGATAAAATCATTGGTCCAACTATCTCCATTGGAAAAATACCCCTGCACCTGGATGCAGGTTGTATCCCTGGAGTGCCTGGAACGTCTGTATGCAGGGTACTAACCAAGCCAGCAACGATACGATGTGAGGCACTGCAAAACAGCTCTGGGCACTATGTATTCACGCGGTCAAATATCACTCTGCGCAGTGCCTTGGGACCCCAAATATACTGTGTTTTTCGTATGGCCATTGTAATTGAATCGTGCTTGGGGCTCGGTGGCAACACTGCACTGTGCATTGTAATAATGATGCTGCGTACTTCATATGTCACCATACAGTCTGCCTATCCCAAAGTAATGTTTCACCGTGAGCTGTTTTCCATGGAGAAGTTTCTGCCTGAGTGGTGCTGATATGGAGTCAGTCAACCATTTTGCTTACGTCCATGGCTTGAATGGATCTAATAAACCTGATTGGTCGAACAGTATGAATAAAACAAAAAAAACATGTCTATTAAATCTATCTACACTGCTGAACATTGTTTATACCCTTTTCGCCACTGTATTTCACTTATCCTCAAGCATATAATAAAGATCATTCCACGTCACTGGGTGGGGATTACTATTGACTATACATCCTGTATTCTCCAACATTGACAAAATGGGCTCCTCTGGAATTAAATGAGCCGCACCCATACTATTTCCTGCACTGATAACTGCATATGTACCTCCATAAGATATTTTCACTAGCCTGACTAGCTGCGATGCACCTTCCAGCATTCCACTGTTGGCAGGTTTCGTCACTTCAACATATGATAGCCAAAAGATAGTCGCGCTGCGCGAATGAATGACTTGCAGTTTGTATAGATGAAGCATACGGTACGGTAAACGTCCCTGCAGTGAATTGTCAGCCCGCTCCTGCCCCGCCTTATAATTGCGAAGTTTGAACCAATACCCAGTCATGGCGTGCAGCCCCGGAATTCCATCGTTTATTTCCACTATGTCTGAGCTTCTGAATGATGCGCTCGCCATGTATGGTGTGTGATCCTACCTCCAATCCATGGTAAATTGTGGAAGCGCTGCTTAAAAGATCATCCAAATCGATGTTGACCTTCTTGGAGTGTAAAAAACGACAGGTGGCATCATATAGACCATTTCGGAGAACGTTATCACTGATTGTTTTCAAGAGGCCTTGAAAGTCGTACACTTTCTCCTTTCCTTTGTGCTGCTGTGGAGATATGAACCTCAATACACGACGTCTAGTGGTTGCGTCTGTCGCCACTTCTGTCGATACCTGTGGAGCAGCTCGTTTACAATTCCATGCGTTGCGATTGGCCATTCTGACTGCGAATGCATCACTCCGGAGGTAGTAATTGATTATCTGAGTATACTAATCAATGGTCTTATTCGAGGCATTAAACCCGTCCTTAATCTGCTTTCGGTGAGAACATTATCCTATCTCTGTCAACCACTGTTTAAGCAATCCATATCATTGTATCTGCTCTCGGAAGTTCTGCATGAGATGGATCTTGGGAAAGTTGAAATCACTACCATCTTCAATGTATTTGGCCATTTCTGCATCGATAATGCCATTCCAGGCGTTGTGAATACGCTGTCGAAAGGCTGCCGTTTGCTTCTTGTTGTCCTCCCAATTCAACTCCGTATCCTGCTCGGCACACAATTCCGTACATCTCTCTTTGGCCTCTGCTGCAAGATGTTTGCCAGCTGTGAATTGTTGCAACACAGTCTTCGAATCGTGGAAGCAGCGTTGAGCATTGGCCATCAGGTCTAAACATTTCATCATCATGAGAGTCATACTGGCCATAGAAATAGAACTCAATGAGAGAGCGAGAGCACTCAACCGTATAGTCAAAAACACTACGCTAAGAGGGGCTTGGGTCCCGCAGGGCATTGCATCCCAAACCTACAGGGAATCTGTTAATTGTCTTGATTTCTCCTCTGTTCCAATGCAAAACCTCCTCATATGCATATCTTGGCTTCATCATGTCAAGGTATGCAGGCACCGAGACCTAAATATCATTGCACTTGTCAAGCCCCTTATGCTGCTTGAGAAATTTGTGAAGCCATGTCAGGAGGTGCTTCAACATCCCAATTTACATCTTATGGATCAGATGTGGCTTGGGAAGATCACTGGTGACGCAATCGAGATATCGTAAAATGTTGATACCTGGATTCACATCATGGCGTTTGAGTTCGACGATACTCAGAGGTGTATTTCGATCCCAGAGTATATGATACATATTATGATCCTGCAGGTTGTGTCGCTTGTGTTGGTGGGATAGATTACTCATTTCCTGCTTCGGGCATTCATACCAGTAGCATACACCATTCTTGATGTTGTGAACATCGGAAAAAAAACCAAGTCACGCCCAGGACCCATGTAGGTCTGGGGCGCATCGGGTACGTAAATCGAAACTTTTTGAGCCACAAAGTGGCGTGACACTGCATGTAAGTATACACAACCCCGGGGGTTGCGTTTGCACCATCTGACGTAGTATTGCTTACAAACGCAGCCATGCGGTGTACCCATTTCTTACTGACACAGTATCTCTGTTACTGACGCAGTATTTCTTACCGACGCAGTTATACGGTGCGCACACCTATTGATCCATAATACTACTCATATGATGCCTGAGTGCAATGTATACCTTGAAATAACGCACTGTTCACTGCATGCGTCACTTATATGATGCTTTGAATTGCACTCACCGCTTCGGAGACGGATATAGTACAGTGACGTCAATGTGTATGATGTTCGATATTAACGCCTAATATATACAGTTTATCATTCCAAATACCATTCTACACGTGACAGCCAGCTTGAAGCATATCCTCTAAACTGCTCTCTCCTTCGCAGTCATCCACCGATTCCGACTCTATGTCCTTGTACTCATTCACATCCACATCCTCATCCTCATCTACATCCTCATCCTCGTTCTCGTCCGCCACCCCCTGATTCTCGATCTGATCATCATCCAGCTTGACGCCACAATATCGCTGGGCATGACTTCTGGCACTGTGTATGTCATCATACTCATTGTCATTATTATTGTCGCTATCGTTAACCCTATCCTCATGATCGAAACCCAAATGTTTAGCAATGAGGATGAGGATCGCTGAAATGATCGGAGTCTCAATGTCCAGCTCCATCATCAGAGCTTCCATCGCAGTCTTGTTCAACACCACCCGACAAGGTTTGGTAGCAACGGCCGGGGAGTTTTTGCTCCATTCTCACGTAGATTGAGGTTGTTGAGGGCTGCCCGTATGGACTTAATTACCTTCTGCCTTAAAAATGATGGGAGATTGTTCCAAATATTCATGAGATCTGTGTAAGTCTCTGCAAAATGTTGGAGCAATTGCATGCATTGTAAAGGCCATATTACCGCCGTCATTATCTCGATTGCAGTAGTACTCCCACACGGACCTTTTCCACCGGATCACGAAGTCATCACTATCAACCTTTGTCGGAGCTGAACCTCCATTTCTTTACCACTCTGTCAGTGCATGTTGCAACGCCGTACATGTGAACAGAATCAGTGCCGGGGGGGTCTGTTCTCGAATCCAATCATGGAAGCCCTCCAAATGCCTGCCGCGTTTGTGTATTCGTTGGAAGAAATGGAGGTATAGAAATCGTGGAATCTTCTTGGCAAGAAAGTAGCTAGCACATTCCTGGTGGTGTTAGCAATACTGAGAATAGCTGACAGGACTCACCTCAGGTTTGTTCTTACGATGGCATTGGCGCACAATGAATATACAATCTGAAAGTAGTTGATCAATGTGAATAAGGCGCTCATCATTGTCTTCGAAACGATGCAAGTTGTATAGTCACCCGATACGATTATGGGTCTTCTTGATCAGGTGCGATCGGACTGTATTGTAACTGTGTTCCATCTGACGTACGGTCGGTTAGTCAATGAGAATGCAGTTCTGGGAGATACTGAACAATCTTGAGACACTGTATCTGACGTTCCGGGAAGCTAATATTGACCCCTTGCTGCCTGCGTGCCTTGGGCCAGCAATACACTACTGACTTTGTGTAGAAACAATATTAGTCGGTATCTACCACTCTCGAAATTGTATAAGCTACCAGCATTAACTCAGCTTCAGTTGGAAATGGTCTCTCGCTCAGTAGTTGTTTCTCTATCATGCGATGTATTGGCTCCAGTACAACAGTAACTCGAAGGTTACCTGGTCCAAGGATACTTCGACTCCCATATCATTTGCTTCTGACTGACAAAGTTGACGGTATATTCGGCGAAGACCATGTGATGAGTTGTGGACCCGATGATGATTGGTGTGGACACCGGAGATGACTAAGGTTAGTCGCTGAACGAATACTGATGGAAATGCTACTGGGTGATGGCGATATCAAAATGGAGGCTGCATTCAGTGGGGGCAGAGACGGCTGCAGGACTGCAATGGGTATACATGCTGAGGTGATCTGAGTAGTCAAACCTTCGATACGTGAAGCTGTAGCCTTTGTCCGCTTTCGCTTCTGTCCGTCAGCCTGCAAATTGAGTTTCCTCTTTGTACCGTTTGCAAAACGTGGCATTGGGGAGACAACTCCAGGAGTGGCCGGTGTTGCTTTTGGAATTGAGGATGTGGCCTTGGGCAGTGGCTTTGTTGTTCGAGTCATTTTCAGAAAGCAGAACTGGCAGAAAAGCAGAAAGAGTGGATGCAGTTGCGAATGCGACTCCACGGTGCAGACGATGGTTAAAGCAGTGCAGAAAAGGACCGACATGTCACTGTGAAACAGTGGTCTCATAAAGGGGCAGATTCACACCATATTGTATTAGCTTGTCACAAAAATGTCACGTACAATCTGAAATAAGATATAAGCCACTCCTGAAGATAGAGATACAATCCTTGCTAGCCCAAAAACAATGCTCGATATTAGAAAACCAACGCCAAAAATGAAGTCTCTAATGTGTCGTTTGCTTGCTAGTCCATTGCTGGAAAGTTAAAGGACGTACTGAAAGAGTGAATCAAACACTAGCATCCCCCGGCCACGAAACCAAAGAAAATAATTCTAAGAAAACCCAAATGAGACTAAAAACAACTCTGTAAAATGCAAAAAACGACTCCACCCAGCCCAAACCCAAACCTAACACATATGCCAGGATGCTAGTCATTCCCAGCACTATTAGATGTACCGAAAATCATAAGTCAAAAATACCTCCAGGTGGAGTCAAACTAAACACCTCAGGCTGTGTAAAGCTCATACTGGGATTGGCATCTTGGTGCGTGCCAATTGCTACCAACCCCAACGGCTTAACACTCTCTAACCCTAGAGCATCGTCATACATTGCCTCACACTCTATCAACACCCCACCATTACCGACGTTACCCCATGCTGCACATCTTGTGATCCCTCATTCCTTAATTGTGCAACTACCGGGTCATTCATGATTCCTCCAGCACAGATGACAACTCTGTTTCAAGCGGCGCAGCAGACACATCAGGGAGAGGGGTAAACTTGACGCGGCGAGTGGCAGTCACCTCCGGTTTTGTCTTTGCTGAGTGGTTTATTGCAACGAACCTGGCAGCAGGGTCGGGTTATTGGTTGGTTTGGAGGCACCAGTTGTTCTCGGAAGTAATAGTTGAGGTTGTGGTGGTGTTTGTGGAGTAGCCCTTGCAATACTTGGAGGTGCAACTGCCATTGCCTTCAGAATAGCCACGACAATGAGAGGGTTGTAAGCTATAACGGAGAAGAAGGTGGCCATAGAGTCGTTGCTATTCAGTCGGTTGCCTCACATGGCCGCAGAGATGTTTCGCCCGGCAGGACTAGACACCCAAGAATGTAATTAACATCCCTGGCGGGATATAGACAACTCACAGCACGTTGTAAAGTCTTTGTGGTAAGATTCTCGACTCGTGAGAAATGCCATCTGTTTGCGCTGTGGTGCACGAAGACGTTATCCCAATGGAGGTATTCTGCTGGGTAGCTTTCAGGGTCAATGATGCAGATCCTGAAGGTGTAGGTGAGGTTTGGGGCGGTAGAGATGACATCGGTCGAAAAGTTATCCAGTTTTCGTTTCTTCTGATGGACATTGGCAACAATGGTAGGTGGCGTTCCATGTTTGTGGGATGGTGGGTTCAGCATCAGTTTCCCAG